>CM076578.1:1361182533-1361288180 GCA_034641835.2 Pinus albicaulis
GCAGAGCGCTCTTCCCATGGCTTCTGGGCCAAATTATATTAATACCAAGAAAAAAAAACATTATTAACCCTAATATCAATATTAAAATATAATAATAATTATTATTAATTTTTTTTGGTAAGTTGTGCTAATATATTAATTTGAAAACATATAAGTACATAGGTTATAGGCACGGTTCGTAAGCTACACGTAACCAATCCCTCCCTTTGTTACATTGCTTCTGGGCTGCCGTGAGGGAGGGGGTTGGCCTAGAAAAAACTTGTGAGAAAAAATGACTATGTGCGCAGTAGTGTTGATACATTTAGGAGAATGAGAAGAATACATGACAGAGTGGCCTTGTGGGCACACATGATAGAAAAAAAAAGGACCAGAACAAAATTACAAACATTATGCATCCTCGTCATCACTAAAGTGGGGAGCTTCCTCGAGGATGGCACTAGCAGGGGCCTACGCGATGGTTTTTCCTTGGCAGCTTCCATTTCCGTAGCAGTGCGAATGGGGAGATTTGACAGAGCATATAGAATGGGAGAGTTTGGATTAATCCATCCGGAACCTTCATCCAGACGCTATCGGATTCCATGATCCAAATATCTGGATCTTCATCAACCTGTCCAGGTCTCTTTCGAGGGGCCAAGGTACTCTACGGGGAGGGAGCTATGAAAGTGGAGGTGGACCTCCGCGCACCACATCTTCATCTAGTTGGCAGGCTCCTGGAGGAGTCTACGCGTTGCTGTGGACAAGAAGGATGGCTAGCAGGGGAGTTTGCTGAGGAGCCCTCAAGCCATTCGAGGTGATTGTCTTCGCCGTGATGGTAGTGGCCTAGGAGAGCCCCTTGTTGACCACCATAGATGGTGCATTGGATCAACCTGGGATCCATTGCGCACTTGGGAGGGGTGGCAGGGGAAGCACAGGGGCCAGAAAAACTACAAAGGCTGGGGGTCAGATGCAAAGGATGCAATGCAGAAGGCATATGGGGTCCGCGCAGCTTCACTCTAGGACTTGGACTATGCAGCTGATTAGTTTCATCGAGCTTCCAAATCAGGAGAGAAAAATGCAGCAGAGATCAGATGATGGAGGGAAGGGGCTGAGGGTCAGGGGATATATAAGAATGCAAATGAAGCATGTTAGAGAGGCTATGAGTGATCAGTGTGTGAGGCTCGAGCTGATGGGAAAATGAAAAGGGGTAAGCGAGGTTACAAAATTGATTATGCAACATTTTCATTAACGAAGGTAAGGGCGAGGTGATGGTCTAGGTCAGGTGACACCAGGCCTGTCCATCCTGCATGATTGATGTTTTTGTGAGGATCGTGTGAGGTTGGGATTTATTGTGCACCCATGTCAAGCATGTCACCCGCATCTGGGATATAATAATAATTATTATTATTACAAATTATAATATTCATAATAATATATTATAATATTAATATTATTAAATTTAATAAATTTGTATTAATGCAATATTAAATTTGTTATATTATGATATATATTAATATATCATGATATATATTAACTCAATATATATTGAGAAGGAAGAAAAAAGACATAAAGTGATAGAGGTGGAGAGATAGGGGAAGTCACAAGGGAGAGATGGAGATAAAATGAAGGAGAGGTGAAAGAAGTAATGGAGAGAGAGAGAGAGGGAGAGGAGTGAGAGAGGTAGAGAAGGGTAAGAGAGGGAGAGAGTGAAACAAATATGGAAGGGGGGGGAGAGAGAAAGAGAGAGGTAGGGATATAGTGAGAGGATTGAAGGGTAGAGAGAGAGAGAGAGAAATATATAGAGAGAGAGAGATGAGGGAAGATATATGGAGGTATGATATAAAGGGACAGAGAGGAAGGATGAGATAGAGGACTTGAGAGAGAGGAACTAGTATCATAGAAGAAAGAATATGTGATCGGATTACTCTATTGAGAGATGTGAGATAGGGGCACCCTACCTACCTATCTAAATTTATAAACCAAATGTGGTTTAATCATCTATAATCATGGTCGATTATATGAGGCGAGGATTTTACGAGGAGGCACTGGATTTTTAATGTGATATACAAAAAATAAGTACCGAACCTAACCATTTCACATTCACCAATGTTCTCTCCACATTTCCTAATTTTATATATTTGGAACATGCCAAAGGAGTCTTGTTTTGTGATCACCTCCCATTAGGATTCACCAATTGTGAGAACACAAAACTTTTGGTTGAATCTTCTAAATCGTCATCACATCCACCAACACCTCATCCAATAATGCTAGTATAAAAAGTCTCATGCTCTAGGAAACACAAATAAACATAATGCATGTGCCGTCAATCTCTTCTAAATACTTGTAGCTCTCCTCCCAAACCAAAGGCACTAGTTTTGTGTGTTCACTTTTCCCTGAATATTTTGCAAGCATCCTGAGGTAAGGAACTCTTGCACAAAGGTATGGATCCACAATGTGTCATATCCACTAAAGGAGAACATGTTCCAAACAACAGGTAAATTCTCACAACTATCCCTCCGTGGGATGGTGATAACTCCAAAATTCAACATGCTCATTAATGAAATCTATAAATTGAGAACATTCATACAATACTTGAAGTCATAATCAACTTGGACCAAAAGGCGTAGGCTTTGGCTATCATAAAGGAACATTTGCAATATGATGTGTACTATTCTCATCTAGATCATTTTGCATGGATATATCCTAGACTTGAAATGCATATTCTAGGTTCCATAGAACATCTCCCATGGAAGGTATGTCGATTCCCTTCTCTTCAAAGAACTTTTCAACAATCTTCCTAAACCTTTCTAGAGAACCAATGTTGATGGTCCCAACAAGGTGAGGGCCAATTATTTTTTCAAGCTTCCACTTTTTCTTCGAGTGCATTTCCCACTCTCCTATATTGAATTTTTCTATGAAAAAAAAAATATTAAGATTTTCCCTTGCATAGAAGACCTCCAGTAACATTACTCCAAAATAATACACATCATATTTCTCTCTTAGTTTCTTCCTTCTGAAATATTCAAGATAAAGGTACCCAAGGGCCAACACTACCTTTCATGCGATACTTACATCAGTCGAATCCAGAGTGATCCAGTATTTGAATGTGCAAATTCCACCTCCTTTTCCTGTGAGCTTGTTATCATGGAGAACTTTCACACTTAGATAAGTGCATAGGATTCACGACAAGGCAATTAGATTGCAAGATTCACCCGATACTATAGTTTTTTTGGTATCTCACCTGTCAAACAGGTTTTGAACAAGTCGAGGGAGTCTAAATTGTTGCAGTTGAAAATGAAAGGAAATATTGTTGCACCAAAGCCAAATCCCACAACGTTAAGCTTGAAAACCCTCTAATTATTGTAGGTCATGCCATCGAGCTTCGCGATGGTGATGTTATAGAGGTTTTGATCTTTTCTCTGATCCACGGTCACAAATTCAAGCTCTAATATGGTGACATTGCAATACTTTTGATCTTGTCTCTGGTCCATTGCGTGAGATTGGGTCCATAAACCTCTCACCCTGTCGAGTTAGGGGGAATTATCAATATTCAAAGAATAAATCTCAATAGAAAAATGGAATTCTAGAGACATTGGCTATCATACATCTTTAGTTTCCTCCGTCAATGTATCAAAGTCGTCGGTCTTCCAAAATGATACTTCTTCCTATTATTTCCTCCAAAACCATGGTTCATTAGTGCTGTCATATATGCTAATAAAACCCCTTCAGTGTCTCCCCCATATGGAAATCCAAGTTGTCAAATCCAAATGCGAAGGCCATGCTTTCCATCATCGAGGGTTATATGGCATTTCTTGTAACTGTGCAAAGAATCGTATTTTCAATATATTTCTAGATGGTGGTATTATGTAGATATCCCATTTAATGTTGCTCACTCACCTTATTACCAAGCTATGTGGGACTCTATTATGGCTACACGAAAGGGTTTCAAAGTCCCTAGAATGCATGACTTGAGGGGAGATATTTTGCAAAAATAGAATTACTACTTTGATTATTAATCAAATATAAAGACAATAATATTATTTTATTTAAAGCTTAATTTGATATAATCATGTAAATTATCTATTAAATGAAATAAATATATTCATTGGTACAATTATCATAGAAATTTATAAAGATAAGCACATTTATCCATTATTACACAATAAATCATGCTTAAATATTTTGAATTACATATTTATAATAATTAATAAAGGTTTATATATTATTATAAAATTAAATAAAGTTCATACATAAACAATTAAAGAAAGTTCATAATACCATTAAAAATAACCAAGGTTCATATCAAACAATTAAAAAAGTTCATACACCATTACAAAATTAATTAAGGTCCATATCTAAATTAACAAAGGTTCATAAAATACTCCCAGATGGGGGTGAGGTTTGAGCAACACGTGGAAGACTTATGGCACGAGTAAATACAAGTGGAGCGAGGGTGAGGATGGTACTGCAGGTCCCTTCACCATAATAAATGCAACAAGAGAGGTAATGGCTTCATGTTGGAAATTTGTGTGAAAAATAACTGCGCATTCGAGTTTGGAGGTGGTGAAAGTATAAGGTGAGGGAAGATGAGGAAGCATTACATTTGACTCCTCACTATAGTTTGGTGCTGCTCCTGGTGGTGCCCTCAGGAGAGGAAGCGTAAACGTCTCAAGAAAGTTTACGAAGGGAGTGGCTTTTGTGTACTTGTCATGGTCACTTCCTAGTGATGTGTGTTCAACGTGTCCCTGCTACTAAGTTTCTTATCCATTATATACATCTGGGTTGAGAATAGGAAGTTTAAGGGAAGTAAGCTCACTCATTTCCATTTTTCTTGGCTTTCAGTGACCCAATTTGTCTTGCTAAGGGAGGAAGCTAGAATTTTTGTTCCAGGAAACCTCGAGGGTGGTGGTGGAAAACTCACTTCTTTTCCCAATTTTTTGACCTCCAGCGTGGGTGCGATGGCATTAGGTGGATTGGTGTGTTGCCTTTGTCTGGAGAATTCAGAGGTTGGTTGCTGCACTGGGGGAAGTTATGCTTAGACGTCAACTAATTTTTCATTGTCTGTTTTTCATTTCCTGTGTTGGTTTGGTGGGAGATGGTATTTGGTTTTCCTGGCGATGGAATTCTTTATCTAGTAGTGGGAGGTGGCTCTATGCTTCCTTGTGGTGGTGTGTGATGAAATTTGGCTCCTTTGCTACTAATGTTTGTTTTCTAAGGTGGGGGGCCTGGTCTCTAGAATCTGCACACGTCGGGGTTCCTCGACCTTAGCAAATTATGAAGCCCCTGGTGCGGTGTGGGCGTTCTCCCTACCCTTTCATCCATGGCCCTTTACTAGTGGCAGACTCGAAAATAACCTTGGCGGCTCCAGACCAGGGTGGAAAGACGGTGGGGCATACACGACTCACTAGTGTCGGTGCACTTGGGGGCCATGGAGGAGGTAAGTGGGTGGATAGCAGGGGTGGTTTCCTCCAAAACCATGGTTCATTAGTGTTGTCATATATGCTAATAAAACTCCTTCACTTTCTCCCCCATCTAGAAATCCGAGTTGTCAAACACAAATGTGAAGGCCATGCTTTAAATCATTGAGGTTTATATTACATGTCTTGTAACTGTGAAAATAATATTATTTTCAATACATTTCTAGATGGTGGTATGATGCAGATATCCCATTTAATGTCGCTCGCTCACCTTATTACCAAGCTATGTGGGACTCTATTATGGATAATGGAAAGGGTTTCAAAGTCCCTACAATTCATGACTTGAGGGGAGATACTTTGCAAAAATAGAATTACTACTTTGATTATTAATCAAATATAAAAAAAATAATATTGATTTATTTAAAACTTAATTTGATATAATCATGTAAATTATGTATTAAATGAAACAAATATATTCATTGGTACAATTATCATATAAATTTAATAAAATAAACACATTTATCCATTATTACACAATAAACCATACTTGAATATTTTGAATTAAATATTTATAATAATTAATAAAGGTTTATATATTATTAGAAAATTAAATAAATTTCATACCTAAACAATTAACAAAATTTCATAATACCATTAAAATTAAACAAGATTCATATGAAACAATTACAAAAGTTCATACACCATTACAAAATTAATTAAGATTCATATCTAAAGTAACAAAGGTTCATAAAATACTCCCTGATGGGGGTGAGGGCTGACCAACACGTGGAAGACATCTGCCTTGATTAAATACAAGTGGAGCGAGGGTGAGGGACGGTACTCGCGGTCCCTTCATTATAATGCATGCAATGACAGAGGTAATGGATTCATGTTGGCAATTCATATGAAAGATAACTACGCATTCGAGTTTGGAGGTGGTGAAAGTACAAGGCGAGGGAAGATGAGGGAGCCCGACATTCAACTCCTCACTCTGGTTTGGTGCTGATCCTAGTGGAGGCCTCCAGAGAGGAAGCATAAATGTTGAAAGAAATTTTATGGAGGGAGCGTCTTTTGTGTGCTTGTTGTGGTCATTTCCTAGTGTGGTGTGTTTAACCAGTCCCTACTGTTGAGTTTCTTAGCCATTATCTATGTCTGGCTTGAGGATAGGAATTTTAAGGGAAGTGAGCTCACTCATTTCCATTTTTCTTGGCTTTCATTGCCCGGTGTTTTTTGTGCTAAGGGAGGAAGCTAGAATCTATATTCTAGTAAACCTTGAGGGTGGTGGTGGAAAACTAGCTTCTTTTCCCAATTTTGTGCCATCTAGCGTGGGTGGTATGGTATTTGGTGGATTGTTGTGTGGTCCCTGTCTGGAGAATTTGGTTACTGGTTGTTGCACTAGGGGCAGTTACGCTCAAGTGTCGACAACTTTGTCATTTTTATTGTTCAATTTCATGTGTTGGTTTGGTGGGAGATGGTATTTTCTTTTCCTCATGGTGGCAATCTTTATCTGGTAGTGGGAGGTGGATTTGTGCTTCCCTACGGTGGTGGGAGACGACATTTGGCTCCTTTTCTCATGGTGTTTGTTTTCTATGGTAGCGGGTTTGGTCTCTAGACTATCCACATAGCGGGGTTCCTCGACCTTAGCGAATTATAAATTCCCCCGGTGTGGTGTGGGCGTTCTCCCTACCATGTCCTCCATGGCACTGTGGCGGTGGTAGACTCGAAAATAACCATGATGGCTCCACACCAACGTGGAAAATACTGTGGGGCGTAGGAGACTCGCTAGTGTGGGTGCACATGGGGGCCATGGAGGAGGTAAGCGGGTGGATAATAGGCATGGGGGTTCAAGGGTTCAAAATCATAGTCATAAGGGTAGAGGAACTTGTGGTGGCAAGGGGAATCATGGGTCTGATTTATCTTAGCTAAATGAGGGGAAGGTTATTGAGAATTTTTTCCCAGAGAATTGTCATTCTCTTATCATCAACCCGATGGAAAGAGTGTACATAGATTAGAGAGTCCTCCGTGAGGAGCATGCAGAGCATCTCGAAACATTGGAACGAATGCACTATTTACAGTGCCAAATCCAAGAGAGAGTGATAGTGGTTTGGTGAGGAAAAAATCAACTCACTAAGAATGTAGAAAATCTAGAGACTCGGTTCGTGCACTTTGAAGGGCACATTTAGTGTGACTTATGTCCTCTACCGCCTATAGGAACATCCATGGACAACCCTTCATCCATCACGCTAGATGACTAGTATGCTATTTGGTTTTCTTTATGTTTTATATGTGTCTTTGTGCCTATGGCCCAACCTTTTATGGGCAATGTCCCTAGTCTCTCTTTTGTATTTTTGTCATCTGGTGCAAATTTTGGTCAATAAACCCGCTCGGGGTGAGCCCTCCTATTTTGTAAGCACCTATATCTACTCCTTTCTTCCTACATGAATAGAACATTGACTTACAAAAAAATATTCATGCATCATTAAAATTTTAATTAAGGTTCCTACTTAAATTAATAAACGTTCATACCTATTTACTAAATAGGTCTATAAATATGTATTTTAGGATTTTCTATTTAGTATTTATAAAATATAAATGACGATTAAATAATGATTTAAATGAACTCGCACGTTTAACATGAGTAATGTTATATTTATCTATTTATTAAATATAAATATCAATATTTACCCTTAGATTTAAAACAATTCACACATTTAACATAAATCAATGAAGTTTAAAAATTAAACTTTATGGCCAAAGATTAAATATAAATATAAATATTAATTTGAATATCCAAATATTACCTTTACTAAAATTATATTGAAGGAATTACTGTAAATTTGATATATGATATATGAAATTATGCTAATTGTAGATGAATCCATTTGTAGTGTTAAACTTTAGAGACAAACAGATACTCAGAATTTTAACACTGTAAATTTAGAGACCCCTTTCTCTCTAAACTTTAACACTGCAGATGGATTCAAAGACCTATAGTGAAATGTAATACTTTGGTAGCAAAATTTATGTTTTCCATTTATGGCGTGACACAATTAAAAATTATTGACATAAATGACTAATTAATATACAACTTGTTGTACTTGTTATTTGGTCATATTTTTATTCTTGGACTATAATAGTCATTTACGTTAATCATTATTAATTTTGTCACTTATTATCTAGTGATATATTTTAATCCTAGACTAAATTAGTCATTTAATTTATATGCTTTTAGTTTATTCCCTTATTATCCATTCATATATTTTATCCCTAGACTAAATTAGTCATTTAGGTTAGTTTCTTTTAGTTTAGTAACTTATTATCTAGTCGTATATTTTATTCCTAGACTAAATTAGTCATTTAAGATAGTAATTTTTAGTTTTTTTACTTAAACTTTCTCAAATTTAGTAGTAATTCACTTGAAACAATTACGGTGAGTAACGTTTTTAGTCACCTCGTCATTAATTTCATCATTTTTTACTAGTGAAATAAGGTCGAAGCCAATTTGATGAAGTATTTGATGAACCTTCTATAGTAGCCAGCTAAGCCAATATGAACCCCTTTTATGATGGTGATTTTGTTTGGGTCTACCTATGTTCCTGCTTGTGATATTGAGTGGCCAAATACTACTCCTGCTCTTTTTAAGAATTCACGCTTTTCTAGACTTAGAGAGAGATGCATCTTAATGCACCCTCTCAACACTTTTCCCAAATTCGAGAGAGCTTCTTGTAAGTTATTTAATAAGGTGTGAAATTGTCCATGTAGATTTCAACCGAGTCATGTAATATCTCAGAGAAATGCTAAAGACAACTATTTGGAAAGTAGATAGGGAATTGCACAACCCAAAAGGAAGGCCTCTGTAAGCGAAGGTGCCTCAGGGACATCTGAAAGTGGCCTTGTCCTAGTATTCAGGGCTATTATGGATCTGGGTATACCCACTAAACCCATATACTAAAGGAAAAAACATATTTCCTGCAAGGCCATCTATAAATTGATCTATAAAGGGCAAGGGGAAATGGTCATTCTTGGTGGCTTTTTTGAGTTCCTAGTAATAAACACAGGTTCACCATTTTCCATTCTTCTTTGGGACTAGGACAAGAGGAGATGCACACTCACTATCTAATATGAGATAGATGAAACTTGCATCCAATGATTTCTATAGTTCTTCCTTCACTATGTCCTTTAGAGTTCATTTCATCCTCCTTCGGGGTTGGTGCACAAGCTTGCATCCTTCTTTAATGTAGATATAATTTCCGCACATTGAGGGATACACCCCTTTCATGTATTTGTAGTCCCAAGAAAATGCATGAAGGTTTTATTTCAAGAGATGGCATAGCTACTCTTCCTCTTTATCTAAGAGGGATGAGTTAATTTTCAGAGATTTAGATGGGCCAATTTCCACATCTTTGGTGGTTTCGTAAGTTGAATCAAATGAGTGGTGGTTTCAAACTCTTTGACGAGGTCATTAAGTGGATTGTCATTAGGGGGTTGGTTTTGAATTATTTCGTCGATGAGGTCATCCTCATCAGGTTTCCCCCCTATAATAACATTATCTATGGTACAAATGGGGTAGGGTGTAGTACTGTATACTTCATATTCTTCTTCTTCATCATATAACCATAAAGGTAGGTCATTGTCAATGGAAGGCTAGGTAAGAGGATATAATACCAGCAGTATAGACAACGGCCCATTCTTTATAGTAATGTTTCTGGCCTGACAATTGATATATGAATCTTTAGTGGGTAACAAAGGTCTCCCTAAAATGAGAGGATATCCATTAAACTTGGTTTTTGGCTGGAGGACTAGGAAAACTATAATGTACTTCTAAGATTCGATTGAAGGAATAACATCCTCAAAAATTCCTTATGAACCTACTTTAAATCGATCTGCAAGTTGTAGAACTATCGTGGTTCTCCTCAAATTCCCTTATAGGTTCAGTTTAAGCATAGTTTCCTTGGTCATTATATTGATGGAAGCCGTAATATCAATCAGATTATTGGGGACTATGACACCATGTATGTGTACATCTACAAATGGACTACTAGGGTTCACGTAATTCAGGAAGATCACCCTTCCCAACATTAAGTGAGACAGTTTTCCTTATACATTGATGGTGGGGGTATATTTATTATTTCTACTAGGTTTCTTAAATAAATTTTCCATGGTGAGCCTATTGTAAATAGGGACATCGTTAATGGCCTGGAGAAGTGGTATTTTCACACGCAATTTTTTTAGTTCTCCTAGAAATTTAGTATCCTCTGGGGTGTGATGTCTAGAGTGGATCAAACACTCAGGAAAAGGAGGTTGTTGGATCCGAGTGTTACTTTCTTCGTTTTCCTCCTCAATCTCTGCAGGTGTAGATGGAGGATGATTGTCTGGGATTACTCTTCTCGACATAATATTGATCTCATATATCTCCACAACATAAGATGGATAGGATGTCTGCCCACTATAAACATGTTGTGCCTTCTTTTTTATCAGGTTCGGATTGGGTTATGTAGGCATCTGAGGCAAATTGGGTGGAGCTTAATGAGTGAGATGAGGTTGAGTTTAAGGTGGAGGTAGTAAATTAGGTGGTTTATTATGCTAAGGCCTCCACCCTTGTGATGAGTTGCTCTACTGAGGTGGATGAGGAACATACTGCTAGAATGGTTGGTTCATAGGCTGAGGGTGATATGGAGGTTTGAAAGGCTAAGTATGAGGTGTAGGCCATGATGGAGGAGTTTCGGTGTACAAATATTTCATACGCACATTCTAATTTTTATGATAATAGGAGTAATGTGCTCCTTGCATACCCTGCTGATATGACCGAGGGACTTGTGGCCTTCTCTGATTGATGAAAAAAAGTTTCTCTGGTCCTACTTCCAGACCTTGATATAAAAATTTGAGCCCAGGTAAGGAGGGACACTTATCTGTGGCATGATTATCTTGAAATACTAAGCAAACCTCTATGACCTTTAATGGAAATTCATCCCAAGGGTGTTTCCTAGTACATCTATGGCAGAATATAGCCCAGGCTCTTTCCTCTTTCTCTTGCTTCCTCTTGAGCTGCATTATGTCCATTTTCAAATAAAAGGTGTCCAACATCTCATCCTTGAAGTCCTCCAACATATTTCCAATCTCATGCTTGATGAAGGTGGAAGAGGAAGGGGTGTTGGTAATACTTTGGCTAGCTCTACCCTTCTTCCTAGTTGCCCTAGAATGGTTCCTGAAGAAAATTTTGATGTCCTAATAAGGAAACTGGTAGATGTATCATATTGATAGAATATTTATAGTTTCTATCACCTCCTCCCTGATCCCTCGAAGAAGTACCAGTTTAAGTGATCTGGGATTAAGGGTAAAATTAGCTCTTTTATAATTTAACTAGGATTTTTTTTCATAATCTTATAGTGATTCATCAGGTCTTAGAATCATCCTGAATATTTCCTCCTTAGTTCATTGGACCTATAGTAGTCCCTATACTTGTTTTTAAAGGACTCTTGCATCTTTTCCTGGGTAGTGATTTTGTTCCCGGGCAGAACCATGAAGCAGCACAAGGCTGCATATTTGAGGGTGAATGGGAATAAATTTAGCTTATGATCCTTTGAGGCATAGTCATATGTCCTAAATACAACAATAAATTCAAACATGAAGATTTCAGGATCCTTAGAGGTAAGTCCATGGAAATGTGGAAGGGCTGAGGGACTCATATTATTCATCATAGTTTCCCCATTTTTTTCTCTAATGGCAAAGACTCCTTGGGTCCCAGTCTTAGCCATGTCTTGAATTAATGAAGCAAGTTCCTTAGGTGAAACAAGTTATTCTTCTTCTCCAATAGGTTCTTCAAATTTTTCAAGGGACTCACCTATGGTGTCTTCAACCTCAAAGTCACTTAAGAAGAGTGAAGGGTGACTGTGTGGCAATGTGGGGGATTTTGGTAAAACGTTTCCTTGGTTATCCCTACTCCTACGAGGCATGCAAGTAAATTTTTTTTTTTCAATATTTTTGGAACTACATGTAATGGAAAAGCAGGAAATAATGCTAAAATAGAATTAGAGAATCAACGTAGACACATCCCCAAGAACGACACAAAAAAGTGGTAAGCCATGGTATTGAACCAAGAGTGCTACAACTCCCAAAGTCTAATCTACTTTACTTTATCATTTCAGGGTTCATACAAACTTGGAGGTGATGGTTCTATATACACAATAGATGGATTATACTCATGTCATCCTCTTCTGAGTCCTACGAAAGGGTGTTATAGCTAGGGTTTCTGAATGAATCTGTCACACTTATGAATTAGACCTAGAATTGAAAATGAGTCAAGAATATTACTATATCAACAATCAATGAACTATTCTAAATAAGATACATCGAGCAATTTTTCAATGAAGGAAATCTACAATTTAGGTTATTGCAAGAAATAGAAGTAAACTAGGCAACATTGATGAAGTAAAATTCTAAATTTAACTTGCAAAAAGGAAGACTAATCTAATAAAAAATTTATGGGCCAAATGGCTAAATAAAATATAACTATTCCATGCTTAGCTACAATTCTATAGCCATGCATCTAGTCATTACCCAACTATGCTTGTAAATATTATGTTTTGTAGTAAAAGGAGCCGCTAAGGTGGCATAGGAAGGTATTTGACTCATGGATGTAGATTTGAAGGTGTGTTGGAGGTTGTGGCAGGTTTAGGAGATGTGAAATATAGTTTCTGGGTTGAAGGAGAGGCTAATTGGCACTGTTACAAGCTATGCTATAGGTTTTCTGTAGTGCTATAGGATGCCCTGTAATGCTACAGGAAATAAGTCGAGGGTGTTTTAAGGCCACAAATGATGAGGAGAGGGGTATGGAAGGTGAAATTAAGGTGTATTTATGTGAATGGAATGTGGCCAACCCCCTGGCCAAGCTCATAACTTCTTCCAAAGCCCATCTTTCACTTCTAGGGTTTCTCAGAGTGTCAGAGTGAAAATATCAAAAATAGGGATGAAGGTGATTTCATCAAAATTAGGCCGGTGAAGGGTGATAAATGAAGCTAGGGATGCTGGTGGAGTCCTCCTGTGCTGCTCTACTCAAAACTACAAGAAAATGACCTGTTCATGTAATTTACATTGACAATTATATGATGAACAAGATGAAAAATATGAGTTGAATTTGATAAGAAAACCTAGTTATGCATTCAAACAAAAATATAACTGAGTGTTCTCAACACGTTCATGAAAAATAAAACAACCTATCTATTATTTCCAAGAAACCAAAAACTGAATGTAATTTTTGGCCTGTGGTGAAGATCTTCCCTCCTCAAGCTCCAATGAAAGAGATGAGAGAGGGATGCTTTGACACACAACTTTTTTATTTTATATGCTACTTTACCAGGATCTAAAAAATCCTAACTACAACAATATGAAACAGAAGCAAACTAAAAACAGTAAAATGAAATGTAAGCAAACTAGCTAACACTAATGAAGGAAACTAGCTAGAATTGCATAAAAATAAACATAAATAGACAAGATATATACTAACGCCAATGGATTGGGCCCTAGCTTACAAGACTAGCTCTCCAAATCTAAATTAGTAAAGGACAAAATGAATACTCATTTTATTGTAGAAATATTCTCATTGCATAGCGATGAAATTCTCAAAATTCAATCACAAGAGCTAAGAGTCTACTAGTTTTCTCCAAAATTGGAAAAATAATGATCTCTTGCTCTGCCCTATTTAACCTAAAGGGTAGCTACCAGCAGCTCCCTAAAAACTAGGTGATGTGTCCCCTTTGACAACTAGAGAAGTTGAGTTTTGGTTCACTTGATCTTCCACTTGCTTGGCTGCATTTGATTTCGAGTTCTTGGAGGGAATCTTGAAGATATTTTGGCTACCTTTAGGAGTTAAGGAAGGTGGTCAAACCTCCTATAATCTCTCCTTGCTATCTACTCTAAGATTTTATTACACAATATTAAAAAAAAATGGAATATCTTCGTGGCTATCCTGCATTTCAACAATATTTGGAATTCAAAGTATGACAAGCATTAATCACCACCTACACTAAGAAACATATGACCACAATATAATTAAATGTGAGAAACATAGACTAATAAGGATAAGAAGGTGACAATTAACACCTCCAAAGATACCTAATGATGGTTCTCATTAGCCTCATCTAGCCAAATTTGCACAATCACTAGGATCGTGGGTCACCTGAGTACGGAGAAGACACCAATCCCTCTCCCTCTGCAACACTCTCTCACCCAAAAACACAAAAAAAATCAATTTTTGGGCCCCCAAAAGCTTAAAAAAGCGATTTAAAACACCTTATCGGGACCTCATGCTTTTTCGCTATGCAGACGTGCACACAATGCGACTGTGAGGCATTCTTATGCACGTTCTATGCACCTATTCATTTTATAGGTGTGTCGACCTCCATGAATGGTCGACGCACCTATTTTCTAAATAGGTGGGTTGCATTTATGTCAATATCTCACACAGACATGTAGGTCAACAAATCAGTAAATTATATTTATGTGGGGTCAACGGGAAAATCCCAAAGCTTTGCTTGTCAATCATGTGACCCTCTCTAAGTCGCCTGCATATTCATCCTAAAAGAAACTCAAAAGGATTGTACGAAGCACCCTTGTACGACCTATACACCATGAAAATCATAAAATTGAAAAGGATGAAGTGTTAGCTCCTACCTGCCACTCTCTGTGCATATCCCAAGTGCTCTGGCTAACTGCAACAACAAGAAACACTATTATCACAACCTCTTACCTCTCAAGCTTAATGACATAAATGAATTGAAATTGGGCCATTCTTGCCTATATGTTACCTTTTTTCGCCATTTGTAGTAGCCCATAACTAGAGCCCAGGACATCCATTCGCAAAACCGCGAGATTCTTAGCGACCAATACTTCATCAACTTAAACATGTACCCCTTCATTCCAGTTACCAGGAAAACTCATTTTTAGACCCATTTCTCACCTCCATAGTGCATCTCAGGTACGACCTATATTTTTTTTAATTCATGTTATTCCAAAACATTTATATGTGTGAAAAAGATACTTTGACTTGGGGTATTGGACACAAATATTTTAGGTGCATCTGAAAACCCTTATTTTCAATCAAACTCAAAGACAAGAAAAGTACAGGAGAAAGTATCATTCAACTCTCAGCATGCTAGTCTTCCCTCAAATATTTCCATGCCCTGACATTACTCCTCCAAAAATACACCATATTCTTCATTCACTTGACCATGTTTATCATCACCTCACCTTGCACATGATAAACACCCTCGCTGATCAATAGAAACTCACAACTAATGGCTCCCATCATATTTTTAAATCACCATGCACCATCAGGAGCCAAGACCACATACTCTAACCCAAGAACCATCTAATTTATATGCATTGATTATCATCATAATTTTATTTACTCACCACATATCAACACCCCACTCCCGGGCCACCACTAATGTTTTTACATCAGATCAAGAAAAAACACATTACCACATTCCACATTTTGCGTTTCACATGGGTCACCCATCTCCTTGTTTTTACTAAGCCACTCTTACATTATTCTAGAAAGTGTAAAAATATATTTTAGGATAAAAACTTCCACCCATGTTTTTACATTTTATACCTAGCGACAGTCCCTGGACACCCTTGGTTGGAGCTTGCACATTGTTTACCACACCCAATCATGTCAGTCATAGCATATGTACACCCAGCCTCGATCTCCTATTAACCCTAGGGCTACCCTCGTGTCAATTTTCCATCACCATTAGTTTTAGCCAACTTTCATCATCATGTCCTTTTAACTCACCATATTACACCCCATCTCAAGAAAATTTTCGATCTTTTGTGTCATCACTTGTTTCAGATGGTTGATGCTTCCTTCCTGTCTAATTCAACAAACATTCTCCAGGATGGAGGTAGTACCTTGGATGGTTCCCCGCCACTTTGGGAACATCATCAAATGGAAAAATGGGAATTAACATCTCTCATTGATGGCATTGATCCCCCTAAAATTCAACATCAGTACCAGTTTTCATGTCAAGTTGGTATATCGTACTTCATAACCACTACACTCAGTCAGTTAGCTAAAGACCCATGTATCAATAATAATATTTTTAGAAATTCTTAGAATCATTATGCACGGGAAGGTTCCCATCACTCAAATATCCATGCATTTATTGAGCACCTTATCCAAAAGTGTTGTACCTAGAAAATGCATGTGGGTGTTGTTAGCAATATAAATGTTAATACTCTGACCGCCATTGTATCACTATTTTCGATTTTTTCTTGTTCCATAGCCTATGTCAAAGTTCTAGTCATCTTCAATAAAAGCAAAAAAGAGTCTAAAAACCAAAACAAAAATTTAAGTTTTATAGGTGGTATTTTGTTTAAGGTTCATAAAAGAAGTTAAAACTATCGTTTTAACTTAGGTTAGCATCAAAATTTATTGGTCATTTTAGTAATAAAATAATGGCTCCTCTTTTTGGATTAATAGCTATTACTCCAAATTGAAGGTTACATTGGCTACATAGAGAAAATGGCAGCTATTTCTTCAGGAGCATGTTTTCATTGCTGAAAAAGAGAAAAGGGAATCTATTTCTCTAATGTTTGGTTGCATTGGTGACACAGAGAAAAGGGTAGTTATTTATCTAAAATTTGGTTACATTGCAGCACAAAGATAAAGGCAATTGTTTATCTGAAACTTCAGAAGGAGTTGCAAGGATTATTTTTTAGAGAAAACATCATTCTCCTTTATCAAATGAAAAGATATTGCTCTTTGAATGTTGAAGGTTTGTTGAAACAAGAGGTATTACCTTGATGAAATGTGTCTATTTGAGGATTTATTGAAAGGAGTCAGCAACCCAAGTAAGGTAGTTAGTTTTGACAAAAAATCTAGTTTTACAAGCAAACTGAGTAAGTAGCTATTACTTGGAAAATTCGTGCAAGGAGAATTTTTCAGAGAAAAGATCATTCTCCTTTGAAATTAATTGAATATCTTCTATGTCATGAGATATTATTCCTTTTAAAAAAGGGTAATTATTTCTAAATTAGATTTAATATTATAAAGGAGTGATTATATTGTTGGAAGAGCTAACCTATAGCTATTCATTATGGTTGAAGCGGAAAATAAGGTAAAAGGTATCAATTTTTTAATGACGCGGAGGAGTGATGTATTGTATGGGGCGACTTGGATGTCAGATTTGAATCATTTCAAATAGTTTCATTAAACCACACCGTGATTAAAGGTGCAGACTCAAGAGGATTAGGTTCGCTATTTTCATGACCGAATTTTTCGAGAATATAATAGCTAACAGAGTTACATTTTCAACAACCAATTTGTCATCTCAACCAAAAAATTAGGGCTGGGTGTAGAGTTTCTATGTCAAGTTTGAACAAATGTGCATAACAAGAGATTAGGTGTTGAGAAGAATGGGTAAAGGTGGAAATTTTAACCACTCTGAGCCAGAAAATACCAGGTTTTTTGATGCCAAAGAAAAGCCATAATTTCAAGAAGTAGGCTAGTACATGTTTCTACAAAAATTCTGAGGGGAAAATGTAGCTATTGCACAAGCATTTGCTGAAAGTTTTGACAGGGATTTATTTCACCTACAGCAAGGAACTTAATGATACAATAACAGTAAATGATTCCAGTAGGGACATGCTTGGGGTGGCTTATGACTATTATCAATATGGACGGATGGTTTCCACAAACCTGTCTAAATGAACATCAAGGAATTATTCAGGGTCTATATCCATTGATGTTCCTATTTGCTATAATTGGTAATAAAGCCTATGTGGAAAGGATTGTTGTAAGGACTTTAGAAGGGAGAAAAGTAAAGAAAAATATGCCTTGGATTATGAATGTTGTAGTCTATGTGCTTTTAGATTGCCTTATTTTGGCTCAATTTTCCTATTATAAGAATATAAAATTTGATCAAGAAGATTGTAATAATGAACATTATGTGGAAACCAAGCTAATAATAAACAACAAAGTCATTGCTAATCCTATTCTGAAAGATGAAATTATAAATGTTTATAAAATCCTAGGAAAGGAATCCAAGAAGACCAGAGCTCAGAAACAAAAGCATATGGGAAAAATAAAATCTAAAAGTCTTACTAAGGTAGAGTCCCTCAAAATATTTGTTTCTATACTTGATTTTATTTAAACATTTAAAGTAATTCAAAGAAGGAGAGGCACACACATCTTGTTTTAACCAAAAAATGCAGCTATCTACAAGATTTCTAATAATAGGTTCCTTTTATAGAAAAGTTGGTTTTATCAACAATATTTTCTAAATTTTGTATAAAGGAAGTGGAGGCAGTTTTGTTCAAAATTCGAAGGATGGAACTAAGGGGTAATTACGTGGATGAGATATCAATAGAAGAAGCTGCTGCTAGGTGTCAATTAATGAAGTTATCTTCCAGCTTTTAGAATTTTTTTCTTTCACTTTTGGAGAAACAACGAGATGCCATCTTCAGCTTTTGGTTGCAATTTTTGAGAAAGTGGTCATACCAAAAAAGACGAGAAGTTTACTAGCAACTTACCACATCAATCCAGCCACGTCGAGCTACATGCCATCATGCTATTTATTTTTATTATGTTTCACTACCTTGCTTTATCGTTAAGGATAAGCTTCACCTTATGTATAGGAATTTAATAACTCATCTAGAACATCTTCATACTTTTTGTGGAAATATCAACATCATATCTTTTGTATATATTTGATGAAACTCAATGGAGAAAGGGTTTGTGGTTTGTGCATATTTTTCTCATATGATAAGTGTACTTTTTCAGTGAATGATATTGAAGAATAATTTTGAGGACTTATTACCTACTTTATATGTGTATTGTTAATATTTCTATGTATTTCCACACCTCATTCTCTTCAGTTGTAGTTTGTGATTTCAGATGTTGTTGTATGTTTTTATGAGCCTCTTCATGTTTTTATGTATCTTATCAACTTTTTTCATTCTTACTCAGTGAGCTTTCTTGATGAGATATATATAATTACAGTTTAAAGATAATTCCTTATTAAAGTGACCTTTCATCATACTCAATACGATTATTGTAAGTCTTGATATAGCTTTCTCTTGTTGATATATTAATAAATTGTTGCTTGTGTGGTTTTTCATCAAAGCAGTGGATTTTTTCCTTGCAAAACCATTATCCATTTCACTATTTCACACTTTATTCTCTCTGTAGGCTACAAAATTACCTTTTTGAAACCATATCAGGACTCAATACCCTCATTAGTGTGACAATGAACTTGACTGAAATTCATTTTCACTGATTGAGAGCTTAAACCACCTACCAATCATATAATCAAAATTATTAAATTGCCTTAGTGCTTAGGATGTGACTAGTCAAGCATTTGAAGCAGTCCAAATGTTGATTCCAGTGCTAACATCTTTTAGTGCATCTACTGGGAGACGAAGGCCTTGAACCAAAGTACTCTCCTGAGTCTCTTGTTTTAAATTTCTGATCATTAATTCTTTATGGTGAACAAGAATTTTCGACTTGAATAAGATTGTGATCTTTCACCTAGCGAATCCATGACAAAGAATCCAGAGGCAGCCCCACTGTTTTCAGATCCAGCACTCTGATGGAAGTGATCCTCGCTAAAATATATGCCTTCTGTAATTTTTCAAAGATAGATTGTTTTATTAAGCCTTTTCCAAAGAGAAATAAATGGGAATTTTCTCTTCCAATGTTTAGTGGACATGATTAGGATGTACTAGATGATTTTTTATGGGATTTTCATGACTGGATTCATAGGCTGGATTTTTTTCATGAAGATGTAAATATTAAGTTTTTTAGATATTATTTCGAGGGTGAAGCCCTTGATTGGTATAAAGATATTCCCAAAAATAGCATCAATTGTTTGAAAGAGTTTCATGACTCTTTTAATTCCTTTTATAAAGATAGGCATTCTGTCAAATGTTTCACTTTAGAATGTTGCTATCAGTTTGATCAGTAAAGTTGAAACTGATGATGAACAACATAAATGTAAAGAAAACATGGTTAAATAAGAAGTAATTTAATAATCCTTTTGTTATCGTGATTTTATTCAATCTCCTATCATTCAATATTAGGATAAACATCAGATTATTGAGCGTCATGATGAGATTTTAGGTCAACATAGTGAAAAAGTCATAAATCAACCTTTTTTTGATAAATATCCTAATGATGAAGAGCAGATTTTTATGTCACCCTCTCTTAAAGTTTATAGTGATGATCAAATCTATGACAGTTATGAATCTGAATCTGGGAAAGAAGATGATGCTCAGCTCATAGAAATTGCCAAGGAATTATCATATTTGCTGAGAATTGATGATAGGAAAAACAATTATGAGCCTATGTTTGAAATGTATAAATCTAAGTTGCGGTGATACATTTTCGAAGAAGAAATTTGTGAAAAAAATGAAGACCAAGCTCTCCATTAAAGCATTTTTCTATCAGAATAAAGTATCTTTCGGCCTATCCTAGAACTCAAAGTTGTTTCAAGTAAGTATCCTTGTTGATTTTTTGATCCCATTGCTGACTATATGGAGTTTAGTTTTTTAAAATTATCTCTTGTTATTAGTATTGGAGTTTTTCTCATCCATAGAAGAAAGTATGAGTCACATTTAGATATTATGCTTCATAATTTTCAGCCTTTCAGCAGTAGATGCGAAGACATGTCAAGAAATAAGTTGTTGAATTATTTTTTTTGGAAGGCTGTATAAACTTTCTTATCACTCGAAAATTGGGCAGGAAAATATGACATTATTAAATTTCATGCAGAAGGATTTACAGGGTTGAGGAACATTAGAGAATTTGAAGAATTTAAAAATTCTCTAAAGTCCAGAATAAATTTTCCATCAAAAATCTGCGCAGACCTAAGAGTGGCAAAAGTCACTTTCCGTGACCATAAGGCACACTCCAGTAAATTGGTCCCACACATGAGGCCACCCAAGGACAACCGCCTAAGCCTCCTTGGGACCTCAAGGGAGCACAAAATTGAATCATGTGGCACTCAATGGAATCATCCCCCTCTCTTGGGTCACCATCAACCAATGTACCAAGGGAGGGAAGGAGAGTTTGAATTTATCTATAAAAGGCCACCAAGAGATGAAAAATGGGAGGGCACATTGTTATGCTAGCCAAAATTGCTTCAAGCAATCCAGAAATTTGTGATTTGGTGCAGAAGTAGAGAGGCGATTCAGTTGTTGGCCATCCAACAACTCCAATCCTTTGGAGGAGAGAAAGTACCTTGCACCAAGGCAACTCAGAGGTAAAAATGTCCTTGCATCAGGTCTTAGAACTTGCTAGTTCTAAGGGCCCCTTGGTAGGTGTGTAAATGTTCTATCTTTTATTCCTAATAGCACCCAATAAGAGGGGAAATAGACACCACCATTAGTATTATTGTGTTGTTTGACTCTATATGATATTTTTTGTTATTTTTTTATCTTAGCTTTGTTTTATCTCTACATATGCATACTATATCATTATGTAGTGTTTTTTGTTTTATGGCATGTTCACTAACCCACTAACTATTTCGTTTATCTCCCTGTGACCAAAAAATTAAGAGGAAACAACCACTCCTCTTAAGAAAGTGTGTATTGGTACAATTGTACACCAAATACACTAGCACAGGATTGGCGACTCCACTGATTTTACTTTCTAGTGAATGTGGTTATGCCTTTTCCAGAGACCTATTTCTTTGCCCTAGAGTTTGCCTTGAACAATCCCTCTTCTCTTCTTCTCTGCTTGTTTACCCTTAGTGAAAGGCTGAAGCTCAGAAGATACAAGAAAATTGTTGCATGAAATTTGCGCATCTTTTACACAGATAGACGCGCCCAACCACAGGCATTAAGCAGTGACCTGTGCATAGTCTGTGCGCCTATGTGAGTCTTTTGCACAGGGAAACCAGAGGCAATTTTTTTTTTCTATTTCCCTTCATTTCCTATTTGTAAAGTGACTCGTAGCCCATGATAAATCTTCCAGAACTATGTAAAGTGTTGGATGAATTGTTAAAACTCACTCTTGGCTCCATTTCAGTAATTTTAGGTGTTAGTTTTAAAATTTCAATGTTTATTTTCACAAAGCAATCACATAGTTTAAGGAGGGGGAAATTAACTTGCATTCTGAAATAACATATGTTTTGCGAATTTAGACACTAAAAACACATAGGCAATTAGACAAATTAAGTGGCCATAGTCCACACATGCTTAGTTAAATTTGTTCATTTTTTCTAGTTTAAAGTCATTAATTTTAGTTCAATTTTTGAATCTAGGATTTGGGACTAGGATTTAATTATCCTTAGAGAGTAAGTAATATATGATGCCTTTGCACCCTTGGGTGACCCTCGGAAATCATATGAACACTCTTTGCTGATAATTTTCCATCTCCATTTAGTTGATCATTTAGATTAAGTAGGAAACATTGTAATCATCCCATATCTGCACATGTTTTTCTTTTGAGCAAGGAACAACCAAATGTAGCTTAATAGGGTATTCGAAAAGGATCATCGCATATCCACATGTTAAAAATATGTGATTTTTCACCTCTTTCTCACACACTTTCACACCTTAAGTGAATCAAAGCCACCTTAAAACTAGCTTAACTAAACGCATTAAACTCTTTCCACAGGGCCCACAAGAGAATTTATAGTTTAAGTGAGGACCAAGGGGGTAGGTATCCAATAAGCTGCCTTGGTCATTTTACATCTTGAAACATAGAATTTGACATTTTAGCGAAATTTTAAATGCATCTATCTACCCACAGAAAACAAAAATCAAGTGCTACAGAGACCCTATTCAGAGGGGATTAAGCTTAAGCCAAGTGCATGCGATATTATTCGGGGCTACCTCACTCGTATAATACTCGATACTTGTAGCTAAATTACCAAGAATCTCATGACTCGAATGCTTATGTGGGACAATGGTACTTAGTGGAAAAAACTAGGGCATCATTTCGTATAGGTGATGGTGCAGGTAGCACTAGATCCTCTTCGTTTACCTCGGTTTATTTTCTTCGGTTGACTGGGGGCGTCGCCAGCTCTTTCAGGATGTTGTGCCAGCATTCACAAGATGAATTCTCAAGGCCCAGTTATATTTGAGCATGTGAGGACAATTAGGTCTTCTAGGATTTGAGTATCATACGCAAAAACAAGAGAAACCATATTTTTTGATTGACTGGTCACATAGGTAATGTAAAGGGAAAATTTACCTTTTATTTTTCTTTTTGTTTTATGTATGTGATCGTATTTTTTCTTTGATTACAATCTGTATCGTATCAAATATTTCCAAAACCATGCATATTCGACACCATAACAGACCCAACGAGACCTCATCATTCCAGATGTCTTCTGGACCCCTCCCCTTTACCGGGAGGGGTTATAAGTCTTTCACCATTTAGGAATCAAAGAAAGAACACTGCCACCCTTATTGGTTCATCCTTTATTGAAGAATTGTTAGTTGAGAACCCTCGTCGGTCACCCAATGCCACACCGGTGAAAACCACCACAGGGTCACCGCATACCACTCCTCCCACAACCCCTAGGGGGCAGAGGAGCACTACCCATTTTGGAGGCCAAGTGAAATTAGAGTTAGGTATGTCACAGAAAAACCCTATACCTCACCAGAACATTGTGTATTCACAATGTGAAATGCCTCTCAATTCAAAGTCAACATTCTTAGCTTTGTTAAACCTACTGGATTTAACCAATCTAACAAACTAACCTATTGCACACAACCCTACCTGGACACCCATGCCCACGAATCTCCCTTCGAACATTCCAAATTTCGAAGGGAAGCAAGTAGAAGACCCTCGAAATCATGTCATGAATTTCCACCTATGGTGTTTGTCGAACATCATGATTGGCAATACTATTCGACTAAGACTATTTCAACGCACCCTAATCAGAATAGCCGTGAAATTCTATGTAGAGCAACCAACTACTACACATGGAAATTTTAGCGCCCTTTATATTGCGTTCCTTTCCTATTTTTAGTTACCCATCCACCACGATTCCGAAATGTAACTAATAACCCTCTTTAGGCATACACCCATCGTCCACATTTCGGATCATCTCCACGAATGGTGGCGACGTCGTAGATTGTGCAAAGCCAAAGTCGACAATCAATTTTTGTTAGACCTGTTCCTGAAAAATGTCACCACAAAGATTTCAAAGTGAAAAAAAAAGCCCATATCCGAAGCGAACGCCATGAACAAGGTGCAATAGCTTGAGCAAATCTATACGCAGTCAGGATATATTTACAATATCATGCCTAATGCCCCGCGCCTGTAAACTCACAAATAATTTCCTGGTGCGTCAAATTTTGTAGAATGTTTGATTGGGTCATTGACCCAAAATTACCTAAGCAGCGGCATTCAATACCTTGGTTACGCATATAATTCTAACCACAACATCCCGCAACCCAGCTACCAGATTCATCATGCACCTTTGCAAAATATGACCAATAGGCCGTCTTCGTACCACCATCAGCAGGGAGGTCCATATCCTCCAACTCAAGGGACCCAGTATGCAGCTAGATATGGTGACATAAGAGCCTCCCCCCAATATCCATTCATAAACCAGGTACAAGGACTCCAATGCACCCAGTCCCCAACACAAAACCCACCCATACAGAATAATTCACAGGTGAGCTTTGTGCAACCTTCCCAAGCACAACTGCGCCAACCATAAAATCAGGAGAATCCAAACTATCCTCCTAACATGAAAAAGAAAAAGGAAAAAAACAAGACAAAGGGAACTCCTAGATAGGGGTAAGCAATCAACAACGCCCTCAACAATCTAAGGCTAGAGGCAACTCCAACCGAAATCCAAACTAGGAGCATAATGGATCCTAAGGGCAGAATAAGAGGCCGAACCTTTAGACGAACAACTCTTGTTCAATTGGTGGTGAGTACAGCCATTACACTCACCATTTTCCTGATCTCCCTGAGCTGAAGAAACTGGAAGGTAATCACGGACAAGGGGTATCCTTATAGCAGACAATCGTCAAGTAGGAGCCTTTCCCCCATGAAGGTATAGTTAGCACCCAACAGTAGCAAGTAACTCCCGATAATTCCGGAAAAAATAGCCATGAAATCTACATGATTCGCGAATAAATTTTTTTCAGACACGGAACGAAAATTACGATACCCCACCAAACACTAATTTGTCAGGGGCTAGTACAAGTGCACCAAAAACACCTCTGACCATATCAAAGATTCCTATTGAACCTTTTCCAAAGATGTCTAAGGGACCAACTAGGAGGGCAAGAAACCACTCCAAATCGACCCATAACTATAGCATTGTGGAAAATTTAGCCCAATCTCCTACCCCCATGTCAGCTTTGGAGGTATTACGATCATGCCCAAAATGAAGGAAAGCCTTACTTTCCACACTAGGCACCATCTAACCTGCCGATTCACACCTAATGGCTTCTTATTTAGACAAAACCACCCCTATGATTCCTTCGATGGTCGCCTTCCAGATACTGGTGTTAGTTCAAAACATAACCATTCACCAATGCATCATTGACAAGGGTGCATCCACATGCATCATGTCAAAGAACGTCTGCCAAAAGTTAGGGTCTCTCGAACTAAATTCATCAGACATCATGCTTAGAGCATACGATGGGTGCCCTTCAACTCCTATAAGTCTCTACCAAAACATCCTGGTTTGCTTGACTGGCAAGACATTCCTTATAGACATTGAAGTCTTGGATGCTCAACTGGATTACAACATACTCCTTGGCTAGAGTTATATGTATGCCATGTCAGCCATAGCCTCCTCCGTCTTCCAAACTATGATGTTCCCCCATGCGGATCGCATCATTACTGTTGAATAATTTAGATACAGTGAAAAGTGACCCTTAACAAATACTGATGTCATTCTACCCTATGTAGACACATCTTCTGAGACACTTACACAGTACTAAGAATATGGTCCCAGCAAGTTCAAACCATCATCCATCCTTGGGTCATTCCTAGGAGATTTGCCTGTCATACCAGATTCATCATCTGATGTCACAAATACTCTAGTGTGCATCATGTCCTCATCACACACTGAAGCCAATCAAGACATAGAGATGAGCAGTAACAACACCGATTCGTCGGCCATGGTAGCCTCTCTAGCCTACATCGCCTCTCAAACCCCTTTCCTCCCCCCCCCCATCTCATTTTATGTCACAGCAGGTCATGGCCATGGTGGTCCTACGAAACTTATCATTTTAAATCCCAGTTTGGTACCTAATCCCACCTACCACAATGGGAGTCGCACACATCACCTCTACAGCACTAATCCCCCTCAATCCTGAGTAGGCCCCAACTGTTTAGGACACTGTCACAAACATCCCTACGAATGAAATTCCCATCGAAAAGCCAATAGTTGCAACCAAAAACACCAATAAAAGAGGAAATAAGGTAGAGAATCCCACTACGCAATGAGAATTACAAATATGCACCATATGTGGCATAGTAGGCCACCCTAGCCATATCTTCCCAAAGCTGGATGAGTTAAAACCGCTCCTGAGCACTGCGGTAGATATTGCGACAACAATTTCCCGTAAAAATGAACCTACAACGAAAAGTCAATGCAAGGCATTGCATACCAACCATGCATGCACTATTTGTGGAATTTATAGGAATTACACCTATTTTTCCCAGAGATTCCTCTATACAAGGATGCCTTACACGCCATTGACCAATCCTATCAAGAGGATCCGTCCATCAAGTCAGTCAGAGATGAACCTCGCGTCACTCTATACCTACAGGAGGAGCAACAGTCACATGAAAGACTCTCGGTCATCTTTCCCCCTCCTATCTTACATTGTGCACTGTGTGATGACCGTGACTGCTTCATATATGAGTGCACAGTCCTGGAACTCATCCACAGGTGGTATCCAGTAGAGAGCATATACTATGTTTGTTTGTGAGTGGCACAATTTACAATTCCTTAATGTGCTAACAACCACACCTTAGAACAATGCCATTAAATCCTACAATTTCACTCAGCACTAGCTAGTTTGCGCTCATCCATAGTTTACCTCTCCCGAGAAGATGGCTCTGACTCTAAATCCATGAACAGCTTGACAACCTAAGAAGAGCTGATGAGATGGTCCATCCTCTTCCTGTCAGCTGAACAACGGCCAGTCGGGGAACCCTTAGTCACCCCTAACTGCCCTCCGTAGAAAATACCAATATGTGCATTATGAAACATGCCCAAGCACGTGGTTGTCACTTTCCCTAACTTACAAGTGCTACGCTGTTGGTACCCAGTCATGCCATCAAACGAGCAGGACGAGAACCCCATATCCATGATCTTTTTCCTTGTATGTTAGGGAAATCACCATGAGAAGCGTTGTACCTATATCATGCGAGTACACCCTCTAATCAACATGATACATATATTAGAGACAAAACATCGAGATCTTATCAACCCAAAACTTAACAACCATGATGGAAGGTAGAACACCCCCAGGAAGTCCAATCCATACCCATTTCAGCATATTAGGCAAGCTAGGAAGGTGGGCCAACCAAGCATGACCCAGGCTCAACCTACGATAACATGTAGGCTATGCGACAAGATTGGCCATTAGGTCAATTAGTGAAAATAACTGAAGCACCTTACAAATAGTTTTAGCTTAGTCTCTTCCCTCCCACAAAAACATCTCCCTAACCAAGAGAAAATCATGCACAACTACTGTCGGTTTTGTTCACACTTTCATCATACAATAAAATGTGATCATATCCCGAAGCTTAGAGCATCAAGAGTAGTGTTAAGTCTACACTCCCCAAGAGGGCTAGACATAAGCAAGCCACAAAATCGAAAATGGTTGTAGAGGACCCTCTCCTCTACGCTTGAACCCTTCTGAGTGTCCACTTCTGGGACGAATAGAAGTGTTGATTCCCACGCAATATACTTAGATGGTATAGTGCTATTGTGCACCATTTTCAGTGGCCATAACCACGAACCAGAGGTATGCCCACTAATGGAAACATTCAAGCACCTCTCTACCAGACACAACTTCCATCTGTTGAAAAGTTCCCACCCTAACGAGGAATCTAGCCTTGCACCCACACATGCCCCTGTGATGGAAATTACTCTCCCACCAAATGCCAATGACAAAATACACCATATATGATTTTATGGAACTAGCTCCAAAAATAGAATAAAAGAGAGATCAACGACTTACAAATAAGCCACTTTGAGGGGGAAACCTCCAATACATTACATAAATGAACAATTATTGGATGATACAAATGACCAAAACCTCCTTATATATATAGGAGTCGATTGGGCCACAATATAATCCTAGACGACCTAATAATAATAATGTAAGGGCACAATAATAATAATATTGGGGTTACAGGGGTACAAAAATAAAAATAAGGGGGGATACACTAACATAATAAGGGACTACACTAGTAATATAGGGACCTAACATACCCCTCTCCTTCAAACAAGTGTTGTCCTCAATGCTTGATTATTTCTTGATGCTTTTGTATTAAATTCTTATCCTCCCATGTGGAATCCTCAATGGGAACATTCTTCCATTTGCTGAGATATTTTGAAATTGATCGATTTTTTACTTGTCGAGTTCTTGTTTCTGTGACTTCTTTAGAATTTCTTTCCCTGTGATGTTGATCTTCCTATTGTTTCATTTGATTCAACACCAAAGTTATGTCATCCTTTAAGAGTTGGACAACTTTTTGTTGATGCCCAATGTGATCTTTCACTACTTCATTATCCATATTATCTTTCATTTTATCCTTCAATGTTTCCAACTTAGCCTTTTTTTTTTTTCTAAACCATCTATGTCTTCTTCAATTTCTCTTTGTAAGATCGAAATTTGTTGCACTTGGTACCGTAATTTTGATATCTCATACTGCAATTCTTCCTCTTCATGTGTCATAGTATAGCTTTCTAAGGGCTTAATGAATATAGAATTACTTTTTGGAGCCATTATAGAACCGGATACTGATAAAAATTCTTCAATATGCACTTGGCATCACTTCAAACTACTTTTTCAAAAAAAACGTATGCAATTTGAAAACAAATACACACCTTTTTCTTGCTTTTGAGGAGTTTGATATTGAAACTTAATTATCTCCATGATTTAGGATCTTCAATATTTGCAATTATGTCCTGCATTAGCCCTCTAAATCTTCTTTCCAATGCCACATGTATAACCTGATTTGGATTCTTCAAGAGAAAGTTATGCCAAATCTCCCACAATGACCTAATTATGGATTGTTTCAGTAGGGCGACCTTGTACGGCATGCCACGTGTCATTGTTTCATCCTTAGGCTCTAAAATTGATAGATAGGAAACTACATTCCATTTTCTTGTGGTCACTTTTTATAGAATCCCAATCCAATGCTCACAGAGCGAGAGTTACGACGTTTTTCCCACGGTCACCTCTTTGCAATGAAATTTGGGAGCCTAAAACAATCCTATGTTCCACAGATCATATCCCAAAAAATATTGTGAACCAAGATCTGGAATTTTTATAGGAGGTTCCTCCGGATTTCGACTTCACTCTATGAAAATTTTAGGTTCTGATCCCTCGTAGAAAAAAATTTATAGCGAAAATTCCACGATGACCTATTTAGGTTAAATTCAGGAGCCTGCAAAATTACCTAAATTCCATAGATCATATCTCCAAAATTATTGCGAACCAACCTCTAAAATTTTGGGACAATGTTCCTCATAATTTCATATTCGCACTCTGAAAATTTTGGCTTCTAAACCTTCGTAGAAAAATGTTATAGCGAAAATTCCATGATGACTTGTTTGGAGCATTGAAACCCTAGAATCTGAAGCTCTGATACCAAATGTTGTGAAATCAACTCCAAAAATAGAAGAAAAGAGAGATAAATTCCTTAAAAATAAGCCACTTCGAGGGGGCAACCTCAAATACATTACATAAATGAAAAATTCTTGGACTATACAAATGAAAAAAACCTCCTTCTATAAATAGGAGTCCATGGGGCCACAATGTAATCCTAGCCGACATAACAATAATAATTTAAGGGCACAATAATAAAAATAATGGGGTTACAGGGGTACAAAAATAACAATAAGGGGGGATACACTAACATAATAAGGGACTACACTAGTAATATAGGGACCTAACATATGATTCATATCATCATGTATCAGAACTATGACTCGGGTTGTCTGCTCATCTGCCATAGGTGTTGATTCAGCTGCAACTACAAGAGTAGCTATACCTACGATTGTTCAAACCCAATTTGTATTCACTGTTTCAAATGTGTCTCCTTCCATCACATCGACGATGGAATCCTTTTCGTGTTTTTCAATCATCTCCATTCAAACCAAACCATTTCTGCACAACTATGCATAGAAAAAATCCCCCTTAGGATCCATATTTCATTCAAATGAGGATATCATGGAGGCCATGACGGGGCTGGATTATCCATGGGATGAAATGCATCACCGTTCATGTTTTCTCCCAAGAAAAACATTCATTCCTAACAAGAGAGACGAACAAGAGATTTATGTGATTGAATCAAAATATTTCCCCTATCAGGGATATTTGATTGGTTCAAGAACCTCATCCGAGCACCTGATACTTTTGAGGAAGGAAACATGTCAAACATTTCACCTATTGTCAAGATGAATGTTGGTATGAAACTTAATTGCAAGAGTACGAAAAAAATACCACTTTAGTTGTGCATAAAAAACAACCCTAACAACAAATATGGCTACCAATATCTTTAGATCCGCAATTAGTTGACCAAGATAAATGCTGCAAAAATCTAGATCCATGCATCCAATAGGGAAGACAAGATTGTTTTAAATATTTTTTTTGTATTAATGGCACCTGGGAGGAAAACATAGAAGGATGTTACTAGTTCTCCTCAATGGGATGGGTTCTTGTAAGTCCTCAGCACTTCATATTTAAAATCCCTCTCTCTTGATGGTGTAGAAAACCCAGACAAAAAGTGGAACTCAAAGGGAGCTCACAAGAAAATGGTAGCAAAATGTGACAATGATGGTCGATCAAAGTCAAAGCAAAAGTATAGATCCAGAGTGATCTTTAGGCATCAAAAGGTAGTGAAATGGATGGAAAACCCTTCTCTTTATAACAAAATATTGACTTAGTCTAGATATTGGTGCATAATTAAAATATTATTAACCAAACCAAGATCCAACTTTTATGGAATATTTTATTATATTTGTTGGAGGGAAAAAGAGTTTGACTTTAGTTAAATCCCTTTATTTGTAAATAATAAATAAATAAATGATTTATTTATTATTTTAACGATGTGGTTGAGTAATAATTAAATAAATAATGATTTATTTAACTATTTATAAATGATTTAGTCAAATTTAACAAGGAATATTTTTTAAATAAGGTTTAAATAATTATTCCTAGAAAATAATAAGATAAAGAATGATTTATCTAATTAATTTTCCTATTTTGGGTTAAATATGACCAGGAATATTTATTAAGATGCTGTATAACTAATTATTCCTTGAGGAAAACCAAAAAAATGTGGATTTATTTAATATTTCCTCATGGGGTTTCCTGTTTAGACCATAAAAAACTTAATAAATGTGGTTTACTAAGTTATTTATCATATTAAAAGCAATTTTACCAAGGGTAAAATTGGTCTTACATGGTGTACTTACGTCCATCTTATAGTAATAGGTTAGATGACCAAAAAATGGTGTAACAGAATTACCCCCAGCGTGCGAGCATTAGGAGCTAATCGTATGACTGAAGTACATTTTAAGAACTCAATCACTAGACACTGAAGGGGAAGTCAGAGAGAGAAATATAAGGTAGAACAAAACACGAGAGGACTAGAACCTGAGGAGTCAAGACTTATAGGTGTGACAAGTCTCTCTTATTAGTGATTACCTGTGCTATAGGTGGCGGGGGAAGCATACCTATGCCTACCGAGGAAAATTTCAAATAATAATGCATCCAGTAAACAAGGGACTGAACTATATATTACATGCTGGCCATATGAAGATCATGATAATTAATCCCACATACATGTTGTGCCTGGGATAACAGCCAAGACTTATATGATAATATTTGATTACATGAGATATAAATTCAACCAAAGTGCCCCTGTAAACAAGAAAGGGCTCTAAAAATCTGATTGATACATGCAAACAAAAAGGCATTGCAAGAAGCTAAGGCCGACACCATCAAATCGATGGAGTTGCATCAATGGATGTAATGAAGAGGTCAATCAGGCATGTGGGGGGCTACCTACAGGGCCACCCCCTCATGAGGTCTGAAACATCTCACACACACCAGGGAATCATCAGTCCAATCTGTTTCATCACTGAACCATCAAGTATATGGATCTTGACCATGCTATAAGGAGCTGGAGCTAAGAAAAAATCAAGTCAAAGGGTTGTAAGGAGTCCCTTTTCCTGATCTGAGGCACCGAACAAGAGTGTAATCTGGAACCAAGATACACCACCCTCTCGACATGTCTTCTGGAATGAATAAGCTGATGTTGATAGAAGGAGGGCTAGCATAGGTGAGGAAATAAGAGGTCCTCAACCTAGGCGTGAGAGAAAATAGTAAAGAGACTGACAGAATGACACCAATGATGATGATGAAATTGGGGAACTGACTAGCGGATGAATGACTTCCCTTGTTAGAGCATAAAGGGCATGGATGACCTGGCACTGACTAACATAATATCAAAGGGGATAGGGGAGAGTAGGACTGAAGGACATAATGTGTGAGATGAGAGAGGGACAAAGTAATGAAGGATGGAGGACTATAGCGGGATACCAAGGGACTCGGGATAGACTCCATGAATGCAATGATGACTCAACTCAGATGCTATAAACAAAGGAGAGTCGATGATGCTGCCACACAAAAAAGTTCCAATGGGGACCATAAATATATGAGTACAAGATGGTTACTCATGATGACGATCGACACGAGCATGGATAAGTATAGAGAAAAAGTGGTGCCCGAAGTAAAAGTGTTGCGAGTGAATATATTTGATTTTGAGGAGTGGTGAAGTGACTCTTATTGGAAAAAGTGTGTCGTGGAGAAGTATCAAATCGTGAAAAACTATCAGAGAGAGTAGAAACAGTTTGTGAAACTGAGCTACGGTTTGACCGCAGCAGGCGAAAGAAAAATTAGGGGTTTCTCTTCTAATAAGGAATTTTCCCTCCAAATTCACTCAATTCCAGGTGTAGCTGTGGTGAATGTAAAGAGGAGAGAAGGACCTAAATCTTGCGGTGATCATAGTAGAGAAACTGACCGTTGGAATCAAGATCCGTTAGTTGCAGGTAAGAGGCCTAACACTACGCTTTCATTTCAAGGGATCAAAATTTTAGTTTAGGCACCCATATCTCATTAAAAATCTAGGTCACACTTTCTGGGGTCTGTTCTGCGACCTGCGTAGCAAGTACTGGGCAAAAAACAGTGACATGTCTAGGAAATGACCTTAAAAGGGTGACCTACGAGAGAAAAAGGTTTCCAGTGTTGTTTTTGGATGAGAGCTGGGATTTTTATTGTTGAGGGGCATATTTTCCCCCAAGCATGTTATGGTCATGCCAAAATTTATTTAGAAAGGGGGAATCTAAACACATTTTTATGATGTGGTTCAACATTTTTTTTCGTTATGGTTATGCAGTTTGAGAAAGGGAATGGAGGATTACTAATCTCTTTTGGTACTACATATGTGAAGCAAATGGACTAAGTTTCTGGGTTGGCATACTTGGTGTCACTATCCCAAAGTGTGGATCTAGAGATAATGAACTGGTGCTCTCCTAGAAAACATATAGGTTGGTCAACAACAATTTCTAGGGGACTGGGTTGTTGATATAAGATAAAGGAATGTTGAGGGGTATCATCCCTAGAGTGATCTAAAGTGATATAGGACTCTAGAGGTTCTTCTAAATGGGGAATAATAATGGTACTAGAGTCGACATGACCAGATACACTAGGAGAGTTATGGAGAATTACTTCTCCTGGTCTTGCAAATATGGGTGCTCCCGTACCCAAACATTGGGTGTTAATGTAATGACCACAAGGTGTATATCGTTCGAATGCATGGGTTCAATGTAAGTGGGGATAGATATAGTCAGGGGTGGTGATTAATTCCATAATTTCATCCTTGTAATAGGAGATGGGGTGACCGGTGGAAGAAATACCACCTAACGCGGTGAAGCTATCTCACTCATCATCATGATAAAAGAGGTTCACATGCACATCATCACAAAGGGTGACATAAAAATAAGTAGATGAAGGATCCACCGATGTTGAGCCCAAGGTGATCACTGAAGGGAGGTTAGGCGAAACATAAGGGGAAGGCCCAGGGGGTCTTCCACCAATGATCACATAGATGATGACAGGTAGTGGAAAGTGGCTGAAGACTTTGTCATTTCGACATCTAGAGGGAGAATTTCTATGGGAGTGGATGTGTCCTTTGGTTCTGCTAAAGAAAAATGTGCAAATAATGGAGTGGTCGACTCATTGCACTTGGCCTCGAATTGGCGAACCTCTTCCAAAGAGGAGAGGTAATCATCAAGGCGAGGAGAGAGGTGAGTATAGTGGCCATGGAAATCACACAAATCACAAGGGTGATTTTTGTGCAAATACTTGAGTTTTGAGACTGAATTGGCTATAGTGGCATATACCTCTGGGATATCAGAGTCCGAAAATATTTCGTTAACCATGGGCTTGAGATAAGGAAATTTCGGACATGTATGGGAGGCAAGACTAACAACATCACGCAAAGCACACTGGGCGATACGATTTGGAGGCTGAGGAGGAGCAGGGTTTGTCGGGGTGGCCTTGTCCTTAGGTGCCTTCTTGCGAGCTTTTCCCCTCTCACCTAAAGATGCCACAATAGGAGGAAATCCCTATTGAGCTAGCTAAGGAACTGTAGCAGAGGGAGAGGTCATTGGGACTAGTTGAACCGGGTTCAAAGTAAGATAAGGTTTAGGTTGATCGGGAAGGGTAGCGGCTAGGGGATCAAGGTACCAGATGGGAATCCCCAAGGTCAGGTTAGGAAGACATAGGGTAGCCATGACAAGTATCGAGTACACTCCAGGATGGGGATCTAGGAATGATATCTGACTGGAGGGGTAGTGGCCTGGCAGGATGGATCCAATATGGCTAAGGCCTAGAGGAACCATTCGAGGAGGATAGAGAGGCTCATGGATACCACCTTCAGGTGAAGGGCTAGGAGGAGGGGTTATAGATGGCTGAGTCGAAGGGGTAGGAGCAGGTTGTAGAGTGTGAGGCTGCCTACTAGCCGACGCAGGCTGCTTGAGGGCAGCACGAGACAATTGCATGATGCAAACATTCGATGAGATGGGATCAGATACAGGAGGAGGAAGATGAGGGAAAGTACGAATAAAATATGAGTCTTTGTAGACACTGGGTGAGACACTGGTCAAAGTATCAATGGTTTCCTTATTGGCCACCGAAGAGATGATGGACTCAGGGGAGGTGTGAGACTTCGGTTCGTAATATGTCAACTAGTCAATGATTACTATCTTTCCATTATGAGGGAATGACATCTTGCGGTGAACCGCAGATGGGACAGCATACATCACATATGTGTAGCTACAACCCAATAGAATTTTCTAAGCTAAGGGGGCATCAATAACATCTACATCAATGCAAACAGTCTTGCCCGCAATAGTAATAAGAAAATTATGAAATATGCCAATGGGCTCAGAGGTGTGGCCATCCCACACTCGAAGAGTGATCATGGAAGGAGCCAACTCAGGTGATCTGAGTTGCTTCCAAACCGAAGCAGACATCACACAGGTGGATGCCCCCTCATCAATGATACAATGAGAAACGTTGGCGTTCCAAATCTTGATTGGGATTTGGAAGGCGATGGAAGCAGGAAGGGGAGGATGTTATGATCAGTCAAAATTGAAAACGATCATCTAAAGGATCTACACTGCCCATGAAAGATAGTAGAGATTTTCGTTGTGAAGGGATCAACTAGAGGAGTTCCAGTGTTGATATGGCAGCAGGAGATTGCATCAAATCATCTACTACACTATACGAATGGGTAGCTTTTCTAGAAGCAGAATTTCGGCATAATGGTCCTTTAGGGACCTTGGGAGGAACCTCCACCTTAGGTTGAGGGATTTTCAAGGGACCATTGCTTGTCAAAAGAGGCTCTGTAGAACCTGAAGAAGGGTCCTCGGGGGCAGATGTAGTAGGAGGCTTAGTGTACTGACGGGACCGAGTCTGAAGTTTGAGGTCAATGGTTATAGGTTGGTCGGAGTTCATCATGAGAATATGGTAATCGGAGGTATCAGATGGAGGATGTTGAGTGGCCACCTAACCTTCAGGTGGTTGAGTAGCCACAAATCTTTACTGAGGGAAAGGATTATTAAACACAGTCGACTGAATAGGTGCAGCATTAGGAGGGACGGAAGGGGAGGCTTTCTGTCCTCACAATGTGATTTGAGACTCCCACATCTTCCACATCAGTGGTAAAAGAGGAAAATCGTGAGTGTAATGTCCATAGACATTGCAACACGAACAAGGCTTATTCGTGTGAATGGGCATGTCCGGCTTGGGCTGAGTACCCTATTGTTGATTAGTATTGTTAGGAGCATTAAGTTGATGATTAAGTCCAGGATTACCAGGGGCAGATTGATTTTGAGTGCTTTTCCTCTTCTTTTGAGATGGAGGAGGATTAGTTGCACCCTTCTATGCATATGCTTTCCCATGGGGGGTTGGTAGCTATTGTTGCAGGGGTTGAGAAGGTAAGGGAGGACGAGGTGCTAATCCGGGAGAAGATGGAGCACCAGGATGCCGATACGGATAATAGGCATGTTGGGAAACATTCTGGTAAACATGAGGTTGGGAAAAAGGAGGAGGCATGCCAGATCCTGGATACATGCTAGAGGGAGGGGCAAAAGTGCTGGAGGTGCTGCCCCCTCCCTAACGGAAACCATAGCCCATGGGAGGCTGAGGATATGGATGATAAAGAGCTCCAATGATATCATCGGTGGCATGAGATGCCCCCAGTATGTTGGCACAACCGGTTCTAGGAAGATCAGGATGAATAGTATAAACATAACCAGACTGAGCATAGATTAGGTCATATTTTAAGGAAATCTGGAGAGCAGCTTCTTCGGTTTGAGGGAAATGTAATGCAGCATATTTTCCAATAGCAGGAAATAGAGATGTGAGGAACCAGTCCATGTAGACACGGTCTTTGAAGGTAGGGGCTCAACATAGGCTCTTTCTTCTTTTCCATTCCTGGACATGATCGGATAGGCGAATAAAAAATTATTGACAAAAAGAAGTCAAAAGTTCAGTACCATTGTCATAACGAAGGGGAACCTGAAAACAATATAGAAAATCCTAGGCAAGAGTCACAAAGGTGGTATGAGAAAAGGAGGTCTGATCAACATACCACTTATAAGCTTCACCAGCAAGCGTACGTTGGAACAACAAAAGAATGACAGAGTCATCAGTAATGGAGTTAGAAGAACACCACACGTGGAAAGATCTAACATGGTTAGTAGGATCTTCTCCAACGAGAAATTCAAACTTGGGGATGTCCAAAGGGAGCTCAGTTGGCATAGCAGGCCAACCATCATCATGGAACATAGGGTCATTTATCAACTGGTAAAAATTAGGAAGACTGAGGCCAGCCATATAGTGGAGCAAGGGATCATTTGGGGTAGATCCTGTTGCGGTCCCGCTAGTAGTATTCCCAGCATTAGGTCCAGGGTTACCACCAGCGTTAGGTCCTGAACCAGGCATAGTGAAGGTGACAGGGGGGAAAATGGGGGTGGAAGGGGAACTTAATGAACCAGAAGAGGAGTCAGAGTGTGGACTCGGTGGAATATTAACTTGAATCCTATGCGGAGGAGTAAGTCTTCCTACCGAAAACTGAGGGTGAAGGTCAAGAAGTCTCCGGGATAAATGCCTTGGTGGCGCAATGATGACGGCACAAACACAACACAAAGCGAAGAGAGATAAAAAAGTGAAAGGAGTTGTAGCATCAACTGATTACAATGTCGAAACAAGGGTAGAGATGTGCAGTATCAATTGATTACAATTTTTTTAAAGACTTTTCCTGGTGGTGTTAACTAGGCTCTTCTTCACCTAGGGTGTGTGTGTTACGTGTGTAAATTTTAATTTTTAAACCCAGACGTTTGTAGATAAAAATAAAAAGTGTGTTGTATAACTATAAATAAACCTGTAGGTAACAGTATATGAAACTGAAATAACATAAAATAAATATCTAATTATGCCTTAATCTAAACCCAAGGAAGCGGGCCTCTCAACAACTAGTCTATAGGTGGGGAAAAAATATCGTCAAAACACACCAAAATAACCAATAGATTTAAATTCAAGAGGGAAAATTATCTACAGGTTAGATCTCCTAGAAATAGGTGCAGAAAAACAACAAAAAATTAGAGGAAAAATTGTTGTAAATGAGGTGGAGAAAGGCTCTATCCTGGAGGGAAGCGGAGGGGACCCTAAATGAAAACCCAAAAAAAAATAAAGGAGGTGATTTGGATGGATAAATAACCAATCTGAAGTGGACCTGAAGGTAAGATATCAGATCTGAAAAAATGGTTGAACACACTGAAATTTCAGACAACCTACAACAGCTAAAACTCTTCCACAAAAAGTGGAGGGTACTGAAGCCCTATGGGGCTAGGTTTCCACATATTTTAGTGAAAAATAATAATTACAGGTCCAAAAATGGTGGAGACAGAGGTTAGACAACCTTGAACAGAGGCCGAGACAAACCCATAAAAAACTCGGAAAAATTCCATGATGACCTGTATGGACCAGCGAAACCCTAGAATCCGAAGCTCTGATACCAAATGTTATGAAACCAGCTCCAAAAATAGAATAAAAGAGAGCTCAACGCCTTGCAAATAAGCCACTTCGAGGGGGAAAACTCCATGGAAAATTTTAGGGGCTAATATTCGCAGATGGGATAATTTTCCATGGTTTTTCCAAAAAAAAGATTCACCAATTTCCATTTTTTTATAAAAAAAATTCGCCCAAATTTTACAACATAAAGTTATTTTACGTTAAAAATCGCCAAAATTATATAGACAATATATATAATATCATTATACATTTGAATAATTTTACAAATATATTAATAAATTTTTTATAGCTTGCATATTAGGGACTAGTGAGATTCGCCAATTTTTTAAGCTTCAAGATAATTTCCCATCCTTAAAATTTTCCCTGATAAAACTTTAATACATTTCATAAATGAAGAATTCTTGGATGATACAAATGACCAAAACTTCCTTCTATATATAGGAGTCCATGGGGCCACACTATAATCCTAGCCGACCTAACAAGAATAATGTAAGGGCACAATAATAACAATATTGGGGTTACAGGGGTACAACAATAACAATAAGGGGGGATACACTAACATAATAAGGGACTACACTAGTAATATAGGGACCTAACATATGATTCATATCATCATCTATAGGAACTATGACTCGGGTTGTCTGCTCATCTACCATATGTTTTGATTCAACTACAACTACGAGAGTAGCTATACCTACGATAGTGCAAACCCAATTTGTATTCAATGTGTCAAATGCATCTCGTTCCACCACTTCAATGATGGAATCCTTTCCATGTTTGTAAACCATCTTCGTTCAGACCAAACCTTTTCTGCACAACTATGCATAGAACAAATCCCCCATAGGAACCATATTTCATTCAAATGAGGATATCCTGGAGGCCATGATGGAGCTGGATTATCCATGGGATGAAATGCATCACCGTTCCTGTTTTCTTCCAAGAAAAACATTCATTCCTAACAAGATAGGCAAGGAAGAGATTTATGTAATTGAATAAAAATATTCCCTCCTATCAGGGAAAGTTTCTTGGTTCAAGAACCTCATCCCAGCACCTGATACTTTTGAAGAAGGAAACATGTCAAAAATTTCACCTACTGTAAAAATGGATGTTAGTATGAAACTTAATTGCAAGCGTATGAAAAAATACCACTTTAGTTGTTCATAAAAAACAACCTTAACAACGAAGATGGCTACCAATATATTTAGATCCGCAATTAGTTGAACGAGATAAATGCTACAAAAATCTAGATCTATGCATTAAAAGACATTAAGAAGTAAACAAAAGTAAGGTTTGCTCCATGCATCTAATAGAGAAGACAAAATTGTTATAAATATTTCTTTGTATTAATGGAACCTAGGAGGAATACATAGAAGGATGTTATGAGTTCTCCTCAATGGGATGGGTTCTTGTAAGTCCTCAGCACTTCACATTTAAAATCCCTCTCTCTTGATGGTGTAGAAAACCAAGACAAAAAGTGGAACTCAAAGGGAGCTCACAAGAAAATGGTAGCAAAATGTGACAATGATGGTGGATCAAAGTCAGACCAAAAGTATAGATCCAGAGTTATCTTTAGGCAACAAAAGGTAGTGAAATGAATGGAAAACCATTCTATTTATAAAAAAATATTGAGTTAGTCTAGATATTGGTGCATAATTAAAATATTATTAACCAAACCAAGATCCAAATTTTATGGAATATTTTATTATATTTGTTGGAGGGAAAAAGAATTTGACTTTAGTCTAATCCCTTTATTTGTAAATAATAAATAAATAAATGATATATTTATTATTTTAAGGATGTGGTTGAGTAATAATTAAATAAATAATGATTTATTTAATTATTTATAAATGATTTAGTTAAATTTAACAAGGAATATTATTTAAATAATGTTTAAATAATTATTCCTAGAAAATAATAAGATAAATAATGATTTATCTAATTAATTTTCTTGTTTTAGGTTATATATGACCAAGAATATTAATTAAACTATTGTTTAACTAATTATTCCTTAAGGAAAACCAAACAAATGTGGATTTATTTAATATTTCCGCATGGGTTGTTTAGACCATAAACAACTTAATAAATGTGGTTTACTAAGTTATTTTCATATTAAAAGCAATTTTAATTAGGGTAAAATTGGTCTTACATGGTGTACTTAGGTCCATATAATAGTAACAAGCTTGATGACCAAAAAATGGTGTAACAGATTTCCCCCTAGCATGTGAGCATTAGGAGCTAATCATATGACTGAAGTACGTTGTAAGAACTCAATCACTAGACACTGAAGGGGAAGTCAGAGAGAGAGGAATATAATGTAGACCAAAGCACGAGAGGACTAGACCCTGAGGAGGTGAGAATTACTGGTGTGACAAGTCTCTGTTGTGAGTGAGTACCTGTGCTATAGGTGGTGGGGGAGGCATACCTATGCCTTCCTAGACAAAGTATAAAGAATAATGCGTCCAGTAAATAAGGGATTGAACTATATAGTACATGCTGGCATAAACATGAGCTAGATAAAGATCATGATAATGAATCCCACATACATGTTGTGCCTGGGATAACATCCAAGACTTATACAATAATATTTGATTACATGAGATACAAATTCAACCAATGTGCCCCTGTAAACAAGAAAGGTCTCTAAAAATATAACTAATACATGAAAAAAAAGGTGTTGCAAGCAGCTGAGGCCGACACCATCAAATCGATGGAGCTGCATCAAAGGCTATAATGAAGAGGTCAGCCAGGCATGTGGGGGGCTACCTGCAGGGCCACCCCCTCATGAGTTCTGAAACATCTCACACACACCCAGGAATCATCAATCTAATCTTCTGCATCACTGAACCATCAAGTATATGGATCTTGATCATGCTGTGAGGAGTTGGAGGTGAGAAACAATCAATTCAAAGAGTTGTGAGGAGTCCCTTTTCCTAATTTTAGGCACTGAACAAGAGTGGACGCTGGAACCAATATACACCGCCCTCTAGACCTATCTTCTGGAATGAATAAGCTGATGTCGACTAAAGGAGGTCTACCATAGGTGAGGAAAGAAGAGGTCCTAAACTAAGGCATGAGAGAAAATAATAGAGCAACTGACAGACTAACACCAATGATGATGATGAAATTGGGGTACTTAGTAGCAGACAGATGACTTCCTTTGTTAGAGCATAAAGGGCATGGATGACCTTGCACCGACTGACATAATATCAAAGGGGATAGGGGATAGTAGGATTGAATGCCATAATGTGTGACACGAGAGAGGGACAAAGTAATGAAGGATGGAGGACTATAGCGAGATACCAAGGGACTCGGGATAGACTCCATGAATGTGATGATGACTGAACTCAGATGCTCTAAACAAGGGCGACTTGATGATGCTGCCACACAGAAAAGGTCCAATGGGGACCATAAAAGCATGAGTAGAAGATGGTTACTAATGATGATGATCAACGCGAGCATGGACAAGTATAGAGGCAAAGTGGTGCCCAGAGGACAAGTGTTGCAAGTGAATATATTCAATTTTTAGGAGTGGTGAAGTGACTCTTCTTGGACAAAGTGTGTCCTTGTGAAGTATCAAGTCACGAAAAACTATCAGATGCCCATTTCAAGACTCAGTGAGAGCTTTCCAACGGTTTATATAGTTTGTCAAACTGAGCTACGGTTAGACCACAGCAGGCGAAAGAAAAATCAGGGGTTTCTCTTCTAATAAGGCATTTTCCCTCCAAATTCACTCAATTCCAAGTGTAGCTGTGGTGGATGTAGAGAGGAGAGAAGGCCCTAAATCTTGCAGCGATCGTAGTGGTCAAACCGACTACTGGAATCGAGATCCGTCAGTTGTAGGTAAGAGGCCTGATAGTACGCTTTCATTTCAGGGGATCAAAATTTCAGTTTAGGCACCCAGATCTCATTAACAGTCTAGGTCACACTGTGGGTCTGTTCTACGACTTGGGTAGCAGGTATTGGGAAACAAACTACGACCTATCCAGGAAATGACCTGAAAAGGGCGACCTGTCAGAGAAAAAGGTTTCCAGTGTTGTTTTTGGCTGAGAGCTATGATTTTTATGGTTGAGGGGCATATTTTCCCCCAAGCATGTTATTTTCATGCCAAAATTTTTTTAGAAAGGGGGAATCTAAACACATTTTTATGATGTGGTTCACCATTTTTTTTTGTTATGGTTATGCAGTTTGAGAAAGGGAATGGAGGATTACCGATCTCTTTTGGTAGTACATATGTGAAGAAAATGGACTAAGTTTATGAGTTGGCATACTTGGTGTCACTATCCCAAAGTGTGGATCTAGAGATAATGAACTGGTTCTCTCCTAGAAAACATATAGGTTGGTCAACGACCATGTCTAGGGGACCAGGTTGTTGATATAAGATAAAGGAATGTTGAGGGGTATCATCCCTAGAGTGATCTAAAGTGATATGGGACTCTAGAGGTTCTTCTAAATGGGGAAGAATAATGATACTAGAGTCGACATGACTAGTTACACTAGGAGAGTTGTGGAGAATTACCTCTCCTGGTCTCTCAAATATGGGTGCCCCCTTACCCAAACATTCGGTGTCAATGTAATGGAAACAAGGTGTATGTGGTTCGAATGCATGGGTTCAATGTAAGGGGGAGATAGATATAGTCAGGGGTGGTGATTACTTCCATAATGTTGTCCTCGTAATAGGAGATGGGGTGACTAGTGGAAGAAATATCACCTGACGCGGTGAAGCTACCTGAATCATCATCATGATAAAAGAGGTTCACATGCGCATCATCACAAAGCGTGACAAAAAAATAAGTAGATGAAGGATCCACTGATGTTGAGCCCAAGGTGATCGCTGAAGGGAGGTCAGGTGAAACAGAAGGGGAAGGGCCAGTGGGGTCTTCCACCAAGGATCGCATATATGATGAAAGGTAGTGGACAGTGGCTGAAAACTCTGTCATTCCGACATCCGGTGGGAGAATCTCTATGGGAGTGGATGTGTCCTTTGATTCTATTGAAGCAAAACATGAAAATAAAGGAGTCGTGGAATCATTGCGCTTGGCCTCGAATTGGCGAACTGCTTCCAAAGAGGATAATTAATCATTGAGGCAGGGACAGAGGTGAGTATAGTGGCCATGGAAATCACACAAAGCACAAGGGTGCCTTGTGCACAAATACTTGTGTTTCGAGACTGAATCAGGTATAGTGACATATACCTCTAGGATATCAGACTCTGGAAACACTTCGTTAACCATGGGCTTGAGACAAGGAAATTTCGAACATGTATGGGTGGCATGACCCACAACATCACACAAATCACACCGGGAAGTACGCTTTGGAGGCTGAGGAGGAGCATGTTCTATTGGGGTGGCCTTGTCCTTAGGTGCCTTCTTAAGATATTTTCCCCTCTCACTCGAAGCTGTCACAACAGGAGGAGATTCCTGTTGTCCTAGCTCACGCACTGTAGCAGAGGGAGAGGTCATTGGGACTTGTTGAACCAGGGTCAAAGGAAGATAAGGTTTAGGTTGACTAGGCAGGGTAGAGGCTAGGGGATCAAGGTACTAGACGGGAATCCCCAGGGTCAGGTTAGGAAGAGATAGAGTAGCCATGAAAGGTATCGAGTACACTCCAAGATGGGAAGCTAGGAATGGTATCTGACTGGAGGGGTAATGGACAGGTGAGACGGCTCCAAGATGGTTAAGGCCTAGAGGAACCATTCCAGGAGGGTAGATATGTTCATGGATACTAGCTATAGGTGAAGGGCCTGGAGGAGGGGGTCTAGATGGATGAATCGAACGGGTAGGAGCAAGTTGCAGAGTGTGAGGCTGGTGACTAGCCGACACGATCTGCTTGAGGGCGGCCTAAGACAATTGCATGATGCAAACATTCGATGAGATGGGATCAGAGACAAGAGGAGGAAGATGATGGAAAGTACGAAGAAAAGATGAGTCTTTGTAGACTCTAGGTGAGACACTGGTGAAAGGACCGACAGTTTGCTTATTGGCCACCAAAGAGATCATGGACTCAAGGGAGGTCTGATACTTTGGTTTGTGATATTTCAAGTGGTGAATGGTGACTATCTTTCCATTATGAGGGAATGAAATCTTGCGGTGAACCGTAGATGGGACAGCATACATCACATATGTGTAGCTATGACCCAGTAGAATTTTGTGATCTAAGGGGGCATCAATGACATATACATCAACACAAACAGTCTTTCCCACAAGAGTAATATGACAATTGTGGAATAGGCCAATGGGCTCGGAGGCGTGGCCATCCCACGCTCGAAGAGTGATCATGGAAGGAGCAAAATTAGGTGCTCCTAGTTGCTTGCAAACTGAAGTGGACATCACACAGGTGGATGCCCCCTCATCAATGATACAACAATAAATGTTGGCATTCCAGATCTTGACTGGGATTTGGAAGGTGATGGAAGCAGGAAGGGGGGCATGTTCTAATCGGTCAACATCGAAAACAATCAAACAATCATCTAAAGGATCTACAGTGCCCATGGCAGATAGTAGAGATTTTCATTGTGAAGGGAACGACTAGAGGAGTTCCAACATTGAGATGGCAGTAGGAGATTGCTTCAAATCATCTAATATACTATACGAATGGGTAGCTTTTCCAGAAGCAACATTTTGGCGTAATGGTCCTTTAGGGACCTTGTGAGGAACCTCTACCTTAGGCTAAGGGATATGCAAGGGACCATTGGTTGTTGAAAGAGGCTCTGTAGAACCTGAAGAAGGGGTCTCAGGGGTAGATGTAGCAGGAGGCTTAGTGTACGGACGTGGCCGAGTCTGAAGGTTGAGATCAACGGTTATAGGTTGGTCTGAGTTCATCATGAGAATCTGGTAATCGGAGGTATCATATGGAGGAGGTTGAGTGGCCGCCTGACCTTCAGGTGGTTGGATAGAAACAAATCCTTTCTGAGGGAAAGGATTAGTAAACACAATTGACTAACTAGGTGTAGTATTGTGGGGGTACAGAAGGGGAGGCTTGTTGTACTCATAGTGTGGCTTGAGATTCCCAAATCTTCTGCATTGGTGGTAAAAGAAGACAATCATGAGTGTAATGTCCATAGACACCGCAACACGAACAAGGCTTATTCATGCGAACAGGCCTGTCCGGCTTGGGCTGAGTGCCCTATTGCTGGTTAATAGTGTTAGGAGAATTACGTTGAGGATTAGGTCAAGGATTACCAAGGGCAGATTGATTTTGAGTGCTTTTCCTCTTCTTTTGATATGGAGGAGGATTAGTCGCACCCTTCTGTGCATATGCTTCCCCTAAGGGGGTTGTCGCTATTGTTGCAGGGGTGGAGAAGGAAAGGGAGGCAGAGGTGCTAATGCGGGAGGATCTGGTGCACCAGGATGCAGATATAGATAATAAGAAGGTTGGGCAACATTGTGGTAAATAGGAGGTTGGGAAAAAGGAGGAGGCATGCCGAATCCTGGATACATGTTAATGCGAGGGGGGAAAGTGCTAGAGGTGCTAGCCCCTCCTTGAGGGAAGCCATATCCCATGGGAGGCTGAGAATATGGATGAGAAAGAGCTCCAATGATACCATTGGCGGCATGAGATGCCCCCGATGCATTGGCACCACTAGGTCTAGGAAGATGAGGTAGAACGGTATAAACATAACCAGACTGAGCGTAGATCTGGTCATATTTTAAGGCAATATGGAGAGCGACTTCTTTGGTTTGAGGGAAATGCGATGCAACATCTTTGCCGATAACAGGAAATAGAGATGTAAGGAACCATTCCATGTAGACACGGTCTTTGAAGGTAGGGGCTCGACATAGGCTCTTTCTTCTACACCATTCCTGGACATGATCGGATAGGCGAGTCACAAATGATTGACAGAAATAAGTCAAAAGTTCGGTACCAGTGTCATAACTAAGGGGAAGCTAGAAATAAGATAGAAAATCCTAGGCAAGAGTCACAAAGGTGGTATGAGAAAAGGAGTTCTAATCAACATACCACTTAGAAGCTTCGCCAGTAAGCGTACATTGGAACAACCAAATAAGGACAGAGTCATTGGTAAAGAAGTTAGATGAACACCACATGTGGAAAGATCTAAGATGGTTAGTAGGATATTCTCCAACAAGACCTTCAAACTTGGGGATGTCAGAAGGGAGCTTGGTTGGCATAGCAGGCCAAATAGATTCATGGCGTATAGCGTCATTTATCAACTAGTAAAAATTAGGAAGACTGAGGCCTGCCATATAGTGGAGCAAGGGATCAACTAGGGTAGTTCTTGTTGTGGTCCCACTAGTAGTATTTCCAGAATTAGGGCCGGGGTTACCACCAGTGTTAGGTCCTAAACCAGGCATAGTGAAGGTGACAGGGGGAAAACTGGGGGCAGAAGGGGAACCTAATGAACCAAAAGAGGAGTCGGAGTGCGGACTCGGTGGAGGACTTACTCGAATCCTACGTGGAGGATTAAGTTTTCCTACTAGAAGCTTAGGGTGAAGGCTAAGAAGTCTCCTAGATAAATGTCTTGGTGGCACAATGATGACGACACAAACACAACACAAAGGGAAGAGAGACCAACAAGGGCAAGGAGTTGTAGTATCAATTGATTAGAATGTCAAAACAAGGGAAAAGAAGTGTAGGATCAATTGATTACAAATTTTTTAAATACTTTGCGCGGTGGTGTTAACTAGGCTCTTATTCACATAGGGTGTGTGTGTTAATTGTGTAAATTTTAATTTTTAAACCCAGACGTTTGTAGAGAAAAATAAAAAGTGTGTTGTATAACTGTAAATGAACATGTAGATAACAATATATGAAACTATAATAACAAAAAATAAACATCTAATTATGTCTTAATCTAAACCCAAGGAGGCAGGCCTCTCAACAACTATTCTATAGGTGGGAAAAAATCTAGTCAAAACACACCAAAATAACCAATAGATCTAAATTCAAGAGGGACAATGATCTACAGCTCAGATTTGTTGGACATAGGTGCAGAAAAACAACAAAAAATCAGAGGAAAGATTGTTGTAAATGAGGTGGAGAAAGGCTATATCCTTGAGGGAAGCAGAGGGGACCCTAAAGGAAAACAAAAAAAAACTAAATGAGGTGATTTGGATGGATAAATAACCAATCTGAAGCGGATATGAAGGGAAGATATTAGATCTGAAAAAATGGTTGAACACACTGAAATTTCAGACAACCTACAACAACGAAAACTCTTCCACAAAAAGTGGAGGGTACTGAAGCCCTAGGGGGCTAGGTTCCCACATAGTTGAGTAAAAAGGAATAAGTATAGGTCCAAAATGGGTGGAGAGGGAGAGTAGACAACCCTGAATAGAGGCCCAGACAAACCCATAAAAAACTCAAAAAAATTCTCGCAAAAAGTACAGGTCGCAACTTTTGACCGGTTTTTTGAACAGGTCACAGTTTTTGGCCTGTTTTCAGCTCCCTGGAGGTTTGGGTCACATTTTTTGGCCAAAAAAATGCGACATGCACTTCCGACACTCTCAGGATCAGGTTTTAGAAAATTTTGTTGTCTCAACTACAGCTGATTCCTGTCACCTGCGTAATAGGTCCGAAAACACACGGAAGTTAGAATTTTTAAATTTTAAGGGTTTTCTAGGTTAAAAAAAACATCAAGAAAATGAAAATAAGATGCTAAAGAGAAATCCTAGGTGTTGAAGCGGATGGATATGCAGGGATCTAAAAAATGACAACGTTTGTAATTATAAACCCGTGTGGAGTCGCTAGTGGTTAGTATGAATCGTAATTGGAAGCGTACGAAAAATACCACTTTAGTTTTTCATAACAAACAACCCTAACAACAAATATGGTTTCCAATATATTTATATTTGAAATTATTTGACCAAGATAAATGCTACAAAAATCTAGATCTATGCATTAAAATACATTAAGCAGTAAACAAAAGTAAGGTTTGCTCCATGTATCCAATAGACAAGACAAGATTTTTTTAAATAATTTTTTGTATTAATGGCACCTGGGAGGAAAACATAAAAGGATGTTACCAGTTATCCTCGGTGGGATGGGTCCTTGTAAGTCCTCAGCACATCAGATCTAAAATCCCTCTCTCTTGATGGTGTAGAAAACGCATACAAAAGGTGGAACTCAAAGGGAGATCAGAAGAAAATGGTAGAAAAATGTGACAATGATGGTGGATCAAAGTCAGAGCAAAAGTATAGATCCAGAGTGATATTTGGGCAACAAAAGGTAGTGAAATGAATGGAAAACCCTTCTATTTATAACAAAATAATGAGTTACTCTAGATATTGGTGCATAATTAAAATATTATTAACCAAATCAAGATTCAAATTTTATGGAATATTTTATTATATTTGTTGGAGGGAAAAAGAATTTGACTTGAGTCGAATCCCTTTATTTGTAAATAATAAATAAATAAATGAATTATTTATTATTTTAAGGATTTAGTTGAGTAATAAATAAAGAAATAATGATTTATTCAATTATTTAAAAATGATTTACTAAAATTTAAGAAGGAATATTATTTAAATAAGTTTTAAATAATTATTCCTAGAAAATAATAAGATAAATAATGATTTATCTAACTAATTTTCCTATTTTGGGTTAAATATGACCAGGAATATTATTTAAAATATTGTTTAACTAATTATTCCTTGAGGAAAACCAAACAAATGTGGATCTATTTAATATTTTCTCATGGGGTTCCCTATTTAGACCATAAACAACTTAATAAATGTGGTTTATTAAGTTATTTTTCATAGTGACAACAATTTTACTTGGGGTAAAATTGGTCTTACATGGTGTAATTAGGTCCATCTAATAGTAACAGGTTAGATGACCAAAAAATGGTGTAACAATGAATATATCTCAAAATCCTGGAAAGGTCGAAGAAATATCACTGGGGGCAGCATGTTCACCAGAAGAAATAACCTCTTATACCCAATTTATATAGAGATATCTTCATGTGGGAAACTGATAGATGCCTCAGTTGAGTCCTACTGTCATAGAGTAGCATAGTGACACCTGGCCGGATGTACTACCAATATACCAGAAACAACTTCAACTACACCGATCCAAGGTAGAAGCAATAAAACAAGAAATCGACAAGCTTCACAAACCGGGTTTATCTACCCCATTGCTTACACATCTTGGATTTCCAACCTTGTTCCCAAGATTAAAAAATAGGGCACCATACATGTTTGCACCAATTTTTTTGATTTGAAAAAAGCATCTATGAAGGACAGTTACCCCACCCCATTCATCGACCAAGTCATCGATTCTTATGTGTGTAACGAGGCCCTCTCCTTCATGGATAGATTCTCTAGGTACAATCAAATTTAAATCTGCCACACCGAACAGTACAAAACCACATTCACTACCCCATGGGGCACATTCGCATACAATGTAATGCCATCTGGCTTAAAAAATGCAGGAGCCACATTCCAGAGGGTCATGAATTACATCTTTCATGACTTGGCACACCTTATCCTTGCCTACATTGGTGACCTAACCATCCGATCCAAGAAGCACTTAGACCATCTCGAGGATCTGTAACTAGTATTCTGACAATGTGGGCAATACAAACTAGGCTTGAACCCCCTGAAGTCCATATTTTGCATCACAACATGAATAATTTTAGGTTTTATCATGTCCCAGCAAGGAATTCAAGTGGACACCCTCAAGGTCCAAGCCATGAAAGAGGCACCTCCACCTTGATCCCTCATGTAGCTACAAATCAGTAGGGAAAAGCCAATTTTTTGAGATGTTTCATCCCAGATTACGACACTTACACTCAAGGGTTCCTGCACCTCCTTCTCTAGGACATCCCATTCAGATGGGATGACCATGCTCAATAGGAATTTGACGTGCTCAAGGACATATTGTCTTCAACACTACTGATCAGTCCCCCAGACTACAAAAAATATTACATCCTATATCTCTCAACATCTGAAACCACGTTGGCTAGAGTATTGATCCAGGAGGGCCCAGATGGGAAGGAACACGTAATCTACTACATCATCAAAACCTTATGAGGCCCTGCAATAAGATATGAACCCAAAGAAAATACCTCCTTAGCACTAATTCATGCAGTCCAAAAGCTTCGCCACTACATCATCTTAAGGAACACAACAGTCATCACGGATATTAATCCCATCAAATATCTTCTCATGCGCTGCCTAATGAACCAAAAATACGCCTACTGGATAGTCATTATCCAAGAATATGACTTACAGTTTTTCTCCCCCAAGACAAAAAAAGGTGTTAATCTTAGGAGAGTTTATTACGAACCTCCCAAGTCATACCAAAGGATCACTAGTTAATGATTCACTACCATGTGAACACCTCTTCTTCATAGCAACCGACAACCCTAGGTATGGAGATATCCTCGTCTTCTTACGAACCCAAAATTTCAGACCTCACCTCACTCATGACAATCGTCATCTCAGTCGCCATCAGACCCCCTGATACCTCCTTATGGAATATGTCTTATACCTTCAGGGCATCAACACCATTTTAAGTTGATGCTTACCCACGACCAAGTGGAACAAGCCCTTAGTGACTACCACAACGGAGCTTGTGGTGGCCACCTTTCCATTATGGAAACTGCCCAAAAAGTCCTATGAGAAGGATATTTCTGGCCAAATTTTTTTGTGACTGCATTCCAATAGTCAAGACATGCGAGCGATGTCATCGCTTCTCTCATAGGCCAAGATCCCGTCCTACTCCCTTGCACCCTATCATTGTCGCTGACCACTTTTGAAAATAGGGGATCAAATTCATGACTTGCAACTCTACATGGTCAGGCAATCACAAATACATCATAGCGGCTTTCGATTATTTCACTAAGTGGGTATAGGCTATGCCTACATACGAAAACACCGTAGAAACCATCACATGATCTCTGTTCAACCATGCCATTGTTTGGTTTAGTGTTCCCAAGGAGTAAGTCTCCAACAATGGGAAACACTTCGAGAACAAAGTTTTCCAGGAGCTATCTCACCACCTCGGATTCACTCATGAATTCGCGTCACCATACTACCCCCAATCCAATGGATAGGTACAAGCTATGAACAAAGTCCTCAAAACTATGTTACAACGTATGGTGAATAACCACAAAACAAAGTGGCACCACATGCTTTTTTCCACCCTGTGGACATACTGGACGGCCGTGAAAAAATCCACTGGTTTCACACCCTTCCACTTGGTATACAGAGTCAAATCCATGATTCTATAGAATGTGAGATCATGAATTTACATGCTGCCATCGAACTCCTCAATGATACCCAACCTCTAGAACAACATATAGTAAAACTAGCAGACGTCAACGAAAGCCAATGACAATCGTTGCAACGCAATGAGGGCCACAATAAACAGGTAAAAGTATTGTTTGATCACCATATCAACCCTTTTTCATTCACTAAGGGAGAGTTAGTCCTCTACTACGATGTCGCAAAATAAGCACAAGGGCCACAAAAGTTAGAAACTTTGTGGAAAGGATCCTACATCAAAAAACATTGTCTCCTCAAGGGGGCATACATCTTCACAAAGTCAGATGGAAAATGCCTCAGCAACCCCATCAACGGCCTTTACCTTAAGAAATTCTACCCTTAAGGGCCCACAAGGCCCACCCCTAGAGTCAAAGTACACAAACGAAACGCTTTAAATTTTTTGCCAAAAGACTTGTTGAAAAATACGCTCTAGTGACACAATGGATTCTCAACTTGACCATTACTTTGGATTCACTGATGGAACAACATAATGGTCCAAATTTTAGTAGCAGCTACCTAGGTCATCTACCACCCTAACCGGTCATTTTTCTACACCAATGGTGTATGCATCGGCTCAGCGACAAAGAATCAGGCAGAATATGATGCTATCATCGGACTTATGTGCAATGCCCTCAATCGGGGCATATGCCATATGCATATCTACCTCAATTCCCAGTTAGTGGTGTCACATTTAAACCAAGAATTTGAGGCACGTGATTCACATCTGTTTAGAAAATATTTGCATGCAAAAATATCAAGCCGACCATTTGATCACATTACATTCACACATGTACCAAGAAATAAAAACCAAACAATTGATCACATAGATAAAAATATTCAAAACTGGAATCCATCTCATAATCATACATAAAAAATAAAAAAATAAATAAAACATAGACATCCATCATCATAGCATAATCCATAAAAAAACATCAAATAGGGGACACACCATGCAAAGCCACAAAAAATATCTCTCTCATATATAACAAAAAATATGTGTGTATGAGTACAAAAAATATAGTGTCTCTAACCTGTAATTCAGCACAAAGATACAAATATACAAGTCAAAAAAATAAGGGAAGCATCCTCTTAATGCATGCTTTCCCTATGTACAATATAGACTCTAGGGTGGTGCTGCCCGAAGTGGGGCACCTGGACCCACAACCAATCCCGGTACCAAAACTAGCACCATTGTCAAAACAAAGATCGCCACTCGACGCAAAGTAGGCTGATAGCCCCTCTCCTGGGCCATAAGAGTCTCTAACCATGCCTCATTGAGTTCATCCATGAAGCCTAGAGTAGGCATCCCCTGGGTCAAGCGGTCCACTAGACACCAGGAATACCTTAAAACCCAAGCTCTAACCTCTAGACAAGCCATCTTCTCTGTCAACTCTACAGCGCGAGCCTTCACTGCCTCGACACGAGCACACTTAGTGGCACTCTCAGCAGTAGTCGAGCTGCTACCCTCACCTGAAGGGCCAGTCCCCTCACCAGGGGATCCACTAAGAAGCTGTGCTGGAAGTGCTTCCTGTCCCGTGGCTATGCGAGGAACACCTCGAGGCTACCAAATCGGCTCATGCCCACCAACTAGGCCATGGGACATCTAACCTCACCAAAATTTGTGATAGTAACAAACCTATGTCACTGTCATCATGATACACATATAAAGCATAAATACTCGAGTAAGTGCAGAATAAAACACAAAAACATACATGTTGGCCCCCATGCATACCCAGTAGGAAGATCCATGTTTGGGTCTCCACGGAAGTCCATCCCGGCATAAGGGAATTACAAAAATATCTAAGGATTTTCCCCAAACCAAGCCTCTATGGTGGCGTTCCAATGACACCCAACCCTACCTCCACCTCCTCGAGGCATCACAGGGGCCCACCTCCTCATGTGAGGCTCCTGAGGCCCCCCTAGCAAACACAACCACCATAGGTCTTAGTAGAACCACTCAATCATACATGATGCTACACAATGCTAGCATATGTAAATAACTTCGATCCATCCCAGACCTTGGAAAGTTGAGCCAACATCCCATCATAGTAAAAATGGGAAAAATCAAAAAATTCTCTGACCCTTAGCCGGTGCAAAACACCAATTTGTGGGCTTGATGCTCGATTGGGCACAGATGACCTTGAAAGTTTCACAATAGTAGCCAAAGCACATCGCTCAGCTAAGACAATTGCATAATTTATCGAAATGCACCCCTCCATAAGGGGCGCCCTGCCACAATGGCTCGCTAAGAATCGCTCATGATCCACTCTCCCAGGGGGAAGCAGATAAGAAAGCGCCTCACCCTGAGGAAAAAACGCAGTCATAAAGTAGATATCCATCTCAGTACAAATAGTAAGGTCACACCCCCACAGCACCATAACCTTGTGTCACCTATTTCAACATCTAATTAGGTAATGCAGAAGACAATCCTATGATAGTAAGAGGTCATTCTTCATAAATTTGAGAAGACCTTAGTGCGCCAACTGTTGGCACACTTGAGAATCAGCTGCCAAAGCGGCCCAGATATTAGGCCAATCATTCTCCCTCCACAACATTCTGTCATCAAAGAGTCACATACCAGTGACACTAAAAGCACCAAAAATTTACAAAATTTCCCAAAAAAATTCAAAAAAGTGCTTCGGCCCTTCGTGCGGTTGTTCCTCACACAAGCGCGAAAGGAGTGCATCTATTTTTCCCATAGAGGCAGACAATTCACACTCAAATGAAGTGCAGGTACGATAATTTCATGTGAAACACTCTGTTTTGCATGAAAATTGCGCACCTCTGCCTTAATCGCCCATGCAGTCAAGGAAGAAACTGACCTAGAATATGTACAAGCCTATCCTGTATGGACCCTGACATTGACATACTGAAACATTAGAAAGCAGGATGTTATGAGTCTTACCTAGCTCAAGAACCACGAGTCTCGGGTACTCAGGTTGACCATAACAACAAAAACAGCTCTGCAAAAGCCTCCGACCTCTCAAAACCTCACACACTCAAATGTCACAAATGAACTGAATTGAGCCATATTCGCATATATGTCTCCCTTTTAGGAATCTTTGAAGGACCATAACAAGATATCAGAAGGCCCAATTGTAGGACTGAAAGAAACACTGGGATCAACACTTCATTACACCCAAACGAGGTGCAACACATTCACACCTCCGAAAAATAAATATTTTCAATGCCGACATGTATGCCCTCTCTCATGTTTTTTTTAGCACATGTCTTTCAATAATATTTGAAGAAGTAAGATTCTTTCACTTGGGGTATTTTATTGTAGGTATTATTAAAACCATCCAACACTCCTTCCCTTGAAATTACTAGAGTAGTGATCATTCTACCCTTACTATGATAGAGTCCGAGAAAAAATATGCATATCCTAACATCATTTCTCCATAAGAAATTAACCACAGGTTGCAAGTGCCCGACCATGTTTGTCGTCACCCCACCTTGCACATGGTAAACATCCTTGTTGGTCAATAGAGCCTCCCCTCCATGGTGCTCGCCGCTCAAGTAGCCCATATATTGGAAAAATCATGATCCCATGGCCATAACACTGTAGTCTGGGAAGCACTTCATGCAAATTCACCCACCATGCATCAAGTCAAGTTTTACCATATAATAATAAAACGCCTCTCCTAGACTATCAGGTTTTGCGATCAGATCGAAAGGGCACCACCACGCATTGCTTATGGCCTAGCATACCTCCATCATCATAGCCCATCTACAAGATTTTCCATCCGCTTCATCACCCCCCACACATGAGACCAACAAATGGGCCCCCCACCCTCAGCAAAACACCTTCCTCACATCATTAGTGAGTGAACACTTTCATGTTTTGGGGCACCTATCTCTTTGTTTTGTACAATCCAAACCCCATTATTTCATTATTTTTCTAAGTGTACAAAGACTACAAACGGTGAAACATGTCCCCCACTCCTCCATTCATTTTTTCTCCCATGGAAGAAGTCCCTCGTCGCCCTTGATATGAGTATCACACATTTCAAGCATAAGCCACAATGACATTCATAACCAATATATACCCACCCTAGACTTCCTACTGACTCTATGGATTTCACCATCAGAAATAGTTATGACTACCGCCAAGCTTCTTTTATACTCCGACCTTGGGCCACTGAATCCCCATCATCAATTTTTAGTCACCCCTTGCCACCATGCCCATGTTAAACCTATCACATCCAAGATCATGATCCCCAATATCAGTGAGTCTCTTGTTTGGTTGAGTTTTCATTTTTGTCGACCTTAAAACCCATTTTCCAAGAAGGAAGTGGTACCTTGGATCATCCCTCACCACAAAAGGGACATCCTCGGGTGGCACTGTGGGAGACATTATTTCCCATAGATGTCATCGATCCTCCTGACATTCGAATACAATATAATATTTCATGTCAACATTGTATTGTACCTTACAACCATTGCACTCTGATCAAATTTGTCGAAGACCCGTTTCTTTATAAGCATCTCTTTCAACAATGCTTACATAGGAAGGTCTGAGTCATACACCCATGCGTACAATCCGCATTTATATACCATACAAATATTACCGATGCAGGTACCACATTCCTCCTATTTTAAAATAAAAAACGCCCTTGAGGGCATCAGCAAGCATCGTCATCAAAAAATATATCACTACCATACTAGTGACAAGGACATAATCTATCTTTTTCAAATAGATTTGTTTAGCTATCGAAAGCATCAGAAGCATGGGACATGCCCACCTCGTAGAAAAAAATGTATTTATTTTATCATACCATTTCTTGCAAGGTTCCCACAAGACATGATCACTCTTCGACCCATTGTAATGCATTTCCAACTCCTTGTTACACGCAGGTATCTCTCTCTCTCCACACAGTACAAAGAAAGTAAATTATAATGTATTTCAGCTACACACTTCTACCTCGAGCTCACACATTATGGGGAAGTTGTTATCACTCGAAAATTGGACAAGAAAATATGACATTATTAAATGTCACGCAAAAGGATTTACAGGGATGAGGCACATTAGAGAATTTGAAGAATTTAAAAAATCTCTAAGGTCGATAAGAAAAATAAAATTGTACAATCAAGAAACTAGAAAATGCACCTTCGTGCACATTTTTCTTTGATAGGTGTGCCTTTGCATGGCTTTCCCTCAAAAATCCACATGGACCATAGAGTGGAAGAAGTCATTTTCTGGGACCACAAGGTGCACTCGAGGAAATTTATCCCACACTTGAGGCTGCCCAAGGACAACCGCCTAAGCCTGCTTGGGACCTCAAGGGAGCACACAATGGAATCATCCCCCTCTCTTAGGTCACCATCCACCAATGTCCCAAGGGATGGAAGGAGAGTTTTAGTGCATCTATAAAAGGCCACCAAGAGATTAACAATGGGAGAGCACATTGTTATGCTGACCAAAATTGCTTCAATCAATCCAAGAGTGTGTGATCCAAAGAAGAAGTAGAGAGGGGATTCAGTTGTTGGCCATCCAAAAACTGCAGTAATTTGGATTAGAGAGAGGGACCTTGCACCAAGGCAGCTTGGAGGTAAAAATGTCCTTTCATAGGGTCTTAGAACTTCCTAGTTCTAAGGGTCCCTTGGCAAGTGTGTAAACATTCTATCTTTTATTCCTAATAGCACTCAATAAGAGGGGACATACACGCCATCATTAGTATTATTGTATTGTTTGAATCTATATGAGCTTTCCTGTTATTTTTTTAGTTTAGTTTTATCTCTACATATGCATACTATATCATTATCTAGTATGTTTTTTTTTATGGCATGTTCACTAACCTGCTAACTCTTTTGTTTATTTTCATGTGACCAGAATCTTAAGAGGAAAAAACCACTCCTTTTAAGAAAGTGTGCATTCGTACATTCGTGCACCAAATCCACCAACACACACTTGATCAAGTGATTTTCAACTAATTAGAAGTAGGGATGTACATAAATAAGCTTTTCACTCAAGAATTTGTTTCAATTTTAGATTACAACTTGATTTAGTTTTCATTTATGTTGAAATAAGTTATAGAAGATCGAAATCTAGCTGATGACTCCATTACCCAATGGCTAGGCATGCTGGTATTTTTGAGTTAATGAGCAGAATTGTTGGTTGGAGAAATAAGGGTTGGACAAGGCACTGGAACTATGGTCCTTGAAGCCTCATAGGCAGGAATTCATCCCCAATAGGAGCCACTGTTAGCACTATAAATGTTAATAGTTTTACCACCATTCTATCATTGTTTTCGAATTTTTCTTGTTCCCTAGCCTATGTCAATGTTCTAGTCATCTTCAATAAAATCCAAAAAGAGTCTCAAAAAAAAAAAATTTAAGTTTTATAGGTGGTTTTGTGTCTTAGGTTCATGAAAGAAGTTAAAAATATTGTTTAAACTTAGGTTAGTCTCAAAATTTATTGGTCATTTTAGTAATAAAAAAATAGCAGCTCTTTCTCGGTTAATATCTATTTCTCTGATTTGAAGGTTACATTGGTGACACAGAGAAAAGGGCAGTTATTTCTTTGAAGTTTGGTTACATTGGTGACACAGAGAAAAGGGCAACTATTTCTATGAAATTTGGTTACATTGCAATACAGAGATAAAGGCAGTTATTTCTCTGAAACTGCATAAGGAGCTACAAGGAGTATTTTTTAGAGAAAACATCATTATCCTTTATAAGGTGAAAAGATACTGCTCTTTAAATGTTGAATATTTTCAGAAAAAAGATGTATTACCTCGATGAATGGTGTCTATTGGAGGATTTATTAAAAGGAGTCAGAAACACAAGTAAGGCGGTTAAATTTTACAGAAAATATGGTTTTACAAGAAAACCTAGTAAGTAGCTATTACCTAGAAAATTCGTGCACGGAGAATTTTTCATAGAAAAGATCATTCTCTTTTGAAATTAATTGAAGATATTCTATGTTATGAGATATTATTCTTTTTTAAAAAGGGTAATTATTTCTAAATTAGAAGTAATATTCTAAAGTAGTGATTATATTGTTGGATGAGCTAACCTATAGCTATTCATTATAGCTGAAGCGGAAAATAAGGTACAAGGTATCAATATTTTAATGACGCGGAGGAGTGATGTATTTTATGGGGTGACTGGGTGCTCAAATTTGAATAATTTCAAATCATGTCATTAAACCACATCGTGATTAAAGGCTCAAACTCCAAAGGATTAGTTTCAATGTTTTCATGACCAAGTTTTCGTAGAAGATTACAGCTAAAAGAGTTACATTTCCAACAACCAATTTTGTCAGCTCAAGCAAGAAATTAGGGTTGCGTGTAGAGTTTCTGTCTGAAGTTTGAATAGTTGTGCATAACACGATCTTAGGTGTTGAGCAGAATGGGTAAATGTGTAAAGGCTAATCACTCTGAGCCAGGAAATACCATGTTTTTCAATGCCAGAACAAAGCCACAATTTCAAGAAGTAGGTTGGAACAGGTTTCTACAAAAATTCTGAGGGAAAATATAGCTATTGGAGTGACATTTGCTGAAATTTTTTAGAGGGATTGAGTTCACCTAAAACAAGGAACTTAATGATACAAGAATATTCAAGGAGTCCAATAGGGACATGCTTGCGGTGGTTTATGGCTGTTATCTATATGGGTGGATGGCTTCCACAAATATGTCTAAATGAACAACGAGGAACTGTTGAGGGTATAAATCCATTGATGTTCTTATTTTCTATAATTGGTAATACAGCCTATGTGGGAAGAATTTTTGTAAGGACTTTGAATGGAGAAAAATAAAGCCAAATATGCCACGACTTGTGGATGCTGCAGTCTGTGTGCTTTTATATTGCCTTATTTTGGCTCAATTTACCTATTATAAGATTAGAAAATATGACTGAGAAGAATGTAATAATGAATATTATGTGGCAATCAAGCTAATACTGAACAAAAAACTCATTTCTAATCCTATTTTGAGATATGAAATTATAAATTTTGATAAAATCCCAGGAAAGGAAGCCAAGAAGACTAGAGCTCAGAAAACAAAAGCATGCGGGAAAAAGAAAAGCTAAAAGGCTTACTAAGCCAAAGTCCCTCAAAACCTTTGCTTGTATACTTGATTTTATTTAAGAATTTAAGGTAAGTCAAAGAAGGAGAGGAACACACATTTTGGTTTAATAAAAAAATTCAGCTATCTACAGGATTTTTGATAATAGCTTCCTTTTACAGAAAATCTGGTTTTATTAGCAAACCTAGAAAGTAGCTATTATTTCCTAATTTTTGTATAAAGGAAGTGGAGGAATTTTTTGTTCAAGCTGAAGGATGGTACAGAGGGGTAATTACATGCATGAAATATCAATAGAGGAAGTAGTTTCCGGGTGTCAGTTAATCAAGTTATCTTCCAGATTTTAGAATTATGTTTTTCACTTTTTGGAGAAACAACTAGATGTCATATTCAACTGTTGGTTGCACTTTTTGAGGAAGTGGTTATACCATAAAAGAGGAGAAGTATTCTTACAACTTTCCACATCACTCCAGCCACTTCGAGCTACATGCCATCATGCTGTTTATTTTTATTATGTTGCACTAGCTTTCTTTATAGTTAAGCAAAAGCTTCACCTTATGTATAGGAATTTAATAGCTCCTCTAGAAAATATTCACAATTTTTCTAGAAATATCAACATAATATATTTTGTATATATATGATGAAACTTAGTGGAGAAAGGGTTTGTGGTTTGTGAATCTTTTTCTCATATGATCAGTGTACTTTTTCACTGAATGATATTGAAGAATACTTTTGAGGACTTATTACCTATTTTATATGTGTATTGTTAATCTTTCTATGTATTTCCACACCTCATTCTCTTCAGTTGCAGTTTTTGATTACAGATGTTGTTGTATGTTTTTACGAGCCTCTTGATGTGTTTATGTATCTTATCAACTTTTATCAGTATTACACACTGAGATTTATTGATGAGATATATATAATGACAGTTTAAAGAGCATTCCTTATGACAGTGACCTTTCATTATACTCAATAAGATTATTGAAATTCTTGATATAACTTTTTCTTGTTGATATATTATCAAACTGTTTCTTGTGTGGTTTTTCATCAAAGCAGTGGATTTATGCTTTGCAGAACCACTGTCCCTTCCACTATTTCACACTTTATTCTCTCCATAGGCTACAAAATTACCTTTTGGCTACCATATCAACACTAAATAACCTCATTAGTGTGACAGTGAACTTGACTGTAATCACTTTTTAGTGATTGAGAGCTTAAACCACCAAGCAATCATATAATTCAAATTATTGAATTTCCTTATAGCTTAGGATGTGACTGTTCAATAATTTGAAGCAGTCTAGGGGTTGATTCCAGTGCTAACAGGTGCCACATTCAACCTGTATGTTCAAAGAAAAAACTCCCTTGAGGGCATCAGCATTCATTATCATCAACCACTAGTAGGTCACCTACCACAATGTAACTTGACATAACCAATATCTATCAAACTATATTAAATAGTCATCATAACGACATTGGACATGTCTAACTCATAGCAACATCTCTTATTTTATCACTCAAGGTTTCCTACAAAGCATTCTTACCTTTTCACTTTAGTTAAGGAGTTCCCTTACTTATCTCTACAAGAAGTTACTCTCTCTCTCTCTCTCTCTCTCTCTCTCTCTCTCTCTCAAAGTGGATTACACATACTCTCAATTATAACATAAAACGTGATGTATTTTGGCTATATGTTACCTCTAGAGCCTCATAAATATACAGGAAACTGTTAACACTAGAAAATAGCACATCAAAAGGCATTAGAAAATTGTCAAGAAAAAGGTAAAAATGAATATTTTCGAGCAAAAGTACATCATGAAGGAAAAAAATTTACATCCTAAGGTTATGTGATAAATGTTTGGACTACGTTCCAACAACAAAGTGTTTTAGCATAGAAAACACAACTATTTCTTTCATATTTGTGCGGTCCTAAGGATGGTGAAAAGAAACTATCCAAGACCACTTCCCACACGTTGGTAGTTGATTCTCTGTCATGGAAAATAACGGAAAAAAAAAATTGAGGTCTCCCTAAAGATATGCAACCCTAAACGAAATCTCTTGTCCTACTCTTGGGTCACCATCACTCTTGGGTCAAGAGAGGGAAGAGAAGTTCAAAAAAATTCTATATAAATAAGCCATGGGAAAAGCCTAAAGCGTGAGACAGTTTTATGCTAGCCAAATTGCTACCGTAGTAACACCAAATTTCAATTGTTGAAGAAATAAGCGTGAAGGAACTCACATGTTACCCATATTTATTTTAATCAATCCAACATCCTAGTGAGGAGGATGATATCGCCATTAGAGATTCTTCACATTCCTTTCGAGAGAGGGAGGAGAAGCTTGCAAGAAAACAAAGGAAAGAGACCCCCTTTTTGAGATTATTAGAGCTCCATATCTCAAAGGACTCACTAAAAGTGTGTTAGATAATTGTATTATTATACGATGGACTTATTTTCTTCTCTGTTTCTTTTTGAGCATATGTTCTTACATGCATTACATCCACTATTGGTTCTTCTTTACTTTTCTTTCAGTCTCTCCATCAACAACACAATAATATTCTATGTGACATGTTTAGGAAACAACCTACTGCTAAAGAAGTGTCATTTTGTACACTAGTGTGAGAAAGAAACCACCACAGTACCGAAGCTCTGTTACCACGGTAATACGATGGTTCTACTGGTGGTTTGAAATGCATCGAACTGTGGTTATAAATTTGGTAGGGATTGGTATGACCATTGGGTTAACATTTGGAACTCCGCATCATAACAACAAAACCAACCTCGCTCGAATTGTGGTAATGGTATTTGATCATGATTTGGGGCCAATTTTAACCTCATGCCCCTGGTTTCCCACCTGCGGTCTCGTCATATGGGTGGATCGAGGGCCAAGGGTTAACCACGAACCTGATCCCCAACTTGCCATTCATGAAAGTGTTTGGTCAATTTAGTGTGTCCTAAATTGCTACATTAATTTATCAATCCGGGATTCGTAAGCTGATGAAGTGCGGCGCACTATATGTGCAAGATAACCTATTTCTTAATTTTTTGTTGTTTTTGGTTTTCTAAGGTGAGATGGAGATTCTAAAACAAGTATGGTTATGATTGTTTAAGGAAATGATATCCTCTATAATGATTTACCAACTTCAAACTTAAAAAGGAATTTGAAACATGCAATGACAAAACTTGAAAGGAAATGAAAATGTGATGCTGAAATGAAAAGGTGTTGTTAGTCTAATAAATCAAAACAGTGAACTTTTGAACATGAAAACCAAACTATTCTTGCTGCTGTCTAAACCCAAAAGAAACTATGCTTAAAGAAATCCAAAATTGCAACAAAGTAAATCTAAATCAAATTACATCAACTTGTCTTCTGATCCCTCATCATTAGTCCAGCTATGATTTTCGGAAGTAACCATAAACAACTTGAGTAACTGATATCTAACTTGCAGAAAGTAAACTAATATCAAACCACACATTCATAATTCAATCCCTCAACATCAGTCTAGCTGTGGCTTTTGGAGGTAACCGAAGATGTCATGCACAATTTAATATTTCTAACTTGCAGAATGGAAACTAATATCAAACCACACATTCATAATTCAATCCCTCCCACCATGATGTTGGCACCAGAACAGCGAAGATGCCATGAGCAATTTAATATATCTAACTATGAAAGTAAACTAATATCAAACCACACATTCATAATTCCAATCCCTCACCATGATCCAGTGCAGCAGCTTTTAGAGTTTTAGAAGATGACTAAGAATTATTTATGAGAAATTTAATATATCTAAATCCTGCTTCATAGAAGCAAATGAGATAAGCCCAGAAATAGTTCAAGTTCACAATTAGCAACTAAGAAAAGAAAATTAGCAGCAGAACAATATTAATTCCATGTCATTAGTAAAAAAATTATGCAAATTCCCGGGCTTCCTATTTATAACCTGAAACAAGAACACTGATCAGTTATCAATAAAATAAAACATGAAAGGCAGAAGTAAAATGGAAAGCATAAAATATTATAAACAGAAATGAAACATATATACCATGAAAGATGCAATGTATAAACATGTGAATTGATTATGGCACAATGAGCTTTAAAGAAATAAAATAAAAACTATACAATAATGCACAGAACCTTGGCAAGTGCAGGGGCCCTCTACACCCAATGTAGCATATATAAACAAGTACGAATTACGTTTGGAAACAGTCTTCTTATATTAATATGCAGTCATAACAGAAAGGTGATATTACGGCACAGTGGAAATTAAATTACATAGTTATCTCCAGACTAATCGAGACTAATCTAATATGCGTATACAAACGCGTTATTTATAACAAAAGAAATATAACTGATTCCTAAAGTTTATGCTGATGGAGAACACGTAGACTGTTACATCCACAGATCTAGGATCATGGCCGTATTGAAGAGTAAATCTATGAGGAGTGGATGTTTGAATTCGGCTATGGAGCCCTGTACATATGTTGATTTGTCCTCCGCAGCTCAGAAACGGCCATATGAACCTTCACGTGACACGAAACAGAGTCCTGTCACCGTGGGACTCTACGGTTGACTTCCATTTGGACACCTTTGACCGCAACCTCTTTAGATGTATTTTCTCGAGCCAATAGGACACGATCCATGTCCACATCATTTCTGACTTGCCCATATGGCTCGTTTTTCCTGTAGACACCTATAACATGGAGTTTCACAAAATGGCTGCGGAAAGTTGCAGCAGCTACGGAAAGTGGAAAGATTCCGCAGCTAAATGAGAAAAATCTAAATCAAACAACATACACAAAAATATAGTTAAAAACCATGTTATATGCTCTTTTGCAATTAATATACAATGATATTGACAACTTGGGAGGTTCAGGTGGATGAAAAAGGTATAGAAAAGTGTATGGAAAAGATGCAGATTTGAGACTCAACATACCCCCACTGTGAAGGTGTTGCATGTCCTCATGAAACCAAAATTTTGATAATCCTTCCTCAGTTCATATGCCTTGACACTTCAGCCAGTACATCCAATCCTCTCCTCTTCTTCCTTGGTGCTGCCAACATTCTGGGCTTCTTCATTAAGCACCTAAATTTGATATTAACCAGTGCTCTGCTTAACTTCTGGCATTTCCTTTTCAATTTCTTGTTCTTCTTCTGCCATATTCCCAGATGTAGCATGGTATTATCATGAATGATTTTGTCTAATTTTCCTTGTTCCTTCAATGCCTCATTTTCATTTTTAATGTGTTTATTTAAAATCTCTAGCTCAAAGACTTCATGTTTTAGTGATTGGACTAGATCATCTTGTACTATGTGAGGCTGGATGGACGAAGTACTGAGACCTGTAGTTGCTTTTTCCAAAGATTCTATATAATCATATACTTCTTGCTGCTTGGGGTCTATATCATGTGTCATTTTTATTGGGCTGTCCCCAAAATGCCGTGAATGAGAGTTATCTTCAAAATCTGGCTGAGAAGGGCTCACATCAACATCTTGCTGAGAATGGGATGGACTATGTTCAATGTCTGACTGAGAATGAAATGAACCAGGTTCACTAACTGACTGAGATGGATTATGGTCAGCTGGGGACTGTTCATATGTTTCCTCTCCCAAATCGATGAAATGAGGTCCTTTTATTTGCGTTTTCCTCAATTTCCCCTTAAGTCTGCTGCTTCTTCTCACACACTGTGGTCCACTTATATTTTTTCTTTTGTTTCCCTTTCTCTTTCTTTTTGGCCATAGATGACTGTGCTTGAAGGTGAATCAGTCTTTCAGATAAAACTTGATGATCTCCTTCTTCGGAAGAAGGAGTTTGATGTATAGCCTCAATAGTTTTTCTCTCCTTTGGTATTATTGGATTTTTACCCTTGGTTTCTTTCTTCTTCCTCTTTGACAGTCTCTCTTCTCTATCAGTTCTTTCAATTGTAGTAGTAGGAATATTTTGAATTTCATCATTTGTTTTCTTTTTCCTACTCCTCTTTGATGTGCTACCTTCAGGAATTTCTTGAGTAGGAATAATTTGAGTTTCATCATTTATTCTTTTTCTCCTACTCCTTTTTGTTGTGCTACCTTCAGGAATTTCCTGAGGTTCCTCAAAGAAATTTCTAATAAAAAATTGTTCCCATGTGTCTTTCTTCTCCTTTAACTCTTTTTCAATCAAAATTTTTACAAGACCGTGGTGATATAGATGTGGTTCTACATCTCCTAAATGTTTTTGAACAGTCACATACATCTTCTTCAATATATTTAATAGAAAATATGGGAGATTGAGAGTTTGATTATCTAGAAAATTCATCAGCAACCTGTTATGGTACATATACATGGACCCAAAACGGCCTTCATAGGTAATGAATTTTTGAACAACTAGCAGCAAAGTAGCCCATTCCTCTTTCAATGCATGAACAAGAATTCCTCTTTTAAAAATAGTTATGTCCATACCTTGGTTTCGTAAGATTGTTCTCCAGGCTTCATCACTAATGCTTTTATTCTTAAACCAACACTCACACTCTTGAAGAAGTTCCGTGGCAGATGCTATAGATGCCTCGTTCACCGCAAACTTAAGGTCTCCAATCTCTACTTCCAGGCCATTGAACAACCTTGCAAATGCTTTTGTCACTTCTTTATGATAACCTCTGAACTTTTGGATAAACCACAGCCACTTTGATTTCTTCAATATATCCCTTACTTGCGGATATCCCTCCATGAACTTAGGTCCTTCCGGTTCTGCTCTTAGCAATTTACCCATTTTTCTTTCTGCTCTTCAAAGATTTTCCTGCGTGAGGATTCAATGGAAATAGAATGGCTGAATGCACGGAGATGAGCACAATGACCGTAGGTAGATATCAAAGAGTGGATATACAGGCTGTAGCGTAATAGAGAAAAAAGTGGAGTGAGACAGAACAGAGAGGGGTTTCGTGAGCACGACAGAGATACGGCTGTGAGATTAACAGAGTATAACACATCCGGCAGTGTTTTGAAATTTGGTGGCTGTGAAATAAATGTGAGCACGTTTAAATAACGACTATGGATTTATGCGGCTGTAAGAGTCCGTGGTCAAATCAACTACGTCTCATTGTCATTGGTGGAATATTGGAGTATGAGTGGAGATCAGGGTTTAATTATGGAACCGTTTGAGAATGAATGCGGGAGGATCATATGGAGATGGTGAAAGGGTTATGGGAGTTGTCAATATAATCATTGCACATCATGGATGAAGCTTATGGTTTAGAACTATATAAAAATGTGTTTTCAATGCTATTTGAAATGAATTTTACTCATACCTTGGAATCTTTGCCTTTTTCCTTGGTCTTCAATTTGTTGCTCTTAATTGATATCTTGAATGCTCCATGTCTTTATTTTTGGTCCTCTCACTTGCATTTAATTTCATGATTATGAAAATAACATCTGACTATACATTATTTTGAAAACAGAGTTGTAGCTGCGGAATCTGCTTCTGGCTGCGGAAACTGGAGTCAGCTGCGGAAACAGATGTCAGCTGCGGAAACTGACACAACTATTATTTGGATGAATGGAGATGAACAGATGACAAATGACCAAATGGAAATGGTCATGAAAAAGAATTTTATTGATGAAATGGAATAAAATGAAGTGAAATGGAATGAAGTGGAGTGAAAATGAAGTGGGATGAAGTGGAATGGAATGGAGTGGATGGTCACAAAACTTGTAAAATGAAAGAGAGATTTTTTTTGGAAAATATAGAGTGTCAGGTGTTCCTAATTTTCACCCTATATTTTCTGTATAAGACTGCCAATCAGTGATTGGTTTTCAGGCTTATACAATTTTTATTTTTTTTTAAAATTGAAAAGAACAAAAGCTAGGCTAGTGGAGAAGAAGAATTCTTCTGTACCAGCCTGATTGCAGAATTCTCTTGAAACACTTTGACAAAATCCTCTTTTGAGAGTGGCTTATGATAAGCTTTCAATCTATGGCCATTCACAATGAGAGGAGTTTGAAACTCATCAATGGTCTTGATTCTTACCGCTCCATTGTTAAAGATCTTGTCAATCTCATATGGCCCAAGCCAATGAGTCTGAAATTTTCCTTGGAAATCTTTAAACTTGGAATCAAATAACAATGCCCAATCTCCTTCTTGAAACTTATTCTCTTTGATGTACTTGTCATGCCATTTAGCTCTTTGATATTGAACTAGATCAGTTCTTAAAATTGCTTCTTGTCTGATCTCATCTAGCTCATTCAGTTGCTCCATTCTATGCTTTTGGGCTTCTGATAAGTCCATCCCCAACTGAACTGCTATCTTGAAGGTCTTGACTTGGAACTCAATGGGGAGCAAGACTTCTTTCCCATAAAAAATTTCATAGGGAGAATGTCCTGTTGTATTCCTCCATGTAGTTCTGTAGGCCCACAAGGCTTCTGGAAGCCTTTCTGCCCAATCTCTTCTATGTAGATGAACAGTTTTGGTGATGATACTTTCAAGAACTTTGTTTATGGACTCCACTTGACCATTTGCTTGTGGATGGTAAGGAGTAGATCTTCTGTGCTTGATTTTGTATTCTTCCATCAACTTCTCCACCAAATTTGATGTGAATTGGCTCCCCTGATCTGTTGCAATTTCTCTTGGAACACCAAAGCGAGTAAAAATATCCTCATAAAGAAAATGAACAACTGAATTTTCAGTAGCAGATACTAATGCTTTGGCTTCTACCCATTTAGTAACATAGTCAGTACAAACCAATATATACTTCTTTTGCTTAGATGGTGGATTAATAGGTCCAATGAAATCTAAAGCCCATTTTTCAAAGGGTTCAATGAGTACCTGTGTTTGCAATGGCATTTCATTTGAAAGAGTAGGTTTCCCTACTCTTTGGCAGCTATCACACCTTTTGACATATTGTTTTGCATCTTTGAAGAGAGAAGGCCAATAATATCCCAAGGAAAGGATTTTATAGGCCGTCCTTTTGTCCGCAAAGTGTCTGCCGCATGGTTCATCATGACATGCCTTAAGAATATCAGGCCTTTCATCTTCCCTGACACATCTTCTGATCACAAGATCTGGCCCTGTTTTAAACAATTAGTTAGAAATCCATGAATATCTTGAACTCTCCTGAATAATTTTTCGTTTTTCTCTTGGAAATAAATGTGAAGGTAGTTTCCCTGTAACCAAATAGTTAGCAATATCTGCATACCAAGGGGTCTTAATAGTTACTGCAAACAAGTATTCATTAGGAAACTTATCCTCTACAGGAGAATCTTCTTTAGTATTCTGAATTCTAGACAAGAAATCAGCTACTGTATTCTGTTTTCCTGGTCTATCCAACACAGTAATATTGAATTCTTGCAAAAGTAAGAGCCATCTTGTCACTCTGCCATTAGTAACAAGTTTGTTCATTAAATATCTAATTGCAGAATGGTCAGTATGAATAAAAGTTTCATAGCCTGTTATGTAATGTCTAAACTTATTAATTGCATGAACAACAGCTAAAAACTCTTTTTCAGTCACAGTATAGTTCAACTCTGTGGGAGTCAAATTTTTACCGGTATAATAAATGGCATAAGGAACTAAATCTTTTTGACCCAACACAGCTCCTAGAGCTGTATCTGAAGCATCCGTAGAAATATGGAAAGGGAGTTTCCAATTTTGTCCTCTCAAGATAGGTGCTTCAGATATTCTTGTTTTCAAAGTTTCAAAGGCTGATTGACAATCAGGATCCCATTTAAATTCATAATCTTTTGTAAGCAATTTGAAGAGTGGAGATGCTATTTTAGTGAAGTTTTCTATAAATCTTCTATAATAACCAGTAAATCCTAGAAAACTTCTAACATCTCTTTGACAATTTGGAATAGGCAACTTGGAGATGACTTCAACTTTCAATCTATCAACCTTAATCCCATCCCCCGAAATATGATGTCCTAAAACAATCCCTTCAGTAAACATCATAAAGCATTTTTCATGGCTTAATGAAAGGTTTGTTTCTTTACATCTTATAAGAACTTTTTCCAAATTTTCTAATGCCTCTTCAAATGAATTACCATAAACTATAAAATCATCCATATAAACTTCTACACAATCATGGATTAGATCAGAAAAAATTCCTAGTACTGCTCTTTGGAATGTTGCTGGTGCATTACATAACCCAAAAGGAAGCACTCGGTAGGCAAAAGTTCCTCATGGACAAGTAAATGTGGTCTTATCTTGATCTTCAGGTGCTACCTGAATTTGATTATAGCCACTAAAACCATCCAAAAATGAAAAGTACTTTTTACCTGCTAATGTATCTAATACCTGATCGATAAGAGGCAAAGGAAAGTGATCCTTCAAAGTTGCTTTGTTCAATTCCCTGTAATCAATGCATACCCTCCATTTACCATTCTCTTTAGGTACTATAACCAGAGGAGAAACCCATCGGCTATCTGAAATTGGATAAATGAAGTTTACATTGAGTAGTTTTTGGAGCTCTTCTTTCACTATCTCTCTAAGATTTGGATTCATCCTTCTTTGAGGTTGTCTGATTGGTCTACTGTTTTCCTCAATATAGATATGATGGATGCAAGTCTTAGGATCAATACCCTTCATGTCAGTATACTCCCATGCAAATGCAGTAGAATGTTTTTGCAAGATTTTGGTTAGTTCTTCTTGTTGTGACTTTTCCAAATGTTTGTTCATATTCAATGTTTTTCCTGGAAAAATCTCAATAGTAGAACTACCAAAATCTTCCATAGAGTAAAGAGACATTTGTCTTGATGATAAATATTATATGTCAGATTCCAACTGAAATTGTGTGGGGTCATATTCTGAAGATGTCTCAAAATTTTCTAATGTGTTCATAATTTGAATATCCTCACTGATTTCAGAAATGGTAAATACAGGTTGTATAGTGTCCTCATCATCAACCCATTCATTGTCTCCTACTTCTATGATTGCTCTTGCTGGAGGATACAAATTGGATTTCTTTGTCAAATTACCATTAGAAATGTACATGTCCCCAGATCTACAACTAATAAAAGCATCAGCTGTGGCTAGCCAAGGTCTTCCTAAGATAAGTGGGTGCCCTCCTAGATTACTCTTGGGAGTCAAAATCATAAAATCTACTAGATATTCCCAATAATCTAAGGAGACTGAAATATCTTCTAATACACCATCTGGTTTAATAATTGATCGATCTGCAAGTTGCAGTAAAGTAGGTGTAAAAAGAAGGTTAGGAAGTTTTAGCTGGTCCATAGTCTGTCTACTCATAATGTTGATAGCAGCTCCTAAGTCAATCAATGTGTTTGGAATTTCTATCCCATTTATATGTGTCTTGACAATTGGATTTCCTGGATCTACATACTTCTGCATGGTAATTTTTCCCATCATGATATCTGCAATTTTTCCTACCAGGTGGATTCTTCTTATGTCTTTTAGTTTCCTTCCTGGTCTTTTGAAACTCAACTCCTTTATTGTTTTTGCTAGAATAGGAATCTCTCGAATGGCTTGTAACAAGGGAATATTGATACAAACATTCTTCAATTCATCTAGAAAGTCATAGTTAGGCAACAAGATTTGTTTTTCCACCCCCTTGTCAATTTGTAGACTTTCAGGAAAAGGAGGTGTAGATGAAGATGCAGGTTGCTCAACTATAGGAGTTGTGGGGATTAACTTTTCTTTTTCTTTTTGAATGTTTTCATTTTGAAGAGATTCTTCCTCAGAACCCTTATTGACTTGAAGAGAATCCTCCTCAGAGGTATCTTGCTCTTGAATATATATAGAAGGTTTTTCTAAAACTCTACCAGATCTGAGTTTTACATCGTCAAGAGGAACGATCATATAGGTAGGAAATTGTTGTCCTTCTACCATGTAAGTATTCTGAGGATTTTTGTTGTTAGGATTTGGCAATGGCTGAGCTCGAAGTTGATTTGTCTTTTGTTGGTATGGGAGCATGAGTTGAGGATTTGGATTTTGTTGAGAAGGTTGTTGTTGTGGAAATGGAAATGAAAGTTGTGGATTTTGGTTTGGAAGTTGTGGAGCTTGTTGATTTTGAAAAGATGGAGGATATTGATAAAATTGAGCAAATCTCCCATAAGGATTTTGCATCCCTTGTACCCATGGCTTATATGGATTTTGATGTTGGAGCCAAGGTTGTTGCCAAGGATTCCAATTTGGTGGGGTTTGAAGATTCATAGGGTTGTTAAACCCTTGAGTTTGTTGTCCCTGCCAAGGTCTTCTTGCAACAAAACAGAGAGATTCTACTAAATTTGGGTCTTCTTGAAAAACAGCTTTGAGTCCAGGAATTGAAGGACAATCCTTGATCTCATGATTCTCTGAGCAAATCATACATGTTTCTACAACTTTTGCATCCAAGGGACATTCCCATAAAGCATGTTTCTTCCTACATTTCGGACAAAAGATGGCTAAAGCATCTGTTTCTGCTTTCTGCTTGTTTTGGATTTTAAGGGTGTCTAGTTGTTCACTAAGGCTCCCTAAGATATCAGTTTTGAATTCATCAAGCATGTTACCAATCTCTGCTCTACTTACTGATCCAGTTGCAGATTTGTTAACCCTAATAAGAGAAGGATCCCTAGGCCCTTTTCTTGTTTTATATTTTCCTCTTGAGAGATGGACACATAGTTCTGTTATGTCACGAAGTGGAAGTTGAGAAATGTCTCCTTTCCCCATCATGTTTAAAATATCTATCCATTCATCTCTATTGGCTTTTAATATGAGGGCTTTCAAGGTTTCATCATCTAAGTTGCTCATCTTTGCTCTTTTCAAGTTGTATTGAAATCTTTCAAGTAAGTCTTCCAAATTTTCATCTTCTTTTTGCATCATTTTGAATACCTCATCCTTGTGATTGGTGGGCATACAATAGTCCAATTATCTATCCAAAAATGTTTGTTTCATATCATTCCAAGTCCTAATAGATTGAGTGGCTAATCCCATGAACCATTTCAAAGCAGATCCCTTCAAAGTTGAAGGAAACAGTTTGAGTTTTTTAGAGTCTTCCATATAGTCATAGGTTCGGCACACGACTTCAAACTCAAACAGAAATGTTTCAGGATCCTCACTTCACAATCCATAAAAGTTAGGGAGGACAGATGGTGAGATATTTTTCATCGTTGTATGAGTTTCCTCATCAACTATAGGGAAACCAAACAAGTTGTCTCCTTCCCTATTTCTTTCATTATTTCCTTCACCATTGTTGTCTCCATTGTTTCCTCCTCTTCTACCTCTACCTCTACCTCCATCTATTACTTCCTCTGCCATGATAGTTTCTTTAGAGTCCTTAAAGTCCTCTAGTTCTTCTATCAAGGAAGGATGAGAGAGAGTCTCTTTGTTTTCTAAATGGGATTTAGTAGGTGGTATAGGAGAATCCTCTAATTCAGCTGCTCCTTGAATTCCAAAAATCTTAAGGCTAGGGGTAGATGGTGGTGAATATGGTCTATGCCTTGAAGAAGATGGAGTTGTGAAAATCGAACTCTTGGCTTTAGCTGTAAACCTTCCCCTAGAATCTCTTCCTCTATGCATGTCATTTTTTATTTTTATTTTTTATTATTTAAAAAAAAAAAAATTTGGGCTAATAATTCTCTTTTTGATCTTCCAGGTCACACTAGGTGCAAGAAGAGAGCATACTTAAGAAATTACTAAACCAATAACTCTCTTTTCTGATCCTCCAGATCACACTATGTGCAAGAGGAGAGCATACTTCAAGAAGTTGTCAAGTTTTCCCTTCTTTTATTATTTTGTTTTTTTTTTTTTTTTTTTTAAGAAATTGGCTACCTATTTACACTTCCCCGGCAACGGTGCCAAAATGTTTGGTCAATTTAGTGTGTCCTAAATTGCTACATTAATTTATCAATCAGGGATTCGTAAGCTGATGAAGTGCGGCGCACTATATGTGCAAGATAACCTATTTCTTAACTTTTTGTCGTTTTTGGTTTTCTAATGTGAGATGGAAATTCTAAAATAAAAACAAGTATGGTTATGATTGTTCAAGGAAATGATATCCTTTATAATGATTTACCAACTTGAAACTTCAAAAGGAATTTTGAAACATACAATGACAAAACTTGAAAGGAAATGAAAATGTGCTGCTGAAATGAAAATGTGTTGCTAGTCTAATAAATCAAACAGTGAACTATTGAGCATGAAAACCAAACTATCCTTGCTGCTGTCTAAACACAAAAGAAACTATGCTAAAGAAATCCAAAATTGCAACAAAGTAAATCTAAATCAAATTACATCAACTTGTCTTCCTGATCCCTCATCATTAGTCCAATATATTTTCGGAAGTAACCATAAACAACTGAGTAATCATATCTAACTTAAAGTAAACTAATATCAAACCACACATTCATAATTCAATCCCTCATTGTCCACAACAGGCTTCGTAGGTAACATTCCATGGCAGCACAATTTAGGATTTAACTCGCAGAAGGAAAATAATATCAAACACATTCATATCCAATTCCTCACCATCACCAAATTTGGCTTTCTGAGGTAATTCAAGATGCCATAGCAATTTCTAAAAATGCATCTAACTTGCAGAAAGTAAACTAATATCAAACCACACATTCATAATTCAATCCCTCACCATCAGTCCAGCTGTGGCTTTCGGAGGTAACTAAAGATGTTATGAGAAATTTAATATATCTAAATCTAACTACTGAAGCAAATGAGCAAAAATGAAATGAACAAAGCAGTACTGAAATTAAACAGAAACTAAGAAAAGAAAATTAGCAGCAGAACAATGTTAATTCCATGTCATTAGTCAAAAATTTATGCAAATGCCCGGGCTGCCTATTTATAACCTGAAACAAGAACACTGATCAGTGATCAATAACATAAAATATGAAGGACAGAAGTAAAATTGAAAGCATGAAAGATTATAAATAGAAATGAAGCATATATACCATGAAAGATGCAATGTATAAACATGTGAATGGATTATGGCACAATGAGCTTTAAAGAAATAAAACAGAAACTATACAATAATGCACAGAACCTTGGCAAGTGCAGGGGCCGTCTACACCAGCCTTGGCAACAATCTTCAAGTACGAATTACGTTTGAAAACAGAGTCTTCTCATATTAAAATGCAGTCATAACAGAAAGGTGATATTACGACACAAGTGCAATGTAATTACATTACAGAGAAAACTAATAAAAACTAACAGAGACTAATCTAATATGCGTATACAAACGCGTTATTTATAACAAAGGAAATACAACTGATTCCCTAATGTTAATGCTGATGGAGAACACGTAGACCATTACGTCCACAGATCTAGGATCATGGCCGTATTGAAGAGTAAATATATGAGGAGTGGATGTTTGAATTTGGCTATGGAGTCCTGTACAGATGTTGATTTGTCTCCCGCAATTCAGAAATGGCCATATGAACCTTCACGTGACACGAAACAGAGTCCTGTCACCGTGGGACTCTACAGTTGACTTCCATTTGGACACCTTTGACCGCAGCCTCTTTAGATGGATTTGCTCGAGCCAATAGGATACGATCCATGTCCACATCATTTCAGACTTGCCCATGTGGCTCGTTTTTCCTGTAGACACCTGTAACATAGAGTTTCACAAAATGGCTGCGGAAAGTTGCAGCAGCTACGGAAAGTGGCTAGATTCCGCAGCTAAATGAGAAAAATATAAATCAAACAGTAGACACAAAAATATAGTTAAAAACCATATTAGATGCTCTTTTGCAATTAATATACAATGATATTGACAACTTGGGAGGTTCAGGTGGATGAAAAAGGTATAGAAAAGTGTATGGAAAAGATGCAGATTTGAGACTCAACAGGAAGTTTAAATAGAATATCAGCACTATGGTTAATAGCGAGCATCTTTGGCAGAGTTGTAAGGCTTCACGCTACCTATTAGTAGTTCCACTATTCGATCATTGCCAAACCCAACTCGTCTGATACAAAAATTTTACCATGATGTCAGGAGGCCATGTACCAGCTAACGATTGGCGCACATGGCCCTCCATCAATGTTCCAACTAAAAAATGAATCAAGAAATCATAAACCACTAAAAATTGGACCAATTATAATAGTACACTTGGTGCACATCCATTGGTCCTAAAAAACACCATCATCCTGCTCAGTCACCTGCTTAGTTAGTGTATGAACTGATGACAGGTGTACCTGCAACACAATTATAAAAAGTTTAGTTGTTTTAGAAAATGTTTAGAATGTGATATCAGGAGTGTACGATATCTATTTTGAGTGACTCAAGTTGTGTTGGATTCAGCACGATGAGATATTTGTTTTTCCGTTGGTTTCGATCACTTTGGAAAACTTTGAATTTTGACTAATTTTACTAATAAACGCAATTAAAACATCCCTAAAATCAACTTAGCATATTACTGACATGGAGACTATACAAGTGTAATGAACTTATCAATGTTGTAGAGGATTCCATTCATGGAACATGTCTATTGGTAATTGTAATATACCAAACCCCACCTTTAACATTGGAGTAATGGGGTAATTTTTTTTTCCAACTTCCTTTAACTAAGAGCTTCCTCCAAACCAACGGGATTAAATCCTAGTTGAAACCTCATAAATAAAATGAGAGGATCACAAGTAATACAATTTCAAAAAAAAATTCTCACATTTTATCTTCATTCAATCCTGCAACCCTGTGCCCCTGAAACTCTTATAAATGTAATTAAAATTCCCTTATGGAATAACGACCTCCCACGCCATCTCACCACTCATCCCCATTATCCATGAATACTGGACTATTGTTAAAATTTAGTTAGAAATAGTTATTGCCCATGCATCGAAACTCCTTCCTTTGAATTCTCGTCGGATGACTTGATTGGTTGTTTTTCAATTATGACGGGGAAACATCACCAAACAATGTCTTTTCTTATGGGTCCCAAAACAGCGTAGGCTAACAATTCTAGGGAATGAAAATTCCTCCATTTTCATCTCTTGACATTCCACATTCCCCTGTTTCCCGATGCTCTATAGAATTGTAATTGAAATACTTACAAAATTATGGGATTTTGGGTTCCTAGCCCCTGCTCAAATATTTTTCATTGGATTCCATCACAAGTCAGTTCCTGCTCCAACACTTGATAAAATTCAAGTGTTTATTTTAAATATCTTGTAGGATCTGACCCTTCTATGACTTCCAACCTTCCAAATTTCCAAACTAATGGTCCCCGGCAATGGGAAAATTACCATCACTATATTTTGATAGTCCCTAGCCCCAAAACTATTTAAAATTGACGTCTCGATTCTTAATTAAAAACACCTGATGGGATCAGGATTTTCTAGGCTTCCAACCATGTCATATAAACCAATGGTGTAAGGGGAGATTCAGTCATGGAAATAGGAAGATTTCATACCTAGTGTTTTTATTCTAAAAATTCCATTAACAAGAAACAATTTATAAGACTCATCTATGGTTGTCAATTTTATAGTCACATTATCAAAAACTACTTCTATCTCATAAGGACCTAGCCACTTGGTGCACAACTTCCCTTTGAAATATTTAATCTAGAGTCATAAAACAAATGAAAATCTCCTTTTTGAACCACCTTTTTATTAATAAATATATAATATCACTTTCCATTGTGTTGTTTGATGATATATATTCATTTCAAAACAACCAAGCACTTCTCATCCAATTCATTTAACTATTCCAATCGACGTCTTTATCTGTGGTTAAATCTAAATCCACCTCCAAAGTAGTTTTGAGTGTATTAATTTCAAACTCAATGGGAAATATAGCAATATTCCCAAATACCAACTCATAATGAGAGAATTTTTTGGTATTCCTGCAAGTCATTCTGTAATCCCATAATACCTATGAAATTCTCTCAACTCATTCTCTTTGGTGTCCTACCCCATTCTTCATGAGAATATATTCAAACACTTTATTAGTATTTTCCACTAGCCCATTCACATGTGGGTGGTAAGGTGAAGCGACTTGGCATTCATAATTTTTTACTTTTTTACAAGGTCCTATATCAACCAAGAAGTAAATTTTTCTCCTGAATTTGTAACTATTTCCTTTGTAACTCCATACTAAGAAAATATTTCTTCAAATAACAATGGTGTAACAACATGTTCAATTTCCCTAGTAAGTTTTCTATCTTCCACCCACTTGGATACAAAGTTTGCACAGACAAAAATATATGTATTCTACTCACATTAGGGATTAATTAGGCAAAAAAAATCTAAATCCCATCACTTGAATTGTTCCGTCACCAATTTAGGATTATTCATTAAGAATTGGATAGTAGAGTGGTCAATTTACATGAAAGTTTGATAACGAGTAATGTAATTTCTAAATTTATCAATAAAATGAATAACAATAAGAAACTCTTTTTATGTCACCCTGTAATCTACCTCTATAGGGGTTAAGTTCAAGTTGATCCAGTATATGGTGTATGATTTTTTTCCCTGTTATTGTATCAGGACAACTCCAATGGCTGTATCAAAAACATTAACGGATATGTGAAATGATATATTCTAATTAGGTTCTCTTAAAAAGGGAGCTTATGTTACACACATTTGAAAATTTTCAAAAATGTTGTTAGAATTATCATTCCATACAAAAAAAATATTCTTTGTTGATAGATAAAAAAATGGGAATACGATTTTTGAAGAAGTTTCTCTAAATTGTCTATAATAACATTCTTCTCTCAAAAAATAACATGCTTGCTTTTGCATCTTAAGGGTATGAATTTTGAAAATTACCTCAAATTTTGTTGGATCAACTTGTTTTCCTAAAACAGAGAGATAGTGACCTAAAAAAACACCTTTCGTCATCATCATATGGAACTTCTCAGTGTTGAGGTAGAGGTGGGTTTGTATATGATTTTCAAGTGCTTTCTCAACTATATATAAGTCTTCATAAAATCCATCACTATATAGTGTAAATTCATCCACAAAAAATTCTAGACAATGATGACCATATCAACAAAAATTCTGAAAACTCCTCGTTGAAAGGTTGCAAGTGCATCACAAAGCCCAAATGAAAAGAGAGATAATGACCCAAAAAAATACCTTTAGTCATCGTCATATGCCACTTCTTAGTGTTGATGTAGATGTGGGTTTGTATATAATGGTAGCATAATTTCTCAAGTATTTGTAAGGATTCGTCAAATACCCCCTGTTGTAGCCGCTACAACACCACCCAAAATTTTGGGTATATTGAAAATTTCGGGTCCGCCTCTTCTCACTCAACCCATTAAGTTTTAGAATCGTCCTTCAATCAGTAATATCCCTATGACCTATTTCTGCCTAGCCTTGTCACCTCACCCACTTGTCTTGCTGTCTCTTGATTTCAGTAGGGTATATAATTTTTAAGCTGGTTTATGAACTTAGAGATGCTCAAGAAATTGAAATAAGTTACAATATCTTAGGTTGGATATTTCAATGTTTTTGCTCCTCGAATGAGCTATTTTTTCTAGTCACTTATTTTTCTCATTATTACCGAGAGCTAACTCATTCTCATATTATTCCTTTCAGGAAATTAGTCAAAGGTGATATCAGTATACATCGAACGATGTATATGTTTGATTAGGAGTCCATTGGCATGACACCATTAAAATACTCTACAATATGAGGTTCCAACTATCCATGTGGAAGCTCTTGGTTTTCACGAAGACCCAGGGTTTTCCTAGCAAGCAAGGGGACCATTTCAAAGCGAGGTAGATCCTCATGAGTCCCCAAGAGCCTCACTTTAAGCTCAAAGGAACTTAGTCACTTGCATAAGAATAATATGCAGGAAAAGGAATCTTGTTGTGAAAATCAGAGATCACCGAAAGAAGAATGCAGAAGGGATAAAACTCAAGGTTGCAGGTTGCAGATGACTCCAAGTTGCAAGTTGCAGATGAGTCAAGGTCGCAGGTTGCAAATAAATCTAGGTCAAATGTCATAGATGATATCAGGCCACAGGTTGTAGGTGATCCCAGATTTTAGCTTGTAGATGACCCAAGGTCGCAGGTCACAGATGACTCAAGGTCACAGGTCATAGATGACTCAAGGTTGCAGGTCAAAAAATTCGCAAATTCATAAGGTCGCAAAGTTGCAAAGTCGCATAGGTCACAAAGTTGCATAGGTCACAAAGTCACAAAGTTCGTAAGGTCACAAGGTCACATAGGTCGCAAGGTAACAGAATCACATAGGTTGCAAAGTCACAAAGTTGCATAGGTAACAAGGTCGCGAGGTCGCAAGGTCACAAGGTCGAATAGGTGGCAAAGTCGCAATGTTGCACAGTGAGAAAAGTCACATAGTTCCAAGGTTGCGAGGTCACAAGGTCGGAAAGTCGCATAGGATGCAAGGTTGCAAAGTCGCATAGGTCGCAAAGGCACAAGGTCACAAAGTCACAAAGGCCGCAAGGTCGCAAAGTCACATAGGTTGCAAGGTCGCAAAGTCGCATAGGTCACAAAGTCGCAAAGTCAAAAGGTAAAAAATTCGCATAGGCCACAAAGTCACAAAGTCAAATAGGTTGCAAGGTCACAAATTCGCAAAGTCGCATAGGTCGCAAAGTCACAAGGTTGCAAAGTCGCAAGGTCACAAGGTCGGAAGGTCGTAAGGTTGCAACCTCCCTTAGGTCACAACTTCCCCTCAGTCGCAAGTAATCCCAAGAGTCGGGGAAGAACAAAGGTCATGGGAAACCCAAGAGCCTCACTTTAAGCTCAAAGGCACCTGGCCACTGACACAAGACTGATATGCAGAAAAAGGCATTTTTCTGTTAAAACTGGAGATCAATGAAAGAAGAATGCAGAAGGGATAAAAGTCAAGGTTGCAGGTCGCAGATGACTCCAGGTTAGAAGTCGCAAATGACTCAAGGTCGTAAATAACTCTAGGTCATAGGTCATAGATGAACCTAGGTCATAGGTTGCAGATGATCCTCGGTTGTAGGCCATAGGTCACATACGCTTGAAGGTCGTAGGTCGCAAAAGTCACAAATTCATTAGATCACAAAGTCGCAAAGTCGCATAGGTCGCAACGTCGCAAATTCGCATAGTTCACAAAGTCGCATAGGTCGCAAGGTCACGAGGTCACAAGGTCACAGGGTCGCAAAGTCACTTTGTTACAATGTCAAAATGTCGCAAAGATGTGTAGGTCGCAAAGTTTCAAAGTCACATAGGTTGCAAGGTCGCGAGGTCACAAGGTCGCAAGGCCGCATAGGTCGCAAAGTCGCAAAGTTTCAAGGTCAAAAAGGTGCATAGTTTGAAAATTCGCATAGGTCGTAAGGTCGTGAGGTATCGTAGGCCACAAGGTCACAAAATCATGTAGGTTGCAAGGTCGCAAAGTCACATAGGTGGAAAAGTCGCAAGGTCACAAAGTCGAAAAGGTCATAAGGTCATAAAGTTGCATAGGTTGCAAGGTCGTAAAGTTGCATAGTTCGCAAAGTCACAAGGTCACAAAGTCTCATGGTTGCAAAGTTGCAAAGTCACAAAGTCGCATAGGTCGCAAAGTCACAAAGTCACATAGGTTGCAAGGTTGAAAATTCGCGAAGTTGCATAGGTCGCAAAGTCGCAAGGTCGTAAGGTCACAAACTCCCTTAGGTCGCAAATTCCCCTTAGTCGCAAGTAATCCAAAGAGTCAGGGAAGACAAAAGGTTATAGGAAACCCAAGAGTCACCTCATCCTATATGAACATCTTCTAGTGATTTTGTAAAGGATTTTTTGAGTGGTGGAATTTTGAGAGAGATACATTGCTTTTTATTGAACAGATGCCTCTTGATGAGGAAAAAGAAGTGTTATTGGATCTCACTATTGAATTTGATGGAAGTCTCCTATGTGGTTATGCTATGAATATGCTCTCTTCAAATGAATGAATGCTTCTTTCAAATATTGGTGTACATTTCTACTCATGTATTCCCCTGTGTTATGAGCTTCCTTGCAACACGTAGATGATATATGATGTTCTAACTTAAAGAAATGTTGGTGAACTACTTTGTTGATATTTTCTTTAAATCTATATTGGGATGTGCATAGTTGATAAATGAAACACTTAACCATTGTGAGCTTTTTATAATTTGTTAAGTGAATCTTGCATAACTATGATCTTGGTAAATTTTTTCTAACAATGCTTTTCATAAGTTCCATGCCTCAAATTCCGCTTTGCTATTCATGGTATTATGTTTCACAGGGCATTCGTCAATCACTGACTTGTATTTGTTAAACATCCATGCATTCCATCTCATCGATTCCCTTCTCTCTCCACAAAACATATTCACAAATTTAATCTAAACTGGGCCCACATAGCAGATGGGATCCCCAAACCAAACACTGTAGAGTCTAATTGGGATTCTGCACCGGGGATATCCCCTTACTATTGGCAAGACATTTTCAGCCGTTAACAGATTTGGAACTAGAAGGAGGGCCGGATGACAAGCTAAGCCCTTGGAGCCTAAAATTTAGTCTCATATCTGTAAATGGCTCATCTCAAAATCATACTCCTGAGATGTTTATCGGGTTTATCTATTTGTAGATGCTTAATCCTCAACGAACCTCTCTATTACTTGTCTCATTTGAAGTTCGATGGTGAAAATGGATTTTTCGTAACCGACCACCTATATGGTTTTCTTGAGTTTTGTGAATATTACAAAATTTATGATGAGGAGTTTGTTTGTGTGGTTTTCTCCATCACCCTTGAAGGACACGTGAAGAAATGGTGTCGCACTCTGCCAACAGCTTCCATCCATTCGTTTGAGCAACTCGTCGGTGAGCTTCAACAAGATTTTCATAGGTATGATTTTCAAGATGTATTAATAAGGATAAATGAAGTCAAAATGAAACCTCATGAATATATAGAGGATTTTTCTATTAGATTTGTTCATAATTGTTTTGATTTCCTTGAAAGAGATTTCCATTGGGCATGTTTAATTGAACAGTTTCACCAGTTGGTTTTTCTTTCTTTGCAACACCTACGATCTACAATAAATCGTAATCCTTATGGATGTCTTGATAATCCTAAAGTTACTAACTATCCAAATTCAGTCCCAAATATTTTCTTTCCCATCTCTCTGAGTCAGGAACAATTTCAAGCCTCCACGGAGGAACTTACTATTTGTGACATGTCTCATCCTCTTCCTAATTTCCTACCTAATGGATATTTGTTCGCAAATAGTTTAAGTGATGAAATATGCTTGCATGGAAATGAACCATGTAGTATCATCTCCACATCTTTCATACTCCCTGTCAAATCAAGACTCAAAATACAATTTTATTTAACATATCTCCATGTTAATGAAATTAATCTCGATTCCATTGAACATAAGCTTGGGTCTAGTCCTAAATCACATTCACCTATCAAAAATGATCTGGGATTTGTCTTGAATGAAGTTGATTGTCATGTGAAATCCATGCAACATGAAATTCATACAAGCTCATTGTTCTTTCTGGATGACAATAATGTGAGAGATGAAAGTCCTGGTACAATTGATACTCCCTCATCTGAATTATTTCATCCATTATTCCCTGATTCATTTCTTGAGTCTTCCAAACTAGTGATTTCTACAAATAATTCAGAACCTTATTCTAGTGGTGTTGGTGGTAGTGATGAACATGAGGGTGATGTTTCAAAATCATAGTATAAGGATGATGAATCTCTTACTCCTAATCTCTTCCATCCACAGTCATTTATCGGTCCAGAAAGAGACCTTATGTCTCAGGAATCTCACGATGTTTCTCTCACTGTTTCATCCTCATTTTCTATCCAAGAAGAGCCTAATGTACCGAATACCCAACTTAATCAAATTGGTTGTTTAAATTCTTGTAATTTTTTCAAAAATGTATTCACTCACACATTTACTGATTGTCACATGTATCTATCTTTTGATCCTACGAAGCCACCCAAATTTGATGATTCACCTTTCGAATATTCAAGGACTCATTAGGAATTTGAGGCACTTCAGTTTTCTCTGATGGTCATGTTAGGTTCTTATGATCTTGATGAGACCCTTGAAACAAGTCAAATTAGGGTTTCTAGAATTAGGGTTTCTAAAATGACGGTTCCCACGTATCACACTCCTCTCAGAATAACCACGCCGGATGTCAGCCCATCTGGGAAAGCCTTCCATTCGAGTGATGTTTCTCTAAGAAAATATTTCTATCCCATAAAAGCTGATATGCAACAACTGATATACCATAATTTATCCATTGGAAGGAAAACACTAGCCATTGTCTCTAATATTTTCGTTTGTTGCTCCCCTAGTAGCAGTTGCATTCCAGCACAAGCGTGTGATGCTTTGCAAACCTCTCTATTGCCTAAAAATTTCTTGATCAATTCATCCCATCCTGGGAAATCTAAAGAATATAACACATTTGATTTTCAATCTGTCAGTGTGAAAATATTTGGCCGAATTAATAATAAGCCCACCGATGATTGTCCAATCACCAAAAATAATGATCACATCCATTTTCCAGTTGATCTCATGAAACCATATAATTTTGAAAGCCCCCCGCTCAAAGTTACAGGGTTTGTCTAAGACGGTGAGGCACTTTAGCCTCTTCCAATGGTTACTTTAGATCCTCATAGCCCCGACGAAACTTAGGGACAACTTTGAACTAGGGTTTTCAAAATTAGGGTGTATGCACTTGGATTCGCAAGCACCTTAAATTCGCCTGGAAGATGCCTATTTTTTCCATTCCATCAAATTGATCATCCTCAACATCATGATGATATTCTCGACTAGTTTTATGAATCCTATTTGATGAATATACTTGCAAATAGGAAATATTTTACCTCACTTTCGTCAGATTTAGGGTTGTGCATGCATGAATGTGTGTCATTTATAGATGATTTTAGGTTTCAAGTACATATTTTTGTGCATTAGGATGAAAGTGAAATTCAGCTTGAAAAATCCATTCTGGCACATTCTATGGTAAGTATCCATGACCTTCTTGTTGTTGCACATTCTCTTTAGGTAATTCTTGTTGTTGGTGCACAATTTTGTATGCTGGATCTGATTGTGAACATTGTTGTTCTTGCAGGATGGGAACTAATGTGGTGGCTGCACTGGAAAGATGATTTCACATAACCCGATCGCCTCTTTGGTTAAACTAGGGTTTTAGGTTTAGGCTAGCTAGGATCTGTTAATAAAATTTTGTTAGTTGAAGTTGTTAATTAGGTTTACTTGTGAAAGTTTTTCTTTATGCCTTAAAATTATGTTCGTTGTCTTCTCTTACGACCAGTAGCTTTATGCATTATAATGTTCCATTTATTTTGCACTCATTTCTCTTTCAATTTTCTTATTGCTACATAATTTTCAGATAATCACTGCATGTGCTTTTCCTTGTTTTCTCCACCTGCAACTAGTTGATATTTCTCACACATGGAATTTCATTGCATCATAAGGCTTGTCTATTGCATCGCGTTGTACGCTTTCTTCCTCACATCATTTGCACTGGTTGTTGAGATAGCTGTGAATTTTTTTGTACATTGCATACCACTGCATGAGCCCTCATTGAACTTCGGACCTTGAAACCCTCAGTGCCCAGACTTGCCTTCTTACTCCCCCTTGCATGGGTTTAAAGCCCGATGGATTTCTTTTACTTCTTTTCACGCATCGAAATCCTGATGATTTTTCTTACTTGTTTTGCCTTGATTGCTGAAACCTTAACTCCATTGTTTACATGAGGTTGCGGTGGTTACCTCAAGAGGTAGCTTCTCTCAGAATAGGTCATCAAATTCATGTTCTCAACATAATGCCTATTATTTTAAATTCATTACCCAGGCAGATACAAGCTGGATGCTTGTGGGGAACCCTAACGAGTTTGAATGGCCTATACCCGTAACCCGAACCTTATGCCTAGCATAGTCTCAAACATATTAATGATTTATTTTTCACGTTTTTCCTGTGGGTGGTGGATGGGATGTGAAGTCTTGCGATGAGGGAAAACACAAATCAGAATATCTTTTAGTTTCTGTCAAACAAGAAACAACCTCTCTTGCCTGTAAAATAAGTCGGGATCCCTCATCCTCCCATGCAAAATAAGTGCCACGAGCACATGAAAATAATTGCTACCATCACATGAAACAAATAAGGGTAAAGGATTGAGAAAGGCTTCCTACACAGAGAGGTAACACAACAACTCTGCTGGGGTACTGACCGGGCTCGCTGGTAGCAGAGCAATGTTTGAGATTTCTTGAAGTGACTCCGTCGGGGTACTGTCCAAGCCTGCTGGCAATGGAGGAGCACCAACAACTTATTTTGAAATTAGGAATATAATAATCCTACTGCCTTTCTCTCTACATAATCATCCAACTAATGGCATCCTTGAACTCTCTTTGACGTTTTTTGATTAACAAGACCTAGTTGAGGCACAAGGATTGGGCATATCTATAAAGGTCAAAGTAATACAAATGGTACCTGTAGAACCTGTTCAATACTCCCTTGCATCACTATCCAGACTCAAATTATTGTTGTGATTTTGAAAAATATGCTAGATTCTGCCAATGGTTTGCCATTTGTTGTAGGTGCTACAACACCACCCAAAATTTTGCGGATATTCAAAATTTCAGGTCCCCCTTTGCTCACTCAACCCATTAAGTTTTTGACTCAGCCTTTAGTTGGTAATATCCCCATGACCTATTTCTTGCCAACCCTATCACCTCACCCACTTGTCTTTCTTTCTCTTGACTGCGCTAGGGTATATAATTTTTAAGCTGGTTTCCGAACTTAGAGATTCTCAAGAAATTGAAATAAGTTACAATATCTTAGGTTGGATATTTCAATGTTGTTGCTCCTCGAATGAGCTATTTTTCCTAGTCACTTATTTTTCTCATTATTACTGAGAGCTAACTCATTCTCATATTATTCCTTTCAGGAAATTGGTCAAAGGTGCTATCAGTATACAACGAACAACGTATATGTTTCATTAAGAGTCCATTGGCATGATACCATTAAAGTACTCTACAAGATGAGGTTCCAACCATCCACATGGAGGCTATTGGTTATCACGAAGAGCCAGGGTTCTCCCAGCAAGTGACGGGACCCTTTCAAACCGAGGTGGATCCTCACGAATCCCGAAGAGCCTCACTTTAAGCTCAAAGGCACTTAGTCACTTGCACAAAACTGATATGTAGGAAAAGGCATCTTGCTGTGAAAACTAGAGATCAGAAAAATAAGAATGCAGAAGGGATAAAACTCAAGGTTGCAGGTCGCATATGACTTCAGGTCACAAGCCGCAGATGACTCAAGGTCGCAGGTTGTAAATAACTCTAGGTCACACGTTGCAAATGATCCTAGGTCGTAGGACACAAATGATTCCAGGTTGTAGTTTGTAGATGACCCAAGGTCGCAAGTCGTAGATGAATCAAGGTTGCAAGTCGTAGATGACTCCAGGTCGCAGGTCACAAAATTCACAAATTCATAAGGTCGCAAAGTCAGAAAGTTGCATAGGTCGCAAAGTCGCATAGGTCGCAAAATTGAAAAGTTCGCAAGGTTGCAAAGTCTCATAGGTCACAAGGTTGCAAAATCACATAGGTCGCAAAGTCACATAGGTCGCAAGGTCACAAGGTCGCAAGTTTCAATAAGTCACAAAGTCACAAAGTCGCAAAGTCACATAGTTCACAAAGTCGCATATTTCGTAAGGCCGCGAGGTCGCAAGGTGGTAAGGTTGCAAAGTCGTGTAGGTTGCAAGGTCGCAGAGTTGCATAGGTCACAAAGACACAAGGTCATAAATTCGCAAAGCTCGCAAGGTAGCAAAGTCGCATAAGTTGCAAGGTCACAAAGTTGCATAGGTTGCAAATTCACCAGGTCGCAAAGTCATAAGGTCGCAAATTCGTATAGTTTGCAAACTCACAAAGTCACATAGGTTGCAAGGTCGCAAATTTGCAAAGTTGCATAGGTCGTAAAGTCGCAAGGTCACAAAGTCGCAAGGTCGCAACCTCCCTTAGGTCATAACTTCCACTCAGTTGCAAGTAATCCCGAGAGCTTGGGAATACCAAAGGGCATGGGAAACTCAAGAGCCTCACTTTAAGCTCAAAGGCACTTGGTCACTTGCACAAGACTGATATGTAGGAAAAGGAATCTTAATGTTAAAACTAGAGATAAATGAAAGAAGAATGCAGAAGGGATAAAAGTCAAGGTCGCAGGTCACAGATGACTCCAGGTCGCAAATGACTCCAGGTCACAAGTTGCAGATGACTCAAGGTCACAAGTTGCAAATAACTCTAGGTCACAGGTCGTAGATGATCCCAGGTCACAGGTCATACATGATCCCATGTCCCAGTTCATACATGACCCAAGGTCACAGGTCACATATGCCTCAAGTTCACAGGTCATAGATGAATCGAGGTCGCAGGTCGCAAAAGTCGCAATTCATAAGGTCGCAAAGTCGCAACGTCGCATAGGTCACGACGTCGCAAAGTTGCATAGTTCGCAAAGTCGCATAGGTCGCAAGGTCGCGAGGTCGCAAGGTCGCGAGGTTGCAAGGTCGCAAGGTTGCAAAATCACTTGGTCACTTAGTCACAAAGTTGCAAAGCTACATAGGTCGCCAAGTCGCATAGGTCACAAGGTTGTGAGGTCGCAAGGTCCTAAGGTTGCATAGGTCACAAAGTCACAAAGTTGCAAGGTTGTAAAGTCGGATAGTTCGCAAAGTCGCATAGGTCACAAGGTTGTGAGGTCGTGTAGGTCACAAGGTCACAAAGTCATATAGGTCGCAAGGTCGTAAAGTCACATAGGTCGCAAAGTCGAAAGGTTGCAATGTCGCAAAGGTCGCAAGGTTACAAATTCACATAGGTTTCAAGGTTGTAATGTCGCATAGGTCGTAAAATCGCAAGGTTGAAAATTCGCAAAGTCACAAATTCGCATAGGTTGCAAGGTTGCAAATTCGCAAAGTTGAATAGGTCGCAAAGTCGCAAGGTCGAAAATTCGCAAGGTCGCAAGGTCGCAAGGTCACAACCTCCCTTAGGTCGCGACTTCCCCTCAGTCAGAAGTAATCCCAACAGTTGAGGAAGACAAAAGGTCACGGGAAACCCAAGAGTCACCTCAGCCTATATGTACATACTCTACCGATTTTGTATAGGAATTTTTGGGTGTTGGAATTTTGAGAGAGATACATTTCTTTTTATTGAACATATGCCTCTTTATGAAGACAAAGAAGTGTTATTAGAACTCACTATTGAATCCGATAGAAGTCTCCTGTGTGGTTATGCTATGAATATGCTCTCTTCAAATGAATGAATGCTTCTTTCAAATATTGGTGCACATTTCTACTCATGTATTCCCTTGTGTTATGAGCTTCCTTGCAACACGTAGATGATATATGATGTTCTAACTTAAAGAAATGTTGGTGAACTACTTTGTTGATATTATCTTTAAATATTTATTGGGATGTGCATAGTTGATAAATGAAACACTTAACCATTGTGAGATTTTTCTCATTTGTTAAGTGAATCTTGCATAGGTATGATCTTGGTAAATTTTTTATAAAAATGCTTTTCATAAGTTCCATGCTTTAAATTCTGCTTTTCTATTCATGGCATTATGTTTCACAGGTCATTCATCAATCACTTACTTGTATTAATTCAACATTCATGCATTCTCCATCTCAGTGATTCTCGTCTCTATCTGCAAAACATCTTCACCAATTTAATGGAAACCGGGCTTGCATACCAGATGGGATCCCCAAACCAAACGGTGGAGAGTCTAATTGGGATTTTGCACCAGGGAGATCCCCTTACTTTTGGTGAGACATTTTCAGCCGTCAACACAACCCTCTATAGTGTAAATCCATGAACAAAAAATTATAGACAATCATGACCACATCAACAAAAATTATAAAAAATGCTCGCTAAAATGTTGCAGGTGCATCACAAAGCCCAAATGATAAGACCTCATAGGAAAATGTATCCCATGGGAAAGTGAAGGTATTCCTGTGCTGGTCCTCAAGAGTGATTTAATTTGATTATAGACACTTAATCCATCTAGAAGAGAGAAAAAATTCTTACCACATTGATTATCTAGGACTTGCTTAAAAAATGGTAATGGAAATGGTCCTTTTGAGTGGCTTTGTTTAGTGCCATATATTATATTTATAGTCTCTAGCTTCCATTTTTCTTAGGGAAAATAAAAAGTGGGGATGCCCATTAGCTGTTAAAAATGAGGTAAATGAAATTTGCGTCTAAGAGCTTTTGAAGTTCCTCCTTGACAACTCTTTTCAATATCATATTCATTCTAGGTTAAGGTTTTTGAGGATGTCGAGATCCTTCCTTTAAATATATATGGTGTGTACACAAAGTAATATGGATATGCTTCATGTCACTATAATCCCATGAAAAATCCCGGTTATTCCTCCTTAGGAACTATTCTAATCTCTCTTTATGTTCAACACACAAATTATGGTTAGTATTTAAGGTCTTCTAATGTTCTATCTCTCCTTGTGTTAGCATAAAATTTTTGGGAGGGTGTACCAAAAAGGCTTTACTTAAGACACGAGTGATTGATGGCCCTAAAAATACATATGATTGTCTTATTCTTCACATCTACAACAGAAAGTTAGAAGAAACCTACAAAACAATAGATCTATGCAGCAGAAGATTTTAAATAGTAAAAAATTTAACCAGTGTAAACCCCAATCATGGATAAATAAAATTAAAAGAATGATTGTTTTTATTAAAATGTTACACCTTGTGAAGGAAACTTGTAGATAGGTTACAAGTCCCCTCAAATGGGATGGGTCCTTTGGCTGGCCTCTATGCTTCAGTTTTTTGGATCTCTCTCTCTCTGATGTATGAAACCCAAAAGTATGTGTTGAACTCATATGGGCGCTCAATGGAAAAAACAAAGTAATAATGATGATCCCAAATGATGATGGTGAGGAATGGATGGAAAACCCTCTTATTTATAACAAAATATTTGGTTATTCTCAAAAATGGATAGTAATAAAATAGTATTAACCACAATCAACATCGTTACAGATCAAATAGGTAACTAAACTGGTACCTATTTTTTTGAGGTAGCAAAAAAAACACCCGATTTTGAAAAGTGGTGATGTAGAATCACTCCGTTTTCTTTTTGGGCATATTTTCGTCACTTTAATTATTTTATTTATGAAGTATGAGCATTTGTTTTAAAATGTTAGTGATTTTCATGCTAATTTTGAAAAGTGCTAATGCATCATCAAGCATTTTTTTTAGAGTGGTGATTTGCATGCTAATTTTGAGAAGTGTTGATCCAACATCAAGCATTTTTTTGTACAGTGGTAATTTTCATGTTGGTAATAAAAGATAAAAATGAAATAAGAAAAACATGACAAAAAAAACCTCAAACATCAGAAAATATATAAAAATAATAAAAAATTATAAATAAAAGCAAAATAAAGTTGTAAAAATAAAAAATTTAAACACAAATAAATAACAAAAAAAATGAAAATCAAATAAAAAACTAGCGAAAAAATTCAGAAAAAACACATAATTTAAAGAAAAAAAAGAAAGATTGAAAAAAAAAAAAAACAACAAAGACATTTTTTTCTAAGTTATAATATTAATATATATATATATATATATATATATATATATATATATATATATATATAAACAATTAAAATTTAAAAATTAAAATTAAAAAAATAATAATAATAAGAAAATAAAAATAATAAACATTAAAATAATAAAACATTAAATAAAAAAAAGAAAATTTAAAAATTAAAAAGAAAATTAAAGTAGGGATTTTAAAATAAAAAAATTAAGTTTAAAAAACAAAAAAAATGAGAAAAAATATTTTCAAATAATTAACAAAAAAAACAAAAATATAATTTCTTTTAAAACATAAAAACCATTTTACAATTTTAAAATTGAAAAAAATAAAATAAAAGTAAAACAAAAAGCATTTTTCAAATTAAAATTTAAGAAAATTTAATAGATAAATTATAAAAAGAAACCAAAAATATTAAATTTAATAATAGTAATAATAATTAAAAAATTAGAATAAAATATGAAATATAATAAATAATTAAAAAAATTATTTCAAACAAAAATAATTATTAAAATTTCATAAAAAAATATTCGAATTAAAAAAAAAAAAATAATTGCGTCGGCCAGGTAGCGATGGGAAGTTGATTCTGGGAATCGACCTAGAGAAGTCGATTCCATAAATTCGATTCCGGGAATTGACATGGGGAGGTCGATTCTGGGAATCGACATGGGGAGGTTGATTCCGGGAATCGACCTTGGGAGGTCAATTTTGGGAATCAACATGGGGAGGTCGATTCCGGGAATCAACCTTGGGAGGTCGAATCCAAGAATCGAACTTGGGAGATAAATTACTAGAATCGACCTGGGGAGGTCGATTCCGGGAATCCACCAGGGGACGTCGATTCCTGGAATCGACCCAGGGAGGTCGATTCCGAGAATCACCTGGGGAGTTCGACTCCAGGAATCGACCTTGGGAGCTTGATTCTAGGAATCGAACTAGGGAAGGAAATTCCCAGAATCGACCTAGGGAGGTTGATTCTTGGAATTGACCTAGGGAGGTCGATTCTTGGAATTGACCTAGGGAGGTCGATTCCTCGAATCGACCTGGCAAGGGAAATTCAGGGAATCGGCCTCGGGAGGTCGATTTCGGGAATAGACCTCCCGTCTAGGTGGTTGAGGGGGGTGACCTTTGGGCAGGCGGGGAGGATGCAAGTAGCCCCCCGCCCGCCCAGTGGCCGGCCCCCATCGCCACCTGAACGACACAATTAAATAATTTGTTTTTAATTAGATTTTTTTAATATTCTTTTTTAATTTTTATTGCTATTTATTATATTTCATATTCGTCTTTCTAATTTAATTTAATATTTAATTTTAATTGTTTTAATTTTACATTTTTTTTATCAAATTTAATATTACTTTTTTAATTTAATTCAATAAAAGTTAATAAATTTTGTTAATTTTTTTTTAATTTATTTAAATTTAATATTTATTATTTAAATTAAATTTTAATTTTTTAAATTAATTTGTTTTTTTTTTTTCAACTATTTTTCATTTAATATTTTTTATTATTTATTTATTTCCACTTTCCCTTTTTAATTGATTTTTAAATTTTTAAAATTTTCATTCTAAAAGTTTTTTTTGTTTTCTTTTAATTTTTTTATTTTATTTTAAATATTTTTATTTATTCTTTTATTTATTAAAATTTATTATTTTTTTTTTAATTTAATTATATATATATATATATATATATATATATATATATATATATATATATATATATATATATATATATATATATATATATATATATATATATATATATATATTTTAACTTTTAATATGTTTTTAAATTTTACTTCTAAAATTTTTTAATTAATTTTTTCTCTTATATTTTTTTTAAATTTTAAAATTGTTAAATTTTTTTAATTAAAAAAATGGAATGAAATTTGTTTTTTTTTTCAGTTATTTTTGTTTCTTTTTGTTTTAAATTTTTAATATAAATTTTTATTGTTCTAAAATTTTTGTTTCAACACTTTTTGTTTTCGGGGTGTTTTTTTGTATAAAAAATTTGGCTTTTACGTCTATTTTTAAAAATGTTGAAAATTTACCCTGAAAAAAAAAAGGTTATTCCACAATACAACTTTTCGTTTCCGAGGTTTTTTTACACATAAGAAAAATTGACTTCTTCTTCCATTTTTAAAAAATGTTGAAAATTTACCTCGGAAAAAAAGGTTATTCCAGAATACAACTTTTCGTTTTAGGGTTGTTTTTCATGGCTTTTTGATGTTTTTTTTGTTAGAGTTCCCTTTTTGAGGTAATAGTTCCCATATGATCGATAACTACGTTCATCTAAAACGTAACTGCTTGGAATATTTTATTATATTTTTTGGAGGGAAAATATATTTAAATTGGTTAAATACCTTTATTTAGAAATAATAAATAAATAAGTTATTCCTTTATTATTTCAAGGATGTGGTTAAGGAATAATAAAAAAATAATAATTTTTTTAACTATTCCTAGGTGATTTAGTCGAAATTGACAAGGAATATTAACTAAATAAGAATTTAATTAATTATCCCTAGAGAAAAATCAAATAAATAATGATTTATTTAATTATTCCTCATGGGGTTTGTAGTTTTAACCAGAAATAATTTAATAAAATATCGTTTATCAAATTATTTCCTATAGTGAAAGAACTTTTACTATGGTAAAATTGGTATTCCATGGTGTATTTTGATCCACCTAGTTAGAAATTGCTAGGTGGTTATTTTTTGGTGATAGCATCTTTTCCCCAATGTACAAGCTTTAGGAGAAAATATTATGACTGAAATAGGTTGTAAGAACACAATCACTAGACACCAAAGCGGAGTCACCGAGAGAGAGAGAGAGAGACATAACTGAAGCAAAGTGAGGAAGGATACAAATAGAGGGGGTGATGCCTACTAACTTTTATAAGTATCCTTTTATTTTGGTGTACATGATCTGAATGAGGTGGGGCAAGCATACCCACACCCAATGAGATAAATGAGTACAAATAATAATGATGAGCTGAGAAATGGGGGACTGAGCTACAAAGTACATGATACATGATACATGATGCATAACTTGATGGCATCAATGCACCATAAAATATTATAATGAATCCCATATACATAATTTTCCTGGAAAAAAGGAGGCCAAGACTGAATACAATAACATCTGCTTACATGAGACATAATGCGCCTGCATCTATCATGGGGAGGGGGGACCACAACCAAGGAAGCCCTGTTGAATAGGAGAGGTCTATGAATATCTAAATGGATCATTTGAATGAGACATGCATGTTTTGGATGCAGTAAGTGGTTGGAACAAAACCCATCAAATATAAGGAACTACATCTAAGGTTGGTGCATAATATGAGTTCATCTGGGCATGTGCAGGGCTACCTGAAGGGCTACTCCATCATGAGGTCTGAAAAATCTCACACACACCTGGGAAGAACTGTTACAATCTACTGGATCACTAGACCATCAAGTGTATGATTCTTAGTCGTGCAATAATGAGTTGGGATCGAGCACGTGAGAAGCAACCAAGTCGAAGAGAAATTATGTTTCCCTTTGCTTGATCTAAGGCACCGAACAATAACGAAATATGGAAGCAAGGTACATTTTCCTCTAGACCATTATTCTAGAATGAATGTGCTGAGCTCGACAGAATAGGGCATGCCATAGCTGAGGAAATAAGGAATCTTAAACTAAGGAATGGGGGATCTTAGTAAAGTGACTAATGGACTCAAACTAGGGATAATGGTGGAAGGAGGGAAACTGAGAGGTAGGCTAATGACTTTCCTTGTCAGAGCATAAAATGCATGGTTTACCTAGTAGTAACTCACTAAATTGTGGAGGGGATGGTGACGGAAAGTATAAATGGAGGATAAATTGGGAAAAAATGGATTGACATGAGGTAAATACAGATGGAATATTATAACAAGACATAATGGGACTTGGCATAGACTCCATAAATGCAAGGATGGCTCATCTCAAATGCTCTTAACAAGGGTTACTTGATGATGCTTCCACAGAGGATAGGCTTACGGGGACCTGTTGTGGCCAGCAACAACCCCCCTTCTTATTTAGTATTAGTGATAATACTAAATAAGAGGGGACCCTTAGTCAAAAAATATAGAAATCAATTAGTGCTTGTATTCTTGTTCAATAAAACTTAATATCATAAGCTTAGGAAAATACCTCTCGAAAAATATAAAAATCTTAAGTTTTATGATAAGATATATCGCATCGCAAAAAAGTAATGAATATCTCTTTACAAGAATAATTCTAAAATTGCGATGTGAAATTATGCATGAAAAATATTCATCGCATCGCATGTCTCAAATATCACTTACAGTAAAAACCTCAAAATCACCGATATGCGATGGCACATATCACAAATCGCATGTCGCAAAAATATGTTAATGGATGATTGTCACATATTCCGCTTCAGCAATGTTGCGATATTGCGATGTTGCGATATTGCGATGTTGTGATATTGCAATGTTGCAGTATTGCAATATTGCGATGTGTGATACTGTGATCTATGATATTGCGAAGAAAATCATAGATCACCTTATTGCAGGTCCTTAAGGCTCGTTGTACCTAGAATATTTCTCCATAAACCGAGACGTCGTTACGCACTTTAATGATTAATCAATGAATTGGTTGTCACTCATTAATGAAATTTGGTTTTTTTGTGATCGAAGAGCCGTTTCACGTAAGGTGGTATATTTTATACGTCTTTAGCATTTAAAACTTTCCTGTCACCTTTTTTCCTATCATTATTCTCACTTAATTCATAAACTGCAGGAGCAAAGAAAAGAGAACTATACAAAGCAATATTCAGAGTATAATGGGAAAGAAAGACAAGGCTCTAAGTTCTGAAGAAAAAGAAATGACTCCCTTGTATACAGACACTGCCTGTAACAAAGACGCTAATATTACTACTTGGGAAGTCATGCATAATCTATTTGAGGAAGAGAACCCCAGAGTAATGAAGGTTACAGCCACCACAGGCTCACATGGATCATCTGAAGCATCTATTACACAGCTAGCCTGTTCATTTCTGTACCAGATAGCAGTGACGCCTAAAATACTTCCATACACGGACATGGTTAAATGGGTACTGGACAACACGGATATTATAAACAGACAGTTTAAGATGAAGGGTCAAGAACTCATTGGTTCATTTACTCCACAAGATTTGAGACTCATGTATCATTTTCCGGAGCCACAGGAAACTTATAACAAACAATTCATGGAGAAGTTTGCCAAAGAAAATGAAAACCTGGTATAATGCACCAAGGACTGGTCAAGGAGAGATGAACCACTAAAAAAGGATAAACATGGTATGTATAGTACTGGTTCACTCACTTCTCTGTATTGTTTTACTGCTGCTATGCTTTGTAGGCTTTTTGGAAAGCTAGACATTAATAAGTTTTCATCTGAATGGCTACCATTATTGAATGTTGCTATTAATTCTACTATTGTGGATTGGGCTAAGATATTATCTGACAACTTAGCCACAACTATTTTGAATTATCGGTCCAAAAGAATTGTTTCTCAGAGAATTTATCCCCCTTTTTACTTATCTGCTTATGTAATGGATTCAATCTGTTATGTCTCTAAGTTTCCTTTAATGGTTTGGAAATGGACAACTCAAGATCCCCTACCCATTCATGTTTATCACAAAGAATTGTGGGATTCAAAGTTCATTCCCTATTTTTACAAGATTTTCCATGGAATCATGTTGTCCCTGTACAAAATTTTATATGATAAATATGCTCCAAGGTCTTCTCCTGAATCAGAGGTAGACATAATTCCTATTGCGAGATGGTTTGGAGAATAATTATTTACATATGTTAGAGTATTTGGAATTTTTTCTTCCCCTCATGTTTTACCTTTGTATGTCCCTGAGAAACTCATGGCGCGAGAAATTTCTTATCAAACCTGCGGAGAAGGAGGTTTGACTAAATATTTGAAGGACAAAAATAAGGCTATCTGGCCACAATTTCCTGTGGCCTATGGGGAATTTTCATTATTTGATATTGGTCATGCCTTCAAAGAAGTAAACAATATTACATGTTTACATTTGTTCAAATTTCCAAGTAGACCATTTGACCCCTATGATATTGTTAAAAATTTCACTACTGCAGTCAAAATAAGAGTGTTTTCTAAAGAAGATGATCTTTTTGATGACATGTTCCAAGAAAAAAGAACACTTAAAGAGGTTTTACATTCAGCTCAAATACGGTTTCCTCCAGCGGAATTTCAAGAATTTAAGATATACAGAGAAAGGAGGTTGACTACTATTCCTTTGGATAAATTACGTTTGGAACCCATAAGGGAACCAACTCCCAGTATTAGTCTCAGTGGAAGTTCAGGTACAGATAGGTCTAAGTCTAAGTCCGGGAAAGAAAGCTCTAAACAATCTAAGAGGTCTGACAATGATCATGATAAAAGTGAAGGGTTAGTAAGGGATACTGCCCAGTCAAAGGAGCTTTCACAGCATTAGGTTTCAACCTCTCCACAGTTAAATCTTCCCCCTCTCATTCTACAGCAACCATCAGTCAAAACTGAGTTAGACAAGGAATGGGAGACATTTAATGATTTGATTAATATTGAAGGACAAAACACACAGACACCTATGAGTAATGTACAGACAACAAAAAATATAGTCATAGGAATAACTAGCAATGTCTCGGAAAAGAAACATATTACCATTCCTCCATCCTCTGAACTTATGCTCAAAATAGAGGAAATTCCTCCTCTTGATGTATTATATAGTCCACAACACAAGGCAGTGGTAGGAATACAAAGAAAGAAAATAAAATTGGAAAATGTGATCTCTCATGATGCAGAACAATTAGATGTTTTATGGCAAGATCCTACTAGTGATCTGAAAATCTCACCAAATTATCTCAGATCACAAGAGAATATGCCTCTGCAGCCTTTGATAAAGCTTCTGAGGTATGGCAATTATTGAATTAAAAGGAAGATCAAGTACAGGTTCTGCAACAACAACTGCAACAAGCCAATGCCAACAATGAAGCACATAAACAACTTGAAAAATTACAACAAGAATTCCAACAAATGCAAATAGGATATCAAAATAGCTTGGCTGAAAATGAGAAACAGCTACAGGATGTGCAAGAAATGCACAAAGATGATCCCAAGCTTTCAGAATTTATCACAGAGTCTATTTCCTTAAATGACCAACTACTGCAGTAACAGGAAATATTATGCCAAACAATATACAATGGAACTCTTATTGTGAAGAAAGTGATAAAATCACTAATCATGTTGTAGACTTACGACATGATTATGATTTAATTGATAAAAGAGTTACTGAATATTTAGCTTGGAAAGAAATAGAGGAGGGGAAAAGAGTAGGTGCACCAATAATCAATGACAATCACAAAGTAATGCTCTTTAATAATTGGGATGCACAAATCAAGAAAGCAGAGAAAGCAGCAGAAGAAGCAGCCACAACAGAAAGCAATATTATTGATTGTATAAATGAAAATTTGCACGAGGAAAATATGATCTATGAAACTACTCTGGGATACCTACCGAAAGCACAGCAACTACAGACAGACTAGAGACAGAAGGCTCAAAGAAAGGCAGAATTGATTAAAATATTAACAAATTTAAATTGGGATTCTTACTGGGCATGTTTGGTAAAACCACACAGCCAATGCATGACTCTCAAATGTATCATCAATTCTGCTGAGAAGATAGCACCAGCTCTTTCCAATTTCGTTTTCACAGGATAGTTGAAATCTGAAGTCAGCCAGCCTACTCTTCTCAAATCAATGCTAAACACTTGCAATTTCAAAGAACTAATTCATAAGTAGTTAGTTGTTAAGTTTTAGTTTTAGATTTAGTATTAGTTTTACTTTATTTTTTTCCTAAGAAGAGGATGGTCATTTAAACCGTATCCTACATTTATGTAATAAATTATTTTTAGATTTAGTTAGTAGTATTTAAACCCTTTTCATGCATTTAGAGAAGGGTCCTGAAATTTGTCAAAAACATGTCCTCATAACATGCACTTTTTCACCCTCCAAGGAAGTTTTGATATGAATGGAATAGGATTTATTGATATCTGAGTTTAATATCTACTACTGATGTTGCACTTTTGTACTCTTAGTGGATGTTGGATTAAGAAGAGATAAGTCATTATTTCTTGAAGCTCATGAGTAGAACTAGTTATAAATGGTACGTTTATCTCTTAACTATTTCTGCCTTTGTGTTAAAGTGATATTTATGTTCAGTTTTTTATGTATTAATGCCTGAATGCTTGAGTTATCATTCAGCACTTTTGTACAACGATAGCTATTTGTTTATGCTTAATATATGAATAGCTTATTATGCAATATGTTTTTCACAACTGTTTCGTCTAACTTTTTATACGAAGTGGTTTATCTTTATTCAATTCTTTTCTTATAACAGTTGAATGATCTTTATTATCAATTGTTATTTGAAATCATTTTAGATTGCATAAGGAAAAGATTACATCCTGGGTTATTTTAGAATTAGATATTTCTGTTTAATTAGAATATAATTGCATGATTAGATTAGAATTAGAATAAAAAAATTTCACTTAGGAACTTTTAGAAAGGAAATATCAATTCTCAACACACACATACACATATTGGGGAACTGGTCCCATTATTCCTAGTCAGACCCACTATACCAAACGAAAAAGGAGCTGCCAACCAAGGTCCAGACCGGGTGGGTATCCCCCTTGTTGTAGACTCGATTTTTAGGGCTTCAATAGGACCATAAAAGGATGATTAAATAATGGCTATTCATGATAAAAATCAACACATGAGGTGACATGTGCTGAGGTAAAGTGGTATGGAAGTAGAAGCTAGCATATGAATAAATCTGGTTTGAATTGTCATCAAAGTGAAACTTCATGGAAAAAATGGCTCCTGGGTCAAGCGTAAATTTATCAAAAACAGAGAAAGACCCATTATATTACTTAGTGAGATATTTTCGATGGTGATGATCGTTTGTCAAACTGACCTATGGTTTGGTCGCAATGGGTGACGGAAAAACTATGTTTTTTCCTATAAAAATATTTTTTCCTCCAATTTCAATTCATTTTCTAAGTGAGATGTGGTTAGTTTCGAGAGGAGGAGAAGTCCCTAAATCTTGTGGAGATCGTAGGAGAACAACGAACTACTAGATTCAAGATTTGCGACTTTTTAGGTAGGGGGCCTTACTTGTCTAAAGGTGGTCTTAATGCTTCTTGGAAGGATCATTCTTGGTGAACAATCAAGGTAAGAAAGGAATACATGAATGAAATACTAGATAAGGTCTAAAATCATTCTCGACCACCAAGTCAAACACTGGGATGAAGTGGTAAGTGTGGTATCAAATAGAGTATAATTTTTGAAAATATGGTATCAAGTGTATACGATATGCGATGTATGTATATGGCTTGTGAGAGTGGTCGGTAGGACAAACTATCAAAGGAATGGAAGGATAATCGACCATACCTATATCATTGGGATCTAGGAAGAGAATTATGTTAATCAAGTGAGAATGTGGTGAGGGGAAATCATGCCCCAAATCATGGGATACTTCCCCCAAGAATATGTGATGGAGGGGGATAATCTGGTATGCATATGTGGGAATGATGCCCCTAGCTAGAGGACTTAATGGAGTACTAATTTCGACATGGTGGTCATGCAAAGGGCATGACCATTATGATCACTGACTTGGTGCATTTAGAGACATGAGCTATAGCTACAGCAGTGGTGCGGATCTTGGGCAGCCATGTTTTTTATCACATCATTAGAGGGTAGATGATGTTGGTAGAGAGTGTTTTGGGAGGGACCTACAATGGGTGGACCCACATGATGTTTTAATTTGTTCAAACAAAAAATGACACTATGCAGGAGATAGGTGAATGAGACATGTTTATTTTGGATAGCTGTGTGCTCCTTCTTCTTTGATAAAATCCCTACCATCCGTCCACATGTGCAAATCCGAGATGGGGGCCCATAGGAGCCCAAGATGCGCCATTAGGGGAAGCTACTGCAATGAGGTCGAGGAGTGGGAGTCAGACGAGTGTTAAAAATGGTTTTTTTTCTCATTGGGATCAAATGATACTCTACAGAGATGACTATCCACACAATGGTATTAAATATCAGGGTGATCCTAACTTGGCCCTACTGCTAGGATGAGCATGGGATCCATATGGTAAGTGAAAGTTACTATATTTTTGGTTGCATGTAAAGTTTTTAAAATATGTATGTGGTACCGATTCTTAGACTTATGGTATCTAGAGATAGCACTGGTAAAACCAACCGGATATGAAGGATGAGCCGCAGCTCCTGGGGCTACAGATCAGGGTGGATCGACATCACACCAGAGACTAGACAGTGATGCTCTACTGGAGGACCTCCATCATATATGCGATGTGGTACTGATTGTGGTATCGGAACACGGGTCACACGAGCTAGAAGATCAGTATATCGATGAGTGTACGAGTATTCCCTCAGAGTGGAGAGGTATCATGTGGTGCATGGTGATGACTGGTCAGGCCTTTCGATATATACAAGCTGGTGTTATGGAGCCATTAGCTCGGGATTCTCCAAATAGTGATTACGGATAGGGACATATGGTTCCCATTTTTTTGTTATGTAAGTTCATGCTATGGGCATGTTAGATGTATTTAGAGTAGTGTACTTTTAAGACTTATATGTTTTTATATGACGATAAATAATATGGTTATGCATATTTTTATATGACGATTGTGATTCACCATTTTATTATATTATGCTTGTCTTTGTGTGGGAAGAATAAATAGATATAGTTACAGAAGGAAAGAGTGGATTAAAAATTTAATTTGGCACTGTATATACAAATCAAATGGATTCAATTTCTCAGTTCGCATACATGGTGTCACTATACCAAAGAGTGGATTTAGAGATAATGAATTGGTGCTCTCCTAGAAAACTCTCTGGTTGGTCAACAACAATGTCTAAGGGACTGGGTTGTTGATGTAATATGAAGGAATGATTAATTAGATCATCTCGGGAGTGGTCTGAAGTGACATGAGACTCTAGAGGTTCTTCTAAATGGGGAAGAATAATGGTACTAGAGTCAACACTACCAGACACACTAGGAAGGTTGGGGAGAATTTCTTCTCCTGGACTCTCAAATATGGGTGCCCCCTTACCGAAACATTGTGTATGAATTCAATGGCCACAAGGTGTATGTGGTTTGAATGCATGGGTTCCAAGTAAGGGTTTATTGAACTAGTTGACTTCACAATGGATAAATTATTTTGACTCCACAACATATTGGTCATGGGTCTATTGTAGAAGGAAATGCACATGATGATGGATATCGTCCCAAGGAACATCAAGGGTGGTCATGGATTCGATAATGCCTCCATCTGAATGAAAGATGGGCATATTGTAGGAAGAAGAGCCACTTGATGCAGCAGAGCTGCCTCGCACATCATCATGAGAAATATGGTTCACATACACATCATCACTATGGGTAGATAATGTACTAGTAGATGAAACATCTAGTGATGTTGAGACCAAGGTGTTGAATGAGGGAGGTTTGACATAAACACTATAGGGAACCCTAGAGGGGTCCTCCTTCGAGGATATCATGGATGATGACAAGTAAATAATAACGACCATATGGTCCATCATCCTTACATTGAGGGGAGGGATCAAACTGGGTGCATTAGAGTCGTCATATTCTATTGTAGAGGTGGAGCCAGAATTCAAAAGTAGAGGAGTATATGATCCACTACGAGCGGCCTATATTTCACAATGCACCTGAAGGGAATCAAAAAAATATTCAAGATGAGCACAACTATGAGAGTAGTGGCCATATTTATTGCACAAAGTGCATGGGTTGTTCGTTCATAATGACTTGGTTTTCCTTCCAAAATTAGGTAAGGTAACATGGACCTCCGGGATCTGAGAGTCATGAAATATATTAGCGACCACAAGCTTGAGATGAGGGAGTTTAGGAGAATTATTGGTGGTATTCCTAGCAACATTATACAAAGAACATGGTAGAGTAGGCTTTGGAGGCGAAGGTGGAGTTGGAGTTGTTTGCGGAGTCTTGTCCTTAGGTTCCTTCGTTTTGGATTTCCCCCCTTCACCAGATGATTTCTCAATAGGGGAGGGATCCTATCGATGTTTTTTTGGAACTGAAGTAAAGGAAGGGGTCATAGTGAATGGTTGGACTGGGGTCAAAGAAGTAAGTTGTTTGAGTTGGTATGGTGGAGTGTTTTTTGTGGGATAAATGTACGAGACTGGGATCCCCAAGTTTATATTTAGTAAACTAAAGGTAGCCATGACATGAACAAAAAAGAGTCCAGGTGGAGGAAATTAAAATAGTATCTAACTTGTAGGATAATGGCATGGAGGAACGGCTCCGATATGGTTAAGGCTTGACAGAATAGTTCTAGGTTGAAAAGGAGGAGGAGAGACAGCAGTATAAGGAGAATTTCCTTGAGGAGTTGATCCTCATGGCTGGCTCGAGTAAAAAAAAACAGGCTAAGAAGGAATTGGCTATTGGATGGGCATATTATACAGCTTTCCAGTTGCATGTGATGCTTGAAAAATGAAAAAACTAGACGATCGAGGGCTCAGAAGGGGTAGGAGGTGGACCATAGTATGCACCAAGTAATGTGGAATATTTATAGACTGCTGGAGAGACATTGGTGAGAGGCGAGACAAGTTTATTGTCAGTAATTGATGAGATGGTAGACTGAGGTGATGTCTGAGACATCATATCGTAATATGTCAATTGATCGATGGTGACAAATGGGGTGGCAGTGATGGCAGTTGTAGTGATTCCGCTAATGGTATTTCTTGGGTTGGGACCCAGGTTATCACCTTCTATTCTTTTACGTACATTTGTTCCTAACAGGGTGGCTATATGATTCTGAGAGGATACGAAATCAGACGAAGAACTCAATGAATCAGTAGAATGAGAGTCAGAAGAGGGACTTGATGGAGGAATTAGAGGATTAACTAGAACCCAATGGGATGGAGTAATATTTCCTAACGGAACTAAGGATGGAGACCTCAGAGTCTCCGTGAAAAATGCCTAGGGGGCACAATTATGTCAATGCACATATGAAACTGAAGGCGAAATAATGATAGAGATATAATAATAACAAACAACAATAAACCACTAGTGCAGTGGTTCCAAGCATAAACTAACTATTCTATGAGGTACTGTAAGGAAAGCAAACAAGTCCTATCAAAATAAAAATGATTTCTAGCCTAAAGGTTATCTAAATCCTCAAACAAGCCTAAAATATACTATTTTAAATGGCCTTTCAAAGAATTTATCTCTCATAGGATCTCATCCCTACAATGTAGAGCCACCAAGAGAATGGTAGTGTAGATAACCAACTACTTCCCACAACCAGTACTATAAGTAATTTTTCTAAAATAAGCCACTAAGGTTACCTTCGTCCCATGGGGGTGGTTGAGTCTTAAGCTTCGTGGTAAATTAGAAAATGCATGAGACTCCCTACCATGGGTTGGGTAGCCCCAAGGAGAACCACTCCCATGATATCCTAGACTAACCCCCTCTGAAACGGGTTTTTGACACACTCCGGACTTGATCGTGGAATGGTCAAGGATTTTAATATCACTATTAACCAAATTTTCTATGTCTCAATGTATGCGATCGATGGGTGTTATTGGAATCCTATCCCACCGATCCTACATGTAACTATAATTTTTTTTTTCCCTCATGCCCGATTTGGCTTAATCTATGTGAGTTGGGTT
>CM076578.1:1361288280-1361587923 GCA_034641835.2 Pinus albicaulis
TACTAAATGGTGTGTTTAAATCTTGGCTTGGTGGCTTGAACCAAGCTCTCGTTCTCTTTAGGTGTGAGTGTGTGAAAAAAAGTGTGTATTGTGGATGATTTAATTAAGCATAATAATTCAGACTCATTTTGAGGAGTACCCTTCACTTCATTTAACCTTTTAAGATAAGGGGTATGCAAATACCTCTCATTCCTAGTAGCTTTTATAGGTTTCATAGTTAGGGTATAACCAATTGTTAAAATGAAATTAGTGGTATTATTTTCTATTACAATGGTGTTATAAATATCGCCATCTATTACAACTCCATGGGTATTTTAAATTGTTTCAGTATTATTGGCAACATTAGTTGTCATAACCTATTTCTTCTCTAGATATCCCTGAATCAATTTTTCTACTCCTAGTAAAGTTTCTTCCTCGCGTTATATACTAACAAGAAAATCAATGGGGTTTATCATTCCCCTTGGTAATAATTGAATTTTTTTACATACCAAAGGTGAAACATAATAATTTGAGAGAATTAAAATTTCTATTAGTTTTATTTCCTTATAATTTGGATTAGGGTTAGGTTTTTCTAGTATTTGAGCACATAATTTCAATCTCCAATAAATTTCCAATTTTTCTCATGTTGCCCCACTATTGGTTTATTTCAAGATCCTAGTAGTAGCATCTTGTATCATAGGCCTATTCCCTATTGATCCTTTGGAACTCCTTTGATAAATTTGAAAAATATCATCACAAGGATCCTTAGAGATATCTGCCTTCCCCTAAATATTTATCGTATAAAGGAAATCATCCGACGTTCCGGTGATCAAATTTTTTTTCACTATTTCCTTGTCTAGATTGCTATGCTAAGATCTTTGAAAATAATAGTGAAGGTGTTCAACATACTCTTCCAAATTTTCATTTGGTGTCTAAGTGATTCTGATCAACTCATCATTTTGACCTCTATAATGAGAATAATCTCGATACTTTTCTAAAAATATGTTGTTCATCCCCTCCTAGGTATTAATCAATGCTCTACCAAGTCCCATAAACCATCTTAGTCTAGCTCACTTTAATGTAGCTCAGAAAAATTTGAGTTTCTTTTCATCAGCGATGTAGTCATAACTCTTGCAAAGAACATCAAATTTAGAAATAAATGTATCGAGATATCCCATAATTGTACATTTCAAGGTGGGAAGTGTAGAGAAAGGTATGTTGTTCATTGTGGCTTGTCTTTTTATATTTTCAATAAGGAACTCAAAATTATTAACTGAGGTACTTGCCATTTTGTTCTACCTAAAATCTTGAGTGTTTTCTGCAGCTATTATAGGTGGCTATCCCAGTGGAGGACATTTATCTCTGCTTGGTGATAGGAGTTACTCAGCTTATCAAGCTATTCATGTTGCTCAAATTTTTCATGTTATCTAGGTGGTCCTTATTATTTCATAGCACCCTTTACAAAATAATTCTCGTGTTTCAATGAACCTCCTAAATCCAAAATATATTTATCAAGTGGTTTTTCTTCAAGACTTGATTCTAGGTATCGCTCATCCATATCCCATTTTACTTCTAAAAAACATTAATATTCATCCCTTGCTAATACAAATGGACTAGAGACTTTAGGGCTTGTCTTTATGATTGAAGGTTTATAAAAAAATTCTTCCTTAACATGTGCACCCAACACATAAGACTCAGGGGATGCTAGCCTCTGTTGAAAAACTTTACCTAAACCTTTATTCCTATATGTTACTCCCCAAGTAGATGATTTTGTTTCATATATTGAGACGATATCCTATATAAATGTCACTCTTCCCAGATCCTAGTTTTTCTTCTTTGTTCCTTGTCCTATCCTATCAGCACGACTAGTTTCTTTGGTGCATCATATTTTTCTTCTTCACAATTCATGCAACATAATCCTATGTTACCTAACTCCTCACAAGGCTAATATTTTTTTGGTATGTGAAATTGATATGCAAGCTCTTACCTCTCATCTTATTTCCCGAAAACATCACAGTCAACAACACATATACCACATTTAAATCAGTGCATCTAGGTTAGTGAGACATATGCACCTCTAATAGCCTCCCCAAAAATGGTACTAAAATGTTGGGCAGAACAATTTCCCCTTTAATTTTGAACATCTGATCCAACTCTCACATTAATTTTCAATATAAGTAGGATTTATATTTCGAGGTTATCACACATAGTATATGTAGGAACACAGGGAAAGCAGTACTAATAAAACTACAAAACCAATAACTGTAATGTCACTCTCAATAGTCAAAGCACACTTGATGTTACACTCCAACTCTCTCTAACACTTTCAGAAAGGAAAGACACACATTGTAGAATAAAACTCACTCTATCACACCTTCACCCTTATTTAAAGAAAAAACGCTCTTTGATACCATCACACTCCACGAAACATCTATGTGTAATTAAAATTACTATTTATCTGAATATAATTAAACTAAAATTAATTGTTATAATAATGAATATTTTTTATTTTAATATTATAATTTTTTTCTTAATATAACTTCCACATAGAAGCTTTAGTGGGCCTAATGGTTAAGAGCATTTGTTTCCTCCTTAGAAGTCGCAGGTTCAAAACCACAAGGGGTAGAGTGTGTATTCCCTCGTACACTTAATAGTGAAATCGTTGCACGCATGAGATTTTATATATTTCTATTTTAATATTGTAATTTTTTCCTCATATCACTCTCATTTATCTTTTCAAAAATAAAAATATCTCTCATTTATATAATATGGTTTATAATATTATATTATGTTATAAGTTATATTTCAAAATAAATACATTTATACATAATATCAAACTTATCTCTATATAATTTAAATTAATTAATTTCTATTTATGTAAATTTGATTAAAAAAAACTCTCTTATTTCATGTGGACGTTGATTAATTTTATTTATGACTAACAATAAAATATTTTTTTGTTAAAATATATTTTTATTTTAAGAATTATATGTCAACTAAGCATAGAATTATTTACACATCATGCAAGATCGATTATAGTTTTTTATATTAGATATCATTTTTGGGATTCAACTGCATTAAGTAAGTCATTCATCCATGACGATTTCCATGAGAGGTAGTCATAACTGACATATTTTCCATGGATTTTGAAAATTACACTTAGCACTCATTACATCGGTTGATGCTCACAAGGGTGAAGAAGTGGGCTTGAAACTAGTGAAATGAATCATGTAGCATCAATCATTACCTTCAGGGCTTGCACCTGGTAACCAGGACTTCCCGGGTGGTCACCCATCCCAGATCGTCTTTGGCTCAAGTGCACTTAACTATTTAGTTTTCCCCACAATGAAGCCTACTTATCTTGCTACCCCATTTGCAAAACCTTAGTATGTATTGTGCCTCCTGAACCATTCAAATAGAGCTCCCTTCACTCTTTTTAATTAAGTGTTGAGGATTTTTCGTAGTTCATTATATTAGATACAATTTGACTTAATCTATGTGAGTTAGGTTTACTAAATGGTGTGTTTAAATCTTGGCTTGCTGGCTTGAACCAAGCTCTCGTTCTCTTTAGGTGTGAGTGTGTGAAAAAAGGTGTGTATTGTGGATGAGTTAATTAAGCATAATAATTCAGACTCATTTTGAGGAGTACCCTTCACTTCATTTAACCTTTTAAGATAAGGGGGATGAAAATACCTCTCATTCCTAGTAGCTTTTATAGTTAGGGTATAGCCAACTGTTAAAATGAAATTAGTCGTATTATTTTCTATTACAATGGTGTTATAAATTTCGCCATCTATTACAACTCCATGGGTATTTTCAGTTGTTTCAGTATTATTGGCAACATTAGTTGTCACAACCTATTTCTTCTCTAGATATCCCTGAATCAATTTTTCTTCTCCTAGTAAAGTTTCTTCCTCGCATTCTATACTAACAAGAAAATCAATGGGGTTTATCATTCCCCTTGGTAATAATTGATTTTTTTTACATACCAAAGGTGAAATATAATAATTTGAGAGAATTAACATTTCTATTAGTTGTATTCTCTTATAAATTGGATTAGGGTTAGGTTTTTCTAGTATTTGAGCACATAATTTCAATCTCCAATAAATTTCCAATTTTTCTCATGTTGCCCCACTATTGGTTTATTTCAAGATCCTAGTAGTAGCATCTTGTATTATAGGACTATTTCCTATTGATCCTTTGGAAATCCTTTGATAAAAATGAAAAATATCATCACAAGGATCCTTAGATATATCTGCCTTCCGCTAAATATTTAGCATATCAAGGAAATCATCTAATGTTCCTTTGATCAAAATTGTTTTCACTATTTCCTTGTCTAGATTGCTATGGTAAGATCTTTGAAAGTTATAGTGAAGGTGTTCAACATACTCTTCCAGATCAACTCATGATTTTGACCTTTATAATGACAATAATCCCGATACTTTTCTAAACATATGTTTTTCATCCCCTCCTAGGTATTAATCAATGCTCCACCAAGTCCCATAAACCATATTAGTCTAGCTCACTTTAATGTAGCTCAGAAAAATTTGAGTTTCTTTTCATCAGTAATGTAGTCACAACTCTTGCAAAGAACATCAAATTTAGAAATAAATGTATCTAGATATCCCATAATTGTACCTTTCAAGGTAGGAAGTGTAGAGAAAGGTATGTTGTTCATTGTGGCTTGTCCTTTTATATTTCCAATAAGGAACTCAAAATTATTAACTGCGGTACTTGCCATTTTGTTCTACCTAAAAGCTTGAGTGTTTTCTGCAGCTATTATAGGAGGCTGTCCCAATGGAGGAGATTTATCTCTCCTTGGTGATAGGCATTACTCAGCTTATCGAGCTATTCATGTTGCTCAAATTTTTCATGTTATCCAGGTGGTCCTAAGTATTTCATAGCACCCTCTCCAAAAAAATTCTCATTAGGTTGTTTCAATGAACCTCCTAAATCAGAAAATATATTTATCAAGTGGTTGTTCTTCAAGACTTGATTCTAGGTATCACTCATCCATATCCCCTTTTACTTCTAAAAAATATTGATATTCATCCCTTGCTAATACAAATGGAATAGAGACTCCAGGGCTTGTATTTATGATTGAAGGTTTATAAAAAATATCTTCCTTAACATGTGCACCCAACACATAAGACTCAGGGGATGCTAGCCTCTGTTGAAAAACTTTACCTAAACCTTTATTCCTATATGTTACTCCCCAAGTAGATGATTTTGTTTCATATATTGAGACAATATCCTATATAAATGTCACTCTTCCCAGATCCTAGTTTTTCTTCTTTGTTCCTTGTCCTATCCTATATACACGATTAGTTTCTTTGGTGCATCATATTTTTCTTCTTCACAATTCATGAAACATAATTCTATGTTACCTAACTCCTCACAAGGCTAATATTGCTTTGGTATGTGGAATTGCTATGCAAGCTCTTACCTCTCATCTTATTGCCCGAAAACATCACAGTCAACAACACATCCACCACATTTTAAATCAGTGCATCTAGGTTAGTGACACATATCCACCTATAATAGGCTCCCCAAACATGGTACTAAAATGTTGGGCAGAACAATTTCCCCTTTAATTTTGAACATCTGATCCAGCTCTCACATTAATTGTCAATATAGGTAGGATTTAGATTTCAAGGTTATCACACATAGTATACGTAGGAACACAGGGAAAGTAGTACTAATAAAACTGCAAAACCAATAACTTTAATGTCACTCTCAATATTCAAAGCACACTTGATGTTACACTCCAATTCTCTCTAATGCTTTCAAAACAGAAAGACACACGTTGTAGAATAAAACTCACTCTATCACACCTTCACCCTTATTTAAAGAAAAAACACTCTTTGATACCATCACACTCCACGAAACATCTATGTGTAATTAAAATTACTGTTTATCTCAATATAATTAAACTAAAATTAATTATTATAATATTGAATATTGTTTATTTTAATATTATAATTTTTTTATTAATATAACTTCCACATAGAAGCCTGAGTCGGCCTAATGTTTAAGAGCATGTGTTTCCTCCTTAGAAGTCACAGGTTCAAAACCACAGGGGGTAGAGTGTGTATGCCCTTGTAGACTTAATAGTGAAATCGTTGCACGCGTGAGATTTTATATATTTCTATTTTAATATTGTAATTTTTTCCTCATATCACTCTCATTTATCTTTTCAAATATAAAAATATCTCTCATTTATATAATATGGTTTATAATATTATATTATGTTATAAGTTATATTTCAAAAGAAATACATTTATACATAATATCAAACTTATCTCTATATAATTTAAATTAATTAGTTTCTATTTATGTAAATTTGATTAAAAAAAACTCTCTTATTTCATGTGGACGTTGAAATATTTTATTTATGACTAACAATAAAATATTTTTTTGTTAAAATATATTTTTATTTTAAGAATAATATGTCAACTAAGCATAGAATTATTTACACATCATGCAAGATCGATTATATTTTTTTATATTAGATATCATTTTTGGGATTCAACTACGTTAAATAAGTCATTCATCCATGACCATTTCCATGAGAGGTAGTCATAACTGACATATTTCCCATGGATTTTGAAAATTACACTTAGCACTCATTACATCGGCTGATGCTCACAAGGGTGAAGAAGTGGGCTTGAAACTAGTGAAATGAATCATGTAGCATCAATAATCACCTTCAGGACTTGCACCTGGTAACCAGGACTTCCCGGCTGGTCACCCCTCCCAGATCGCCTCTGGCTCAAGTGCGCTTAACTATTTTTTTTCCCCACAATGAAGCCTACTTATCTTGCTACCCCATTTGCAAAACCTTAGTATGTATTGTGCCTCGTGAACCATTCAAATAGAGCTCCCTTCACTCTTTTTAATTAAGTGTTGAGGTGTTTTGGTAGTTCATTACATTAGATACAAATTTTGGGATTCAACTGTGTTAAGTAAGTCATTCATCTATGATCATTTCCATGAGAGGTAGTCGTAACTGAAAAATTTCTCATGATTTTTGAATAGTACACTTAGCACTCATTACATCTCGTGATGATCACAGTGGTGAAGAAGTGGGTTTTAAACTAGTGAGATGAATTACATAGTGTTAATCATCGCTTACGGGGCTTGCACCTGATAACCAGGACTTCCAAGGTGATCGCTGATCCCAGATCGCCTCAGTCTCAAGCGTGCTTAACTGTGGAGTTTTCCCCACAATCAAGCCCACTTAGCTTGCTACCCCATTTGTAAAAACTTAGTAAGTACTGTGCCTCATGAACCATTCAATTAGAGCTTCTTTCACTCTTTGTATTTAAGTGTTGAGGGTTTTTTGCAATGCATTATATTATATATCATGTTTGGATTAAATTTTGTTAAGTAAGTCATTAATATATAACCATTTTCATGAGAGGTATCTAAAATATAACAAATCTCTTTAATATTAAAAACTAAATTATTTTTTCCCTTACTTTATATTACTTTATTTTTATATATATAAAGTAATTATAAACTTAAGGTGGAAATTAAAGTATTATGTTAATTACTAACATTCATTTTTTTATTTATTATTTTTAGATATTTTCTATTATAAGTATTGTTCTAGTATATTTAGAAGTAGTTGACACCATGTAAAGCACCACCTCTGGAAGTAACAAAATCTGCAATAATTAGTATATCTCTAATATATATATATATATATATAACTATCATTTATATTTTGATTAAATAAAAATATAAAATATAAGTCTTATTTTATACTATAATATAATATTATACTATTCTATTATAAATCATCAGCCCAAATAAACATCTATCTATATGATAAAAAATACTACCTATCTCAATACAATTAAACTAAAATTAGTTATTATAATATTTGTTATTTTTTTATTTTAATATTATAATTTACTTTTTAATAAAAAGCTCATAGATATGCATATATAACTCTCGTTTACAATACATAGTATAATTTATAATATTTTATTTTAAAACATATTTCACAATAAACACCTATTTAGGCAATTAGAAATTTTTCTTACGAAATATATTTAAATGTTATAACATTTTACAGATCTATATTTTAGTATTAGTGTCCTTTTCCTAATATAACTCTCATTTAATTTTTCAAAAATACAATATGATTCCCATTTATATAATATAGTTTATAATATATTATAATATTACATTTTAAATTATATTCCACAACAAGTACCTATGCATATAATATTAAGTTTAACTCTATATAATTTTAATTAGTTTTCTTTTCTCTCTCTAAATTTGATATAAAACTATGTTATTTCGTGTAGAAAAAACTATGTTTTTGTTTGTAAGCTTGGTAGGTATTTCTTCTTTCTTAATTTTAAAAGTAGGTTACATCCATAAAAGATGATTAGTGGCATCAATGTGCCCACTGGAAAATTGGATCTTTGGCAACCAAAATGCATTTTAAGCCATCCAAAATATGAAAATTTTAAGTTTTTGAAGCAAGGCCTTATAGGCCTGAATGTCTTTCCACCAATTTCCACCTATGAAGCTACAATATTTAGTACTAACTCACATATACAACATGAAATTAAACCAAAAAGAAAACCATAACTATACTGCACAAAAAACATCTAATCATCAGAAGACTCCACACGAGTTGGTTCCTTTTCACTGAAACTCAGAATTTCTAACAAAGGAAGGCATAGAATGTGATTCTAAATGTGGCCTAGGTGTATGTTCTATTGTTTAGTATGGACTTGAATCAGTTAAAATTCCTTCTTAACTTCCTGGAAACCCGGATCAGTTTTACCAACATTAATTATAGAGGTCATAATAGCTTTGGCCACCAAAATTTTCATTCTCTAATACAGGTCAAATTATTTTTTATATTGGGTTGTGCGGCGGCGTGTATGCCCTGAATCTAAAATGAGACCCTGCCAATATTCCACCTGCACTTATGTTGCTACTCGTTAATTAATCTCTTCCTCGCAAGAAGAAGTCATTTTATTTACATCGGTTGGAGTTCCTACATTATAAGCCTGGACCACCTCCTTGAGGATCTGTGTAACATACACCTCCCCACACATTGACCAAAGCAGCTCACCAATCAGGGTAAATATGAACTCAGGGAAGTTAAGAGTAAACTCGGCCTCTTTGGTTACTTTAACGAAGTGGAATTGACACAGGAAACTATTAAAAAGACTCCCTACACCTGCTACAGAACCCCGATAGGCTACCCCAGCCTTGAAGCAAACTTTTCCTTGGGTCTCGCTGACTTTTCTAAAGAAAACCCCCACATTCTCCCTTGATATGGGAAAGGGTGCGTCGGTGAGGCTTTCGATGCTCTGACAACATGGACATGTGTGCGTACAAGGACTCAATTGTCGAGATTTGTGCCTACGTCTACGGGATCTAAGGAACGTTTTAAGCCCAAAATCCAGGAAATTTCCTAGAACTTCGTGTAGATTTAAAAATCCATCAAATACATGAATAAAATGCCAAATTATTAAAAAAGGACTCCAACACTAGGTGTGAATATCCCTAAAGAAGACTGAAATTGTGTCAAACACTTGGCATCAATGAAATGTACAAGTCTAGGATATAAGACAGAGAATGAATGATTGAAAAATATTATGAGACATGAAAGTAGGGATCACCACCCTCTCCCTTGAACTATTATAACATCAATTAGGTCTTGATCCATTATCTTTACAATTACAAGTAAGAACATCGAAAAATCATTACTTGAATTAGTCATAAAACCATGCTTGCAACCAACATAAACTGATGTAAATAACAATGATATAAAAACCATTAAAGCCATAGATTAGCAAGTACAAGTGCAAGATAACTTAGATTTTACTAAACATAGGAAAGAGCCAACTAGGTTCGGGACTTCCATGTACCACCCGACCATAGACATAGCTGAGCCAAATCTCTCATGATCTAATCACTCCCATGCCATACACCCAACATGAATGTGGGATCTCATGAATAAACCAATCCAAAAACAACCAAGAAAATCCAGACATTAAACCACCTCCACCCTCACCATATGATGATAACACCTAAAACATTTTCGAGATCACAAAATAAAACCAAGCTTGTAATTCCACCAGACTCAATCACTATCCTTGAGGAATTTTCTATCACCTTGTCTCTTAGCGTTTACCGCAATCCACACTAGATCACTAGGTGCTAAACTGGTCAAGGGATTCTTAGGACTTTGGGAATTTCCTCAAATAACCTCTGCCCAGGATTCTGAAAACTATCCAAAAAATCTAAAGCTCAAAACTAAGATCAATCCCATTACATCATGGCTATTCATTAAAATTAAAGGAAAAGATGAAAACCACTATAAAACTCCATCAAGACCATGCCACTGACAACAAGAGAACCAAATACCAATATGCATAAGACATGCATCTCCAAACTAGCTAGGAAATCACACATGTAACATGTTTCTAGCAACTATTCCTGTTGAAGCTGCCTAATCCTCCTCTTCCTTGCTGGATATTTTATTTCATTCCCTTTCCTTGACCTTCCTTTGTTTTCTTTCCCCTTTATTGGTCCAATTCTGAAATACTACAAGAAAACTCTAAGTGTCTAGGAGTGAGAAAGAGAGAATAATGATAGAGCTCCAAAACGAACGTGACAAAAAGCTTTAAGCCAAAATCTTTCCAACCGATCCTTGAAAGCCTTTTTATTAATGAGGCCTCTATTTTCTCCACTTTCCATTATTTTCCTTCGTTTTCCTCCTCACATACAACTTGTGACATTTCATCTCTATTTTCTCCTATTTTCCTTTATTTTCATAAATAAAATGCCAATAATGCCTCTTTTCACTGCCAAATCCTTTGCCAATTTCCTTTAGCCATAATAAGCGAAATGAACACCCACTATGATTTTTTTCCCACCATTCGACTTTGAATAAGTGTCCCATCAACTGTGGTTATTATTTTTGCTTTATTAATTTTTATTACATGAAATTTTCACCAGGGCTATTACAAAACCCTCCCCCTTGGGGGAACACTATCCTTGGTGTTCAATGGAACCTAAAAAATAGCAAACTGCTGAAAATAAAACCTACTTCCTATGGATATTTATTACACAGCTCTTTGCAGTACTTATAATGACATCCATATATACAACCATACTGTCTATGGAGCTTTATAAATCCAACTTGATATAGTATTTACAACAATATACACATACGCACAATTTCTCAACCAAAAAATAAAATGATATGATTCTTATATCAACAATAAGGGAATATAGAGTCTTACACCTGCACCCTCAAAGTAATACCAGGATTCACCTCCTCCAGAGGAAGTCTAGAATCCATTGTGCAATTCAAAGCTACCTACAATGTCTAGCGTTGCAATATTGTGCCACTTATCGTTTGAGTGAACAATTATTGGCTCATTATTCCAGATCACACTCCAAATGTGCATCTGATTCCATATGGAAATGCTAGTGACTAAAAAAATTCATCTCAAAACTTCCCTTCTCTACTACACAGTCGCTTTAGTAATCCAGTAATCCCCTTTCATGCAGTTACTAACCTTCCATGTTCCCTAGAATCCCCTATCATGGGAGATCAATCCCTTGGAAAGGCTTTATCACATTATTATTTCAAACAACCAAGGCATATACCTGCCTCCAAAATATCATATCGATCATAGCACTCTCATGGAAATAAATGAACACTATTGGGTGCCAACGTACCAGATTGGAACTTCTCGTGAAGTGATTTACAAACATGTTGTTTCCTCTTTCAATTTTTTTTCTCTTGTTTCTAATGCTTGCAATTGGTTTCAACCACCCAGCCAGGAATTTCCATGATTCCTGTACCAAGCACATAACTTGCATTAGATTCAAAATAAATTGAAATAAATTTACATCATACCTGATTGGTAGCTCGTCAATAAGTTACACTTGAAATTTTGTTCACTTCCTGTCACAACAATTCAAACTAGTTGTTTGATCAAATTATCATTTATAAATATATCACATCTCATTACTAAAAAATGTAACCATGACAACTTAAAATCATGATTTAGATGAAATCATCATAGAACATAATCATAAATCACATATAATCATAATAAGTCAGAATCACAGATCACATCCATAACAAGACTCAAATAAAATACTGATACTTATCCTTCATTGGTCCTTACTCCTTTCTTTGCTCTTTTGTACACACACTAGATCGATTGACACATCGAGAAATCACTTAGTGCCTTTTCTCCTCTTCAACCACATATACATACACACAATATACATCACATGCATACACCCACACATGACTTAAACACCATACAATACATGCACCTACACCGTATATATATCATGACATATATACCTACACCCGATGTATAACATAGCACAATACGTACACATACATCCAGTGTACGACAAAACACATACACCTACATCCAATGTACAACACAACATAATGCACATGTCACGATGCCATGACTGGATAATTCACATACATACTACCGCATGGTCGTAACACAACTTGTACAACATGCACAGGATACCACATTTACACAAGTACCATATGCAAAACATGTAGACAGTACCACCTGCACATTCTACCACATGCACAACATGTGAAAAATATCAAATGTACACAACACCATCTGCACAATGTGTACACAACGCCACATGTACACTGCACCACCTATACAACGTGTACGAAAAAACACATGTATACAGCACCACATCCATGACATGTGCGTGGAACCACATGTACACAACATCACATGCATGACATGTATGCAACACCGCCTACATACAACACCATATCTACAACATGTAGACAACACCACATGCACACAACACCATATATACATAGCACAACATGTACAACATGGACACAACACGATATGTACATATAACTACATATAAAAGATGCGCATAACACTATATGTACTCAACACCAATTATAAAACATTCGCACAACACCATATGCAGATAGCCTTGAATATCCAACATACCCACGATACGATATGTAGACACCGCCACATATCCAACATGTGTATAGCACAATATATACCTAGAACTGCATATGCAATATATACACAACATTGTGTTCCCATAACATCATAGGTACATCATGTACAAGATATATACAATAGTTGTAATACACATCCATAGACCACACATTCACCCACAATACAAAATTTCACCTAGTGTCTCTCCACAATGCATCCATGCTTTAGCATGCCATAGATCACACTGATTTCATTCCACTGATATACTCATTAGAATTACCTACCATAAAATAAACATAAAGATAGGATAATCACATAATATAAAATCATACCCACATGATACTTACCTTGTAGATATGTCAGGGTTATTTTTCCCACTTGATCCCTCATAAGCCAAGAACCTCTTGATGACATTCAGCTGAATAAGAAATCATTCATCCAAAAGAATGATTCCTGAGGACCCTGTCAGAGAACGAAATACATACATACATATATACATGTGAATATTGACATGAAACAATCCTAATGACCTCGTTAATCAAGGACATACATAAATAAATACATATATGCATATATAAACATCAACATAAATAAATAATGATCTTGAAAGATAGTGGAAATCCTACATGCATATATACATATATAGACATTATCATAATCATGATCCAAACATAATTACCATATATCATAAGGTAAAGGTTAAGATAACTCCCTTTATGCTTTCATAGTATGCGCAACATTGAGAAAAATAGTTCGCAACATAGCCAAGGCATCTGATGCCACAAGTATATTCACTTTACCTTACTTGATTACCTTTCTCATGACTTTCGTCCCACCAACCATTTCCACAAATGGGCCCACCCAATATAATTCACTATCATACTCTTGCCTCCATTTCTCCTTACTAAACTACTGAGTTTCGTCTGAATGTTGCATGAAATGTTGGGTTGCATTCACATCTCCCAAAGTTTTGTTAACATTCCTCCTTCCAAACTTATTCCCAAGACCCTCGAAACATAAAAGGAAGAACAAGAAACAAGGAAGAAAAAACAATGAAAACCAAAAGCAATATGAAACTACAACAAAGTGGCATGAGTATGCACCAAACATAAACAAAACTGCAAATTAAGCACACAAAAATCACAAAACCGAATGCATAAAACTAGAAGCAAACACCATGACTCAATCCCCACAGGACCTTAATGCTTCCAAAGGAAAACAAAAATTGATCCTTCTCGAATATTTCATGCAATCCCCTACGTCATACTACTATAACCACATAGTTGTCAGCATATAAAAAAAGATAATAATATATGAGTTATCTTACCTTGTTGTGTCAATCATGTTGGCTTGTAAATGAAAACATCCATGACATCTCTAAACAGACTCCAACTCCCTTGATGAATCTAGCCTGAACTGGGAACTAGTTGTTATACCTGTCAAATACATGTTTAGGAATATAACACATATCCAGATGATATAAAAAAAAATTAGGTTTAAGAAGACTTCCTGTATGAAAATAAGTCATTCACTTGGAATTAGGGTTTCCAAACATAGCCAAAGAAATTATTACCCAGTTCCTTTCTTTTACCATTTACCTTGCTGCAATTGAGACCTTATTATGTGCTATCACATCACCCAACTGTTAGTTATATAATCAATCAACTCATAGTAATCAGTCATAATACATACTACTACAACTATCACCTACTTACACTCAAGTGCATATCAGCTATCTCAACACATATCATCTTATTCCCACTGTCATAAAACATGATCATTTCTTCATACTATCTTACAAACACATACTCATATCATGGAAGTAGTCAAACATTCACACAACAAGTAGATGACATAATAGACACCAAACACTCAAACACCAAATTAAAAAAATCATCAAGAATTGAAGCACTAAGTATATGACATACGAAAACTCATGCCTTAAGGTATCTTAGGGGAGGTTATTTGTTCTGCATGATCAACTTAGTTTAGCATGGTATAAATTCACAAGGTCACGATATCCATAAGAGTAACTACATAACATGTTCACCTCATAAGTTCATAAACAATTGGCATTCATTCATGAAAATCACGTATGCACAATCACTCTAGATTTGTATGGCATAATATCACATAGGTTGACTCATACCTAAATATCGTAACCATAACCATCTGCATAGGCCAATCCAGATCAACATGATACATATAACATCGAGATATCAATACAATAATCGTAATCATCAAGCTAACTAACATATAACAATAACAAGTTAACATATAACATAATCATCAACAAATATAACATAATCATTAAGCTAAATAACATAAAACAAAAAGCACAATGCTTACAACAATAGAATACTATAATTCATGACTATTTAACACACGTGCATATCACCACACTGATTCACTAACATCTACCATTCATGTAACCACAACAACAATAAAATTAAAAACATGCATATGAAAATCTATTAACTAACATTACTACATCGAAAACATACAATACATGTATCATGATCTGCTCTTAACCCAAAGTCTAGTGTCGCAACTTCACTATGATGATATGCATTGCCTACTCTATCTCAACCAACAACATCATAACATATCAACAACACCATGATGACCGAAAATGCCTACAAGGACGTCATGGGAAACAACCATAACCATGAAAATGCATTTATAACAACATAGAGACACTCACATGCATAAAAAATGCATAACCAACAGGCACTCATGATGATCGTATTCAACAACAACACCGTCAACTTCCACATGGCGACACAACTACAACAATTACAACCACCATGCATACACAACAAACACATAATCCACAAACATACAAAACACATATGCAACTGACATGTATGCATGACGAACACATTCTGACCATCTATTCAAAGGCGTAAATCATGCTTTGATACCACTTTATGGTATCAGATATCACCCAAAGAGAGCGCAACAATTCTCTGATACCACCCTATAACAAAACTTCCCCTAATATCTACCCACTTTCATCAGCTCACTAGGGGTAAAAATGAGATAATGGGCTACTATGACAAGAGTCAACGTCCTTGGTGACTTTAAGTAATTGGAATCGATGGAAACCCATAACACATACTTCTTGTACCTACTACAATACCCTTAGAGGCTATTCCAGTTATCCACCTGACTCTTCCCTTGGTACCACTAACAAGGAAGTAAACTACTGCGCATGGTGTTGTTGTCCTATGTGTATAGATCAATATTGTTGTCCCATTCTTTGTGCGAGTGGTGCTGCACCATAGAGTATCCGTGATACTAGTGGTGTTGTGCTTTGATGACTGTGTGTTTATTATAATACAAATTGGTCACTTTGATGACTGTGTGTTTAATAATTGGTCAGGGCCATTTTCATGACGACTTTAATAATTGTTTGAATTTTTATTTCTGGTTTATTTGTATCATCACTATAAATATTTGATTCTCATTATGGTTTTGTATTTAGAATTAGGGATGCAATGGGAAGAATGTTAAGTGAGGTTAAAAAATATTATAAAGAAATGTATAATTCGAATTTTTAAAAATCTTATTTTTGATTTGATTTGAAATTGTTTTAAATGTCATATATGAATTTTATATTAAAACATAAATAAATTATACATTTACAACATATAAAGAATTAGAAAGTAGTATCTTGTTATCTTTGTAGATATATAAGTGATATAGAATTATTTTGTTCAAGGTAAATATTGAAATATTTTATTTATGGTGAAGATTTAATTGTTATTAATATTACTTTTTTAATATTACATGTCACTTATCTTTAGCATGGACTTAATCACAATTTTCCTAGGTGTGATATTACACATTACAACTTCATATTGAGTCATGGAGGAATTACACATGTCCCTCACACTAAAAAGACATTATAGAATAAATTACATATTTTTCTCTATAAATTATTATATATATATGATGTAAAATTAAGGTTAACATTGAAAGTCCCTATATGGAGTGTTTTCCACAAGAAAATTAGAAAATGAAAGAATGCCACCACCCCCAACATGAAATGGATCAACTGGTTTTGGGGTTATGGTAACTTAAACCCTACCCTCTCCTCCATTTGTTCACCATTTTCTACACTACTTTTCTCTAGCCGGCGTCCGCAATCAACCCTTTCTATGGTTTCAGATGGGTTCATGTCTACACTACGAGCCTTGGGTAAGGTAGCCATGAATTATCTTACTCTGTAATCCCTTTAGCTAACAATGGTTTATCATTACCTTGAAATTCGCTTTTGATTTCTATGTTTTTTGGTTGGGAAATTTCTTTTTCATTTTCTTGATTGCTTGTTGGCTTCCGCAGGTTTTTCCGGCTTCAATTCCTTTCCAATAGGATTATTTTCGTCAGAAGGAAGAGGATTCCAGTGAACCCTCTTAGGGTTTGAACAAGTAATTAATTCCTTCGTTAAAAAATTTCACATTTACAAATTATGGCAGTCTTTTCTGATCTGATCTGTATTACAAGGTTACTTCTACATTGGGTTGGCAATGATAACATCACCCTCAGTTCACCATGTTGTCGCCAACCCCGATGCTGTCTCCATTAGTTCTACTGGTAAGATTCGTCTCTTCTCCCAAACTCATTTCGTTTTTAATTGCATGCTGAGGTTAATCCTTTCGTTTTCTTGCATTCTTATGGAAAACCCTCTTTTTTTCTACTACAGGTGTCTACCAATATTCCTTCGGTTACCACAACTTACTAGTTTAACTATATCCTGCAAAGTTTCTTTATCACAAAGTTGTCCGAGAATTATGCTAAATTCATCTACGTTCTATTCAGTGCTTTGCTTAGATTAAAGGAAGGGAAGGTGGCCATACCCTCGGTTGAAGTGTACTGAGGCATTTAGTAGAAAAAATGAAATTATAAGTGTAATACCATTTTGACCTACCCCGAATTCTTTTAGATGTATAAATTTCCAGTGTTTGATACTGTTTTTGGCTTATGAGAAGAAATTACTAAGGTTTTGTGAGTGTATAAATGTTTTGTTCTACTATTAAAGAAAACGATGTCTAATATGACAATTGATGCTATGTCTTACTATTTTTATTTTTATTTTCCTCTTATATGTACATACAGTCGGTTCTTGAACTTGGATCTTGAACTTGGCCTGTATGTCGAAGCTTCAATTTGTCGTGTTATACCATTTATAGTTAATATAATTTCTGGAATTTGGCATGAGAGATGAGTTCAGTAATTTTTTATTTTCCTCTTATCTAAATTAAGAAAATTACTCTTCTCTTGAATTGCAGTCTGGTTTGAGCATATTACTTAACATCTTTACCCTAAGGGTTAACCAAGAGGAAAAAGGACCCCAGATTTGGTTTTTTCCTTTCTAGAACCGGGACTCAACCTGTGTTGTTGGTACCCCCTCACACCATCCAATTCAGTGACTTCAGTTAACAAGAACTAGAAGGATTTACCGAGAATATATATATATATATATACAGGTTCAATTGGTAGTTTTGTTCAAATCATCTCCTAACGGTTAAGTAGATAACAAAGTAATCTTTTGTAGAACTCAGAACAAAACTTGACTGTCCGAGGATCATTCTCTTAAGGATATTGAGGTATTTTTTTATTTTTTCATTCATGTTACTATCGTACAACGATAATTTAACAATACTCAATTGTTATGTTTCTTTCTCCTCTTATAGAGATTCAATATATCTCTCTTTCACTTACAAAGCCTAGTTAAGATGGTAATGTTTAGAATCAATGACCTTTAACACCAATAATTCAGAATAAGTTCATTGTTATCATAAGAATAGTTTTTATTTTAAAAAAAACATATTGACACAGATTATAACAATTATTTTTCTTCCAAAAAATCCAAAGTACTTATCTTAGAATACGTTATAATTGATTTGTTCTACCCACCCTCGAGAAGGGAAATTGGGTCCACTTCTACCCCCTTGCTCTTCACCGGAGATTTAGGGAGTGTATTTTAATAAAAAAAGCTAGGCATGAAGACCAAGAGTCTAACCTGGACTTATTTTTTTGTTAGAGTTCCACTGGCCCATGTCCACCTCTCGATATATGTTTAGCAACATCTTGCTACTTTAAGACTTCCTTTCCTTTTTCTTTACAACAAGACCCCCTCTCTTCATTGATATTTCCTTTTATATCTAGAGGAGAAGGTAATTGTTTCAAATTTCTCCTAACTTCTCTCGAGTTTTGGATTTTGTTTTTCAATCAATCTTTTCCAGTTCTAAAACATCGTCCTTGGTGTTTTTTCCAGATCTCTGAAATAGTTAAGGATAAGTTTATAACATGATTTTTTCATTTTCTCATGTAGCTTATTCGAGTCTAAATCTTCTCCATCGCACTTTAACTTGGGTGATGGCTCACCTCTGTAGTGTCATTTCTAACTATTCTACGATGTGTTGAGGTTCTACCAGGAACTCTACATCCGGCTCAACCTATTAAAGCAAGCATACAAAAGAAAATTTATTTGGGTAATTCCTTATATTCAAACAAGAAAAATAGTTATGATATTACCTCAACATTCTTCCAGTAAATCACATGTCTAGGATCATGCACGTAACATTTTAATAATGATACATGAAACACATTATGAAATCTTCTGTGACTAGGTAAAGCCAACCGATAGGCTGTTGGTTCTATTTTTTCCACTATTTGGAAAGGACCACAAAAGTGAGGAGCAAGTTTTGCACAACTAGTCCATCTCAAGGTGCTTTTATTAGGCTTGATCCGTACATGTACATGATCCCCGACATCAAATTCCTAATAGGTTATTTTCTGAATAGTGTAAGCTTTCTATCTAGATTGGGAAGCCTTTAAATATTGTTGGATTCTCTTCACTTGTCATTTCATCTCTTCTATCACCTCTAGTCCTAGCATTAATTTACTATGAGGAAAAATCAAATTAACAGGTGTTCTGCATTTCTGCCCATATAACACTTTGAAGGGAATCATTTTTAATGACTAATGAAATCTGTTATTATATGAAAAATCCACCAAATTTAGGTATTCCTCTCATTTATTGAGGTGTTTCATGCCATACATCGGTAACATATATTGTAGTAATTGATTCACATGTTTAGTCTTCCCATCTATTTGTGGATGGTATGCAGTGCAGAACTGAATTTGTGTTCCGAGTATGGTAGAAAGATCTTTCAAGAATGAGAAAGTAAATTTTACATATTTCTGAGATAACCACTTTAGGAATACCAATGCAGTCAGAATATTTCCTTCATGAAAATATCAGCAACCTGAACTGCCTTATAATTAGATTGTACCATAATGAAATGCATATTTTTACTGTGTTTATCTATTAACACCATTATTGAATAATTTTGTTTCATGGATCTAGGAAACCGAGTGATAATATCAACTATAATAACTTCCCACTTCCATTCTAATTTGGGAATAGGCTGCGGGAGACGAGTAGGGTGTTGATGTTCAACTTTGACTTACTGACATTCCATGATATTTGTTAAGTATTCTGCAATATCCTTGAACATACAGAGCCATAAATAATATTTTTTTAATAGTTGATAACATTTTCTGATAATCGGTATGGGCAGTGTAAGGGCTCCTATGGAACTCATCTAAAATTAATTTCCCTATAGATATCAAGTTAGGGACCTACACACTTCCCCTTAAGGTCAATAATTTTTCACTATTCTCTTTGAAATCTAATTGCTTTCCATGGCTTCTAGCTTGTCGTGCTTGCTGCCATAAAAATTTGTATTCAAGATCTTTTTGGGAAACTTCTTTAATTTCTTCCTAAAATTTAAATTCTATCTGGTAATAATAAAGTTCATAGATGCAATGTGTCATCCTTCTTAATGAATGTGCCACACAATTTTCCTTCCCCTTTAATTGTTGAATTTCGAATTCAAATTTACTCAGGAAGGAATTCCACCTTGCTTGATTGTGTTGGCTCGTTTGGGCTTGACCCAGGTTTGATCTATGCTTCACACCAAAAAAACCCTTGATCAACGACCCTTTCAACAATGACCTACAAATAGATCAGAGCCTCACCTGAGGTGGCCATCGGTGGTTACAGAACCAATTTTCTGTGACCTTGAGTGACTATGCAATGTGGGTAATATACTATGCTATTATTTCCCTTTAACATGCATAAACTTACTGTGTTGTATCAAATCATTCACTTACCTCACCCCATTCAACATAGAATATAAAAAAGATCATAAAATACATTGTTATAATGCACAACTATAACAATTACTCTGCAACAACTGATATTAAGTAGATAAAAAAGAACACATAACAAAAAATAATATCTTCACAAAAATTATTCTTTGATATTATGATGGATATTTTAAGTACATTCAGCTCTCCGACCTGAGCACACAGTTGCAAGTGCTCTGCGCACTAAGCTACATATTGTTCCAAGGTCTCTGCGCACTTAGTTGCAGAGCCTTTTTTCCGCTGCAAAAGACAGATACAATCAATCATGTGACCATAGAACTTAAAATTATTATTCACCTTTGATTTCTAACATAACTTTGTATCTCTTTATATAGTATCACATCATTCCAAAACCATTGTCCAAATACCCTGGGATAAGAAAAATATAACCAAATCTAACTCAGGCCCATTAAAAAAGGAGTGGCTTCGACTCACTCTGAAGCCCCCAAGATACCACATGATATCCCAAAAATGTTTTCTTTTTTCTGTTATACTTCATGCTCCGCTCCTCAAAATGTGGAAACTTAGGATAAATCGAGGCCAAGTTGGGCTACGCCCAACAGGCCCCCAACTGTTAGGTCCATATATTACTGGTATAGTCCCTTATTTTTGTTAGTGTAACCCCCTTATTGTTATTATTGTACCCCTGTAACCCCCATATTGTTATTATTGTGCCCTTAAATCATTATTGTTAGGCCGGCTAGGATTACATTATGGCCCCATTAGGATTACATTGTTGCCCCATGGACTCCTATATATAGAAAGGAGGTTTTGTAATTTGTATCATCCAAGAATTATTCATTCATGTAATGTATTGGAGGTTTCCCCCTCGAAGTGGCTTATTTCTAAGGCATTGATATCTCTTTTCTTCTATTTTTGGAGCTGGTTTCACAACATTTGGTATCAAAGCTTTGGATTCTAGAGTTTCGCTGCTCCAAACATGTCATCGTGGCATTTGCGCCATAAATTGTTTTCTACGAAGTTTCAGAAGCTGGAATTTTTAGGGTGAGAAGCCGAAATCCTGAGGAACATCATCGCAAAATTTCAAAGCTTAGTTTGAAAAATTTTCGGAGATATGATCTGTGGAAGTTAGGTCTTTTTGCAGGATCCTCAAATTAATCTAAATAGGTCATTGTGGAATTTGTGCTATAAATTTTTTTCTACGAAGGGTCAGAATCTGAAATTTTTAGGGCGCGAAGATGAAATCCTTAGGAAATTTTTTGCAAAATTTCAGAGCTTGGTTTGCAATATTTTCGGAGATATGATCTGTGGAAGGTAGTGCTTTTTCAGGATCCTAAATTTCATCTCAAAGAGGTGATCGTGGGAAAATATTTATAACTCTCTCTCTAAGAATTGGATTGGAGTGTCGTAAAACGTGGTCACAATTACATGGATTGTATTTTATTTTTTATCAATTTCAGAGCTAAAAGAAGAAAAAGTGACACATGGAAATTCGTACAAGTTCACTCTACTAAATCAGTGCATAATTAGGTCATTGTGGGAGACTAGACATAACTTTTCCTTGGAGAATCAAAATCAAGTAAGACCTGTGGCATTTGAAAGATAATTCAGAATGTTACCTCAGTGCCAAATTTCAGATATTGAAGAGCCGTAATCACAGAGATAATCCAATTTCAATATCGAGCTCCTCAAAAGCAAGAAAAAGGTGTGTATTTTTTTTTCGGATTGCATAAGTCTTGTTTGAGGAATCAATTTGAATTGATTCCAAGGGAATATTGTAGAATATATATCAGTATTCGGTTCTAAAAAATTCCCCGTAAAAATAATTCAACACCCATTAAGCCTTCAGAAGGCTCTACTATGACTCATGAAGATTAAGAATTACAACATGATCTATCAAAATTAGAAGAGAAAGTGCACCAAATTTCGCTCTCGCAAAGAGAAAAAAAAAATGAAATGGAAGTTTTGAAGAAAGGCGTGGAAGAAAATATGGATGGTTTGAAGATTAATATGTATGGTTTGAAGAAAGGCATGGAATCTAAGATAGATGGCATGGAAGCTGGCATAGAATCTAATATGGATCACATGGAAGCCATGATCGATGAAAAAATGAAAGACAACATGGAAAACATGAAGAATGATCTAAAAGCATACATGGAAGGTTTGGAAAAGTTGATACAAGAAATGTTTCCTAATGGTGAAAAGATAGTAAAGGAAACTCATGATGAGAACAAAATAAATGTTAATCGTGACTTCATAAACTCTAATGTTGGCGGGAAGAACCACCATATTCCAAAAATGGATATGAGGAAGTTTGATGGAAAGGATCCTGTAGCATGGATACTACAGATGGAGCAATATTTTGATCTCCATAATGTGCAAAACACACAAAAGGTACGTATTGCAACTTTACATTTAGAACAAAATACATTTGTATGGTATCGATGGCTTTTCTCCAGTAAAAAAATTGTCACTTGGTCAATTTTTACGGAGGAAATGATAACAAATTATGAGGATACAAAGAGCAACACCTTCTTTAGCCAATTGATAAATCCCAAACAAAAGGGTTTAGTGGGGGAGCACATTGAGGACTTCCAAAAATTGAATATAAGGGTAACTGATATTCGAGAGGAACGCAAGATTGATCTCTTCATAGGTACATTAAAGGATAACATCCAACATGAAGTTCGTGTTTTGGAACCTGATTCATTGGAGAAGGCATTCAGGTTGGCAATAAAAATTGAATGTAAAATTATGGAGACAAGGAAGCCTACCACTCACTTCTATAAAAAAGGAAGTGTTGCTATGCCTAGATTTCCACAACCTATAAGGTTGACACCACAAAAATTGGAAGAAAAAAGAGAAAAAGGGCTTTGCTACAGTTGTGATAGAAAATACACTACAGGTCATAAGTGTGCTAAGAAGAAATTATTTTACATAGATTGTGAAGAGGAAGAATAAAATGAACAAGAAGAGGATATACACCAGGAACCAGCCCTAGAAGAGAAAGAAATGAGTCTGACCATATCATGTAATGAATTGGCAGGAATTACCACTCCTCAAATTCTCAAGATAGAAGGACATCTCAAGAAGAAAAGGTAATAGTGTTGATTGATTCAGGTAGCACCCATAATTTTATTGGTTGTAAGGTAGCCAAGGAATTGAATTGTTTCCTATACCCAGCACCAAAATGTCAAGTAATGGTTGTAAATGGATGAACTATAAATTTCTCTGGAAAATGCCATAATATCAAGCTAACCATGGGGGAATATGTATTGAATAGTCCAATGCTTTCAATTCCTATGGGAGGTGTTGATGTTGTACTAGGAGTACAATGGTTACAATCTTTGGGGATGGTAGCTTTAAATTTTCAAGAACTTTTCTTGAAATTTTTTTCAGAAGGAAAGGAAGTTGAATTACGAGGCATTGCAGGGAAGCCTGGAAAGATAATAAGCTCTAATGTCATGAAAAAACTTCTAAATAAATAACAACGAGGCGTAATTGCACAATTATGCTCACTAGAAGTTCCAACATCAAAATCATCTATTTCTTCAGATCTCCAACAATTCTTGGAAAATCATTCCAAGATGTTTGAAACTCCCAAAGGACTCCCAAGTATTCATGATCATAATCATTCTATTCATTTGATTCCAGGAATTGTTCCTCCAAACATCAGGCCTTATAGATATCCTTATGTCCAAAAGAGCGAAATTGAACGTATGATTGCAGAAATGTTAGAGGTGGTTATAATTCAACCCAGTCAAAGTTCTTTCTCTGCTCCTGTAGTATTGGTACGGAAGAAGGATCGATCATGGTGCATGTGTCTGGATTATAGGGAGCTCAATAAGCCCACCATTAAAGATAAATTACCCATTCCTGTGATTGATGAATTATTGGATGAATTACATGGAGCAATTTGTTTTACCGAGTTGGATCTTTGTTCAGGATATCATCAAATTAGAATGAAGACTGAAGATATTTTGAAAAAAACATTTCAAACTCATGAGGGTTATTATGAATTTTTGGTCATGCCTTTTGGACTTACCAATGCACCTTCTACATTTCAAGGGTTGATGAATTCCATTTTCAAACCCTTTCTTATAAAATTTGTGCTAGTATTTTTTGATGGTATACTAATCTACAGCAGGTCTTGGAAGGATCATGTTGAACATGTTGACACGGTGCTCAAACTATTGCAGGAGAAACAATTATATGAAAAAACATCCAAATGTTTCTTTGGAGTACAAGAGGTTGAATATCTGGGTCATATTGTATCTCACAAGGGTTTTAAGGTAGACCCTAACAAAATTAAAGCCATTAAGGAATGGAAAGTCCCCACAACCATAAAGCAGTTGCAAGGATTTTTCTGGTTAACAGGGTATTAACCTAAGTTTGTTAAGAGTTATGGGAGAATAGCGGCACCTCTAACAACATCATGGAAGAAATATGCATTTTCATGGACTCCTAAAGTAACTAAGGCCTTCAAACATCTCAAAGAGGAAATGTGCCTAGCAACGGTCTTAGCTACGCCAGACTTCACAAAAACCTTTATTGTGGAATGTGATGCCTTAGGAAATGGAATTGGTGTTGTTTTAATGCAGGAAGGAAGACCCATTGCTTTTGAAAGTTGTCCAATCAAAGGAAAGTATTTACAGAAACATATTTATAAGAAGGAAATGTTAGCAATACTACATGCACTAAAGAAATGGAAAACTTACCTAATGGGAAGACACTTCAAGGTAAAAAATGATCATGATAGTCTTAAACACTTTTTGGAACAAAGACTATCTTTAGAAGAGCAGCAAAAATGGGTCACAAAGATGTTGGGCTATGAATTTGAAATAATATACAAAAAAGGGAAGCTTAATGTTTTTGCAGATGCACTCTCAAGAAATAATGAAGAGGTGGAAGCATTTCTTTGTGCCATTTCTATTATCCAACCAGATTGGATAACCGAAGCAAGAGATTAATGGAGGAAGGACAAAGAAGTATTGACACTCATTCAAAGTTGCATCAAGATCCTAGTACATCTGATACATTTAGTTGGAAAAATGATTCTTTATGCTACAAATATTGCTTATATATTTGTAAGAATTCTCAACTAAAACAAAATATTCTTTTGGAATTGTGCACTTATCCTTTAGGAGGACACTCAGGATTTTTAAAAACTTACCACAGGGTGAACAATGATTTTTTTGGGGATGGCCTTAAATATGATATTCAAATGTTTGTGGCGGAATGTTTGGTTTGCCAGCAGAATAAAGTTGATAAAATTAAGACCTCGAGACTTCTACAACCTTTATCCATTCCAAGTCAACATTGGGAGGATATTTCAATGGATTTTATCACAGGCTTACCAAATTCTAAAGGAAAGAGTGTCATCATGTTGGTAGTTGATACACTTACCAAGTATGCACAGTTTTGTGCATTATCTCATCCATTTAAAGCAAGTATAGTTGCTACTACATTTATGGATAGAATTATTTTGCTACATGGAAAACCAAGGGTTATTGTGAGCGACAGAGATCCCATTTTTACTGGAAATTTTTGGACAGAGTTATTTTCTTGTTTGGCTACTCAATTAGCTCATAGCTCATCTTATCATCCTCAATCTGATGATCAAAATAAGATAGTAAATAAATGTTTGGAAGGATATCTTCGTTGTTTTGCATCTGATAAACAAGCACAATTGGTCAAGTGGTTACCTCTCGCTGAATGGTGGTATAACACTTCCTTCCATATTGTAGTAAACATTTCCCCATTTATGGCACTTTATGGATATCATCCACCATCCATCACATAATCTTTAAGAGAAATTTCAAAGTTTCAAGCAGTGGAATATCACATCGAGCATCAACAAGAAGTTCTCCAACTCTTAAAGGATAACCTAAATTTGGCACAAAATCTAATGAAACAAGACGGAGATCAACATCGCATGTTGTGTAACCAGCTCCAAAAATAGAAGAAAAGAGATATGAATGCCTTATAAATAAGCCACTTCGAGGGGGAAACCTCCAATACATTACATAAATGAACAATTCTTGGAAGATACAATTTACAAAACCTCCTTTCTATATATAGGAGTCCATGGGGCCATAATGTAATCCTAGTGGGCCACAATGTAATCCTAGCCGACTTAAGAATAATAATTTAAGGGCATAATAATAACAAAATGGGGGTTACAGGGGTACAAAAATAACAATAAGTGGGGCTACACTAACATAATAAGGGACTACACTATTAATATAGGGACTTAACATGCCCCTCTCCTTCAAACAAGTGTTGTCCTCAACGCTTGATTATTTCTTGATGTTTCTGTATAAAATTCTCATCCTCCCATGTGGAATTTTCTACAGGAAATTTCTTCCACTTGCTGAGGTACTCTGAAATTGATCGTACTTGTTGAGTTCTTGTTTTTTTGACTGCTTCAGAACTTCTTTCGATGTGATGTTGATATTTCTATTGTTTCATTAGATTATGCACCAAAGCTAGGTTATCCTTTGAGAGTTGGAGAACTTGTTGTTGATGCTCGATGTCATCTTCAACTAATTTATCATCGATATTAGCTATTATTTTATCCTTCAAACCATCCAAATTAGCCTCCATTTCTTCTTTTTAACCATCTATGTCAGCTTCGGTTGCTCTTCGTAAGATCAAAATTTGTTGCACTTGGTACCATAATTTTGATATCTCATACTGCAATTCTTCCACTTCATGCATCATAGTATATATTTCTAAGGGCTTAATGGGTGTTGAATTCCTTTTAGGAGGCATTTCAGAACACAATACTGAAATATATGCCCTCGGAACTCAATAGGCCCTTGGAATCACTTCAAACTGATTTTTCAAACAAGATTTATGCAATTCGGGAAAAACAATACACACCTTTTAATTTCTTTTGAGGAGGTCGATATTGAAATTGGATTATCTCTGTGATTTCAAAACTTCAATATTTTAATTTCGGTACCAACGTAGCCCTCTGAATTATATTTCTAATTCCATAGGTCGGATCTGATTTGGATTCTCCAAGACAAAGTTGTGTCCAATCTCCCACAATGACCTAATTATGGACTAGTTCAGTAGAGCGAAATTGTATAGCTTTCCACGTGTCACTGTTTCGTCCTTTGTCCCTAAAATTGATATCCAATAAACTACAGTCTGTGTACTTGCGACCAATTTTTACGACACTCCAATTTGATGCCCAGAGAGAGAGTTACTGAAATTTTCCCACGATCACCTCTTTGAGATGAAATTCAGGAGCCTGAAAAAGCACTACCTTCCACTGATCATATCTCCAAAAACATTACGAACCAAGCTCTAAAATTTTCTGATGAATTTCCTCAAGATTTCAGCTTCGCACCATATGAATTTTAGACTCTGAACCTTCATACAAAAAAATTTATGGCGCAAATTCCACGATGACCTGTTTAGGAGCCTGGAAAAACACCTAACTTCCACAGATGATATATCCGCAAATATTGTGAACCAAGCTCTAAAATTTTTAGCCAAGCTTCCTTAGGATTTTGGATTCGTACCCTAAAACTTTTAGCTTCTTAAACTTCATAGAACAAAATTTATAGCGAAAATGCCACGATGACATGTTTAGGAGCTTGACAAAATACCTAACTTCCACAGATGATATGTCCGAAAATATTGCGAACCATGCTCTAAATTTTTTAGAAAATCTTCCTCAGGATTTCAGATTTGCACCCTAAAATTTTCAACTTCTGAAACTTCGTAGAAAAAAAGTTATAGCGAAAATGCCACGATGACCTATTCGGAGCAGCGAAACCCTAGAATCCAAAGCTCTGATACCAAATGTTGTGTAACCAGCTCCAAAAATAGAAGAAAAGAGATATGAACGCCTTAGAAATAAGCCACTTCGAGGGGGAAACCTCCAATACATTACATAAATGAACAATTCTTGGATGATACAATTTACAAAACCTCTTTTCTATATATAGGAGTCCAAGGGGCCATAATGTAATCCTAGTGGGCCACAATGTAAACCTAGCCGACTTAACAATAATAATTTAAGGGCACAGTAATAACAAAATGGGGGTTACAAGGGTACAACAATAACAATAAGTGGGGCTACACTAACATAATAAGGGACTACACTATTAATATAGGGACTTAACATCGCAGCAAGACAAGTTTTGTTGTAGGAGACTGAGTATTTTTACGACTACAAACATACAAACAAATGTCCCTCAAGCAAGCTAAGAAGGATAGTAAATTATAGCCAAAGTACTATGGTCCTTAGAAGGTTTTGCAAAAGATTGGTACTATGGCATACAAAATGGATCTTCCTGCTTCTTCACGAGTGCATCTAGTTTTCTATGTTTCATGCTTAAAGAAGGTTATAGGTGAAAATATTCCAGTTCAAACAATATTTCCAAAACTTGATGAGGAAGGAAAAATCATATTGTAACCTGAAGCGGTCATGGAAACAAGAACTCGACAGCTACGAAATCAATCAATTTCAGAGTATCTCATCAATTTGAAGAACTTACCCACTAAAGATTTTACATGGGAGGATGAGAATGTTATAAAGAAGTACCCAGAGCTACTCAAGCATTTAGGACAAAACTTTTTTGAAGGAGAGGGGCATGTTAGGTCCCAAAATTACTATTATAGTCCCTTATTGTTGTTAGTGTAACCCTCTTATTGTTATTATTGTAGCCCTGTAACCCCCATGTTGTTATTATTGTTCCCTTAAATTATTATTTTTAGGTCGGCTAGGATTACATTATGGCCCCATGGACTCCTATATATAGAAAGGAGGTTTTGTAATTTGTATCATCCAATAATTTTTCATTCATGTATTATATTGGAGGTGTCCCCCTCAAAGTGTCTTATTTCTAAGGCATTGATATCTCTTTTCTTCTATTTTTGGAGTTGGTTTCACAACACCAACACTCACAATTGACTCGTCCTGAGTCACTCAGAGTATTTCCCATTGATCTTTGCTACTATACTATTGTAGGAGGTGTTGAACTTTTGCAGCACCTTTGCGACCTACTTCTCCTTACTGCGGACTTATTCCAAAACAACCCCTGTGATTCGTCCTGCAGTCTTCTTCAGTGCTACTTCTTACTATTGGAAAAGATCTAGGAGCTTCCCATCCACCTGTTGTGAGAGCTAGAGAGCCTCATACCACCATGGTTGAGTTCTCTCTGTAAAAATTTTCTCTTCCTTCCTATGATCTTCAATCTTCTTCTAAAGATCCTTACGTTCACTAATCTTTCCAAGCTTCTACAAAACTGGAAATTTCTTCGCTATTTTCTTAATTTCCTCCAACTGCTTCTACTTCTGTTAGATATCCTCCTTTATCTTCTTTACATTTTCATATTCCTACAGTGAAGTCCAAATCAAAAAGGTTTTTTCTAGTAGTTTTCCACAGTCTACTACTATGTTAGACATGCCTCCCACTGCATTTTTTATTTCTATCTCCCTCTATTCCCATACTTTGGGTGGTGTGGATGGCTATAGCTTCATTTGCAACTCACTGATCTTGAGCTCATACTATAAATGCACTTCTATAGCTTTCTTCTTTATTTCTTTGATAGAAAAGCCAAGCTTCGCATCCTTGTCTTCAACAGGTTCCTCCTCCCTAGAAATCTATGTCTGGAAATTCTCTGCAAGTGGCTTCGGCCACTTCTTTCAACCGCTGATGTTACTGTTATGTCTGGTCCTTCTCCTTTATTTTTTGGTCGAGTTGTTTCATCCGTGCAACTGGCTCTTTTTCTATGTGATTATTTAATTTTTTTGTGTGCTTCTCCCACTCCTTTAGCTCATTTACAATACCTTGATGTAGTTTATGAAATATTAGAATGGGCAGGGCTGCAAGGTTCATATTGACCTTCTCCAAAGTTTTCGCTTGGTGCTTTTATTAAGTTGCATCGAACTGTAGAGCTCTCGCAAGTATCTGCATGAGCCTGATCCTAAATGTTGTTTCTATCAATCTCTCTGGATGGAGTGGTTGCCTTATTGGTGGTGGTTGTCTAGTTGTCTGTGCTAACAAATTTAGCTTTGCAACACTCTGCTCAACTCCTATTAGGAGTGTGTCGTACTCATCCTCGATTCTTCCCCATGATTCCTTCGAAACTTCTTAAAATTTGTCCCCGATATCGTCGATTTCCCCTTTAGCAAGGACAAAGGACATTAAGCCCTTCGACTTATCAACCTTCTACATCTTCTTAATCCTTAGGGATAATTTTTTGTGCATCTACCTTTTTCCTTTATCTGTCATTGTATTTTCATTTCATGTGTATCACCTCTAAGAGGATCTACGTATCCAAGAGGATCAAGCTGACCCTCGTCATGCTCGATCTCCTTATCTTTTTCATGCTCCTATTTTTCCTTGTCTTTTTTTCTCGGGCCTCTGTGCTCCGATGTTTATTCATCTATATAACTATCCTCTGCTCCTTCCTCTACTGAAATCATCCATTCTGTGGGCCACTACTATATCAATGTAACCATATAATCTTCGGTGACCAAGTATGGTAGAGGATGTCATGTCTTCATTGTATCCTTCCTGGCCTATACATATATTCTAGGGAATTCCAACTTGAACTTCACAATTACGTTATACTTCTCGTATAGGTTTCGTGAAAACCAAGGATGTTAGCTCACCACCATATGCAGATACATGTGGTACAATATAAATAAAAATAATTTTTCTTGTACTCTTGATGGTTCGGTAGTATTCCATAACAAGGCATGTCGCACTACTTTATATTGATCTGCATCTACCATAGGGAATTGCGATTCCTCCAGTTCTTTCCATGCCATTAGTATGATGATAAGAATAAGCCATGCTTAGTGAATGGTTGAACCTTTCCCCTGTGCTTCACAAAAATATTCCAGAAATTCTCTGCACAAATACCCAACTTAGGTGTATTGCACTGCACAACTAGTAAAACCATTGTTGCACAGAAAAGTGTACTTGGTCCTTGATTGAATTTATGTGATATCCTTGCTTTTCCTTGACCATTTCAAACTTCTCCTTCATGGCCCGTGCTACTGCTTTGTCTTGGTCCTTACCCACAAACTCTTTAGCAGGATCCCTTCCTTGCTATGGTAATCAGATAATTCTCTCTATCATCATGTCATCAATGGGGATCCTCTTTCCTAGCTACAGGTATCTAACATGCAACAACATGAGAAATTGTCTCACACAGGCAATGTTTATGGTACTCCTACCAAAGTGTGACACATACATCATGTTCAACAGTCCATACTATTCCAACCCTCTTGCCCACTTTAGTGGCTCTAATTTTGTCACTCTGCTTTCTGGATAATGGATCGGTTTTAGGTATTTAATTAGTGTGAATTGTGGATACTTGGTCTGATCATTGAAGTTTTAATATGAAAAATTTAGTTCTGGTATTCTTCCTAACAAATCTCCTTCAAATGGTACTATCTATGGTAGCAATAGTGTGAATTTTCCATACTTCGTGTCTTTGGAGCCCTTCACGGGTTTAGCATCTTCTTTCCTAGGTGGAAAGTATGGTGGTAGTGGCAACGAAATTGTTGTACCCTATGTCTCCATATATTGTTCTTCCTCTTCGCTATCTTCAACAGGTTGGGATTCTTGTTATGGTTTGACATGATTCTTATCTTACTTCTTTTGTTTTCTTACTTCCTTAGTATGATTTTTTCTTGGTAATATTTGGTGTAATAAAGGTGATGTTGTGGGTGCAATAAATGGTTCTACAATGTCCATGAGTCTTGCTAAACCTTTTTTTTTGAAAATGTGCAGGAGTTCATCTATTTCAGAGCTCTAAATAGTAATTACTCAGTGATTTCGGAGCTCTGAGATAGTAAATTTCCAAAATCTTGGTGGGACATAGCTTTTTATAGCACTCCTCATCTTCTAACTCCATCATTAGATCAGATGTTGTTCATATCTAGTTCATTACTACATATCTCTTCTAATATCCTTACCATCCTCTCTCCATAAATGCAATTTTCCGCTCCTCCAACGACAAGTTTCCCTTTCAATAGTTATATTCTTATGGTGCACTTCGACACACATTATACTATGGAAAACAACCTTTATTAAATCATGACTACTTTGAACTATGGAATAATCTAGACTATATGGAAGCAACTCCTTTCGTCAAATTTCTCTTTCTGCAGAGTAGTTTATAGTCCAATATCCACTTTCAACTACAGGTGGCACTAAGACATTCCTACTATGTCAGTGTGAAGCTGTAGGGTCAGTGTCATCACTGTACAAATTCAACCTACTACCATTTACCCTTCCCTGAATCAATTCTCCATTCAAATTTTCCAATTAAACTACATCTCATTAGTAATATGCTTTATAATGTATGTGTTTGTAATTTTTCTGGAAATTTTACAAACTTATTGTCATATAGGAGAAAAAGGTAGCATACCTTGAACTTCTTCTATTTGTTGTGTCTATCATGTGAATCCTTCCCACTTTATTTCTTCACCTACTGATTGAATCCTGCTACAAATTTTTCTTCTTCCAAAGAAACCAACTATGATATCCTTTCCTCCACTATTTCAGGGTCTTCCATATGTATGAAGGTTGCAATTCTCAAGCTACGCACAATATACTCCATGGGAATTACATCATCTTGTCCATATACTAGCCTGAAGGGTGTTTCACCTATCAACTTCTTACATATGGTCATGTAAGCCCATAGTATAGCTATAATTATGTGATCCCAGTCATCTATGTTAACATTTCATACTTTGTTGAGTGTAGTCTCAAAAATCTTATTAAATTCCTCCATTGCCCCATTAGCCTGAGGGTGATAAGGGGTACTCTTCAAATGATAGACTTGAAATTCCTAATTCAATGCTTCAATAGTATTATTCATAAAATGTCAGCCTTGGTCACTCATCAATATCTTCGGATGCCCAAATATAGACAATATATATTAAAAAATAAACTTTGGTATAGTATCTACGCTGTAGTTCCTTATTGGCTTTGCTTCGGCCCATATTGTTAGATAATCAAGAAAACTTATAATATACCTCGCACCCGTATTATTTCAAGGTTGGTTTATATGTCCCACAAAACCAGTAGCCCATTTTTTAAAAGCCTACAATGTCACTTGGGTAACTAATGGAATCTCATCTCTTCTAAAGAGCTTCCCTATCCTTTGACATATATCACATGCTCTACAATACTCCTTTGCATCCTTATGTAGTGTGTGCCACCACAATCCTGTTGTCAAGATATTCTATGTAATAGAATTTCCTACATAATGTCCACCAGCTACACCTCCATGAGATTCTTCTAGAATGATCGAATTTTCATGTTCAGGTACATATATGTGTAGTATCTCATCTAGTCCCATCTATATAATTGTCCCGTTATCAATGAAAATTTAGTTGCCTTTTTCACCAATTATTTCTTCTACTACGTAGTATATTCCAAAGGAGCCATCCCTATGGTTAAAATGTGAATAATGTATGCAAAGTGGTCATATATTATTCTGATTGGAAAAAATTGTGGACCAGGGAGATTATCTTCTATGCTAGTTGGTTCTTCTCTTGTTTCCAATCTTGATAGATGGTCAGGTCCCACATTCAGCCTTCCTTATTTAACAACAACTTCAAATTAATACTCCTAAAATAATAATAACCATATTCAAATATTCCCTCTTAGGGTTAGCTTATTGACCAAGTACTTCAATGTAGGGCGATTTGTAAACATCTTAAAATGTGAACCCAACAAATAATGTATGAATTTCTGCAGGTCATATACCATAACTAGACCTTCTCTTTCTGTGATAATGTAATTATTATTAGCTGTAGAAAACTTCCTAAATGGAAAAGCTATAGGATGGTCAATTTCTCATTCAATAGGCTGTGCTAATACCACTCCTAAATTTATGACAGAACCATCGACATGGACATCGAATTCCTTATTCCAGTTAGGGAATAATAGAATCACCACAATTACCTTCTTATCTTTTAGTCTATCGAGGCTCTTCTGGAATTCTTCATCCAACTAAAAAGTCATGTCTTTCTTCAACAATTTTTCTATTGGTGCAGTGATCTACGCATACCCCTTAATCAATTTTGTATAGTATCAGGTATGTCCCAATGTAGTGAATAATCGACTTACTATGTTAGGTGGATCCAGATTTACAATGACAATAATCTTTGCAGGGTCCATCATGGCTCCTTTCTTGCAAACAACATGTCCCAACAATATACCAAATGACACAAAAAATATGCACTTTTTCAAATTCAAAGAGATCTCATGTTGTCTAAAATTGTCAATCATAATCCTTAAGCTCCCAACATGTTTGTTCAACAGTCCGAATATTGTCGAGTCACCAATTATAACTCCAAAAATTTGTGAATGTACTCCTTAAAAGCTGTGACCACCACTATGGAAAATATAGCAGGGGCATTCTTCAACCTAAAAGGAATCACTATATATACTGATATGAGCCCCATTATGTAGAAAAGATGGTCTTGTGTCGATCTTCAGGTTCCATTCTGATATGATATCCTGAAAATCCATCTGTAAATGAATAGGATTCCTAACCTCCTACATTATCTAATACTTCATATGTAAAAGGGCTTGGAAAAATATCATGTAAGCATGCATCATTCAACTTCCTTATGTCTACACATATCCTAATCTCTCCATTTTTCTTCTTTTCCTACACCAACATAGGACTTACCCATTCTCACTCTTCAATAGATTCAATAATCCATGTTGTTATCATCTTATCAAATTATAGATTCACTTTCTCCTTGTACTTCGGGTTCAACCTATAAGGTCTCTGCTTGACAGACTTCATATCAGGTTTCATGGGAATCTTCATGACTCCGAAATCTCCTAGCATTCCCTTCATATCTGAAAATTTAGTGGGAAACAATTATTTATATTCATGCAGTAATTATGTGACTTTGTTGATTGTCTCTTCATCCAAGTAATCTCCTACTATTGCAAACTGTGAATCTTCTTTTGACCCAATGTTCACCTTCTTGGTCTTTAGTGGATGTGTAATATATGAGATCTCTATCTTTGGTTCATGTACTTCACAGTTCCCTTATGATTCTCCTACATAGATTTTTATGGGGCCTTCTTCTTCTTCTGCAATAATTTTATAGAATTCTAGTGCATACTCAAATTTCACGGCACAATTCAGTTGCTTCCATGTCAGTGTGGCTACACCTTCGAAGATATTCTCTTTTACTATCTACATGGCCTAATCTATGCCTGGAAATTCATCCTCAAAGTTTAATGTTAGTATAAACCCATCAACCAGTTATACTAAGTTCATGGTATCATGTCGTAGCTATGTTTCTACGTACCAATTCATAGGACTTATCTCGAATGTGTGAATAAATCCATGCACCCATTACTGCTATGGAATCTCCTTCCATTCTATAATGCACAACTAGATATGCTCTCTAGGGTAATTTTCACCATCATATTTATTATTTATTTCTTTTTCCACTTTTCCAAACATTATCCATATTAATATTCGACATACCTTCAAATCTCTTATATTCTTTTTTTGTGTGCCCCACCATCTAGCAGGGGTAGATCTTAGGGTTGTATCCAAATCTAACAGTTTCTCGTCTTCTGGTACCCTTCCTTAATTTTCATAAATAAAATTTTCTAAAATACCCAAACCATCATAATAAGGTAGATTACATACCTCAAATGTCATATAGTGAATTACTTTTTTCATTCTTTCACAATGCTTTGTGTATATTTCATGCAATTTGTTCTACCGATTCTCTAGTTCTTCTTCTGAATATGATGTGCAGGTACTATCACAATCCCAACTCAACTTTCCATCTATAGTAGGCTTATTATATTATTCTTCCTTGGCTATAAATTCATAGATGTTATCAATATCTATTGCACCTTATTCTTCTCTTATTGACTTTATATATCTTACACCTTCCGATGGATCTAAACAAACAATCACTCTCATATTGCTTCCTTCAAAGAAAATTTATCTCTTATTTAGATTGATAATGGATAGATTATCCATTTCCCAATCAATTCCAAGAAAATTAGCGTAAGGATTACTATCATGAAGAATTTCTATCCCTTCAATATCTACCATGACACCTTATAGTCTTCCGATAGGAAATATCTTTTGTGGATTTTCTACTCTTAGCTAAATATTTGACCATAACTTGGTACATTTCATATTATCCAATATGTGCACTAAGTATCATCTCTTTTCAAGTTCTCTTATTTCGATGTACATTATTATCTATGTTCACCTCACTTCGTGGTGTCTCTTTCGATGTACAAGAGTTTATCAATTCTTGAAGCCTATATACAAACTTTTTATCACTAAAAAACTTCATACACGTCTACAGAAAATATCTCATGTTATTTTCTTAATCTATTGAAGTCTGTGTCAAATGTTGATCCTGTGTCCATGCTTGGCTCTATGTCAAAACTATTGTCATGTCGTGGTTACTAGGCCCTGGTTGTGCAGTAGAAGTCGAAGCTCCTACATCCATGAAACATAAATTCGCCACCATAAACACTTTACTTTGACTTTGAATATCAAAAACTTCAACTTTTTTAGGATTTCTTCTAACCCATGCACCTACATTTTAAAATTCCTTCTTTCCATTGTGTTTCACTTTCAATCGTAGCTCCATTTCTATTGACAATGTTAGCATAGGGTTCATTGTTCCTTATTTCATCCTTCATCATTTCGATGTATTGTGTGGGTTGTTGGTTTCTTTTCTCTTCAATTTTAACCATAATTACAGGACAATATTCAGTTACATCATTGAGAGATTTGTAATATTTACCGTGTCGTAGAAATATTCTTGAAATCTATTACAAAATGGCATGTGTGGCCACAGTTATAGAAAATGATCTGACTTGTTCCTTGACCAACTCCACCACCTCTACCTCCTCCTTGATAACCTCCTCAACCATCATTTTATCCACTAGCCTCATGTGCATCTTCTTCATGTGACTAGATCTTGTATTTAAGGGATTAGGTGCTCCACTAGGTAAAAATCAAAACTTGTTTGACTCTTCTAAACCAGTTCCTCTAAAAATAGGTAGCTTAATGTGAACAATTGTACCACGTTTTTGGTTGTAAGGGAGAGGGGGATGGGGATGGGGGGTAGGAGGGGTAGGGGGAGTAGGGAAACCACCAACACCCTGACTATTGTTGGATTCTGGCTTTAGCATGCTCTTAGGATCATAGGGGGTATACTGTGGAGTTTCCTGGGAGTTATCTAGGTAGTTTTCTTCTCTTTCACCTTTAGATTCACTTACCAGAGGGATATAATAAATCTCTTTGCAGGTTATGGGATCTTCTTCATGATATATGTTTCGGGTATCTACTCTATACAATTTTTCACTTCGTGATATGTCTTACTATTCTTTTTCTTTTTCCTCTTATATGTACATACTTTCAGATATTGAACTTGGCTTGAATGTCGCAGCTTCAATTTGTCACGTTATACCATTTATATTTAATATAATTTCTAGAATTTGGCATGAGAGATGAGTTTAATAATTATTTATTTCTCTATTATCTAAATTAATAAGATTACCCTTCTCTTGTATTATAGTGTCATTTGTGCATATTACTTAACATCTTCACCCTAAGGGTTAACCAAGATGAAAAAGGATCCTGGAACTAGTTTTTCCGTTCCAGTACGACGGTCTCAAGCTCTGTTGTTGGTAACCCCCCTCAGACCATCCAATTCAGTAATTTAAGTTAACTTAACAAGCAATACAATCATTTACCCATAATATATATATATACTAGTCTCTAAATAAGTTCAATTGGTAGTTTTGTTCAAATCGTCTCCTAATGGTTAAGTAGATAATAAAGGAATATGTTTTAGAACTCGAAACAAAACCCGACTGTACCAATGTCATTCTTTTAAGGATATCTAGTTTTTTTTTTCTTTCATGTTACTACGCTACAATGATGATTCAAAAATACTTAATTGTTATGTTTTTTTCTCCTCTTATAGAGATTCAACAAATCTCTCCTTCACTTAGAAAACCTAGTTAAGATAGTAATGTTTAAAATCAATAATTTTAACACCAATAATTCAGAATAAGATCATTGTTATCATAAGAATATTGATATAGTTTTTGTTAAAAAAAAAACATATTCACAGAAAGCATAACAATTATTTTTCTTCCAAAAAATCCAAAGTACTTATCTCAGACTATGTCAAGACTAATTTCTTCTACCCAACCTCGAGAAGGGAAATTGCGTCCTCTTGTACCACCGTGCTCCTCACTAGAGCTTTCGGCAGTGGTATTTTAATAAAAAAATCTAGGCATCAAGACCCAGAGTACAACCTAAAATTATTTTTTGTGTCATATTTCCATTGGCTCATGTTTAGCTCTGGATATCTCCTTAGTAGCATCCTTCAATTTTTATACTTCATTTCCTTTCCTATTTACAACAAAACCCCTACTCTCCACTAATATTTCCGTTTATATCTATAGGAGAAGGTAATTGTTTCAAACTGATCCGAACTGCTCTCGAGTTTTGGAATTTTTTTTTCAATTAGAATTTTCCAATTCTGAATTTCTTTATTTATTATTCACAAATCAAAAACAAATTCAATGAAAAATATTTACCCCATTTTACTAGTATACATAATAACTAACCTAATTTAACATAAGATAAATATTTGTAACTTAATTTCATTTTGGCGTGTTACATATCCCCCCCCCCCCCCTAAGGCAAAACATTGTTCTTAGTGTTTTTTCTATATCTCTGACCCAATTCAGGATAATTTTCTCACATGAGTTCTACATCTTCCGATATAGCTTATTCCAGGCTAAAATGCCCCCATTTCAATTTAACCTAGGTAATGGCTCACCTTCATAGTGTTATTTCTATCTGTTTGAGGATGTGCTGAGGTTCTACCACGAACTCTCCATCTAGCTCGACCTATTATAGTAAGCATACAAAAGAAAATTAAATTTTGTAATTCCTTATATTCAAACAAAGAAGATAATTACCATATTACTTGAACATTCTTCCACTAAAACACATTTCTAGGATCATGCACATATCATTTTAATAACGATACATGAAACACGTTATGAAATATTCTGTAACTAGGTAAAGCCAACCTAGAAGCCATTGGTCCTATTATTTCCAATATTTCTAAAGGACCGAAATAATGAGGGAAATTTTTGCACATATAGTCCATCTAAAGGTGGTTTTATTACAGTTGATCTGTACATATGCATGATCCCCACCATCAAATTCTTGATAGGTTATTTCCTGATCAGCGTAAGAATTTTATCTATCTTGGGAAGCCTTTAAATTTTTTCTGATTTTATTCACTTGGAGTTCCATCTCTTCTAGCATATCTTGTACTACCATTAATGTATTCTTAGGACTACTCTAATTTATAGGTGTTATGCATTTCCTCCCATATAACACTTCGAAGGGACTCATTTTTAATGATTCATGATATCTTTTATTATATGCAAACTCTATCAAATTCAGGTGTTCCTCCCATTTATTGAGGTGTTTCATAACATAAATTCGTAGCATATGTTCCAGTCGTTGATACACATGTTCAGTTTTCCCATCTGTTTGTGGATCATATGCAGTGTTGAAGTAAAATTTACATATTTGTTTGAGATAACCACTTTAGGAACACCATGTAGTCGAAATATTTCCTTCATGAAAATATCAGCAGCATGAACTGTCTTATAAGTAGATTTTACTAGAATGAAATGAATTATTTTATTATTTTTATCTACTACTACCATGATTGAATCATCGTGTTTCATAGATCTAGGAAACCCAGCCATAAAATAAACTGTAATAACTTCCCACTTCCATTATAGTATGGGAATAGGTTGCGGGAGACCAGTAGGGTGTTGATGTTCAACTTTGAATTGTTGGCATTCCATGCACTTTGTTAAATATTCTGCAATACCCTTGCGCATCCCCACCAATAAATGATCTTTTTTAATAGTTGATAACATTTTTTGATAACCGGGATGGGCAGCGTAAGGGCTACTATGGGACTCATTTAAAATTAGTTTCCTTATAGAAATCAGGATATGAATGTACACCTTTCCCATAAAGGTCAATATTTTTTCATTATTCACTTTGAAATCTGATTTTTTTCCTAGGTTGCTAGCTTGTCGTTCTTGCTGCCATAATTTTTTTTATTAAGGTTATTTTTCGGAAACTTCTTTAAGTTTTTCCTAAAATTTAAATTATATCTAGTTATAATGAATTTTATAGAAGCAATGCATCATCCTTCTTAATAAATGTGACACATGATTTTCCTTTCCCTTTAAATTTTGAATTTCAAATTCAAATTCAGTCAGGAAGGCATTCCACCTCGCTTGATGTTGTTGGCTCATTTGGGCTTGACCCAGGTTTGATTTATTCAACGCACCAAAACAACACTTGATCAATGACCCTTTCAGCAATGAATTGCAAGAAAATCACAGCCTCACATGAGGGGGCTATCGGTGGTTGCAGAACCAAGTTTTTGCAGCCTTAAAGGACTGTGTGATTTGGATAATCTATTGTGCTATTATTTCACTTTAACATGCATAAAATTATTATGTTGTATCAAATCATTCACTTACATCGCCACATTCAACATAGCATATAAAAAATATCATAAAATACATTTTTATAATGCAGAACTATAACAATTTATTTTCAACAAATGATATTAATCACATAGATAAGAACACATAAGAACACAAAATATCTTTGCAAAATTTCTTCCTTTCTATTATAACATATCCTTTAATTACATTCAGCTCTTTGACTTGCAAACATAGCTGCATGTGGTCTGCACACTGAGCTCTAGACTCTTCCAAGGTCTCTGTGCATAGAGTTTCAAAGCCTTTTTTTTACAAAAGATAGATATAAACAATCCTGTGACCATAGAACTTACAATGATTATTCACTATTGATTTCTAAGATACCATTTCATCTCTTTATATCATATTACATGGTTCCAAAAACATGGTCTAAACACCATGGGATAAGAAAAATATAAGAAAATCTAACCCAAGCCCGTTACAAAAGTAGGGGCTTTGACCCACCTCGAAGCCCCCAAGATACCACACAATATCTCCAAAATGCTTTGTTTCACGGTATACTTCGCACTCCACTCCTCAAAATGGGGAGACTTGGCCAAAATCAAGGCCAAGTTGGATTGTGCCCAGCATGCCCCCAACATTCACATGTGACTTTTCCTGAGTCACTCAGATTATTTTCCCTTGATATTTGTTGTTATGCTATTGTAGGAGGTGTTGAAATTCTACAACACCTCTGTGACCTGCTTTTCCTTACTACGAAATTCTTCGAAAATGACCTTTGTGATTGGTCCTGCAGTCTTCTTCAGTGATGCATACTCCTTTTGGTGAAGGTCTGGGAGCTTCCCATCCACCCGTTGTGAGAGCTGGAGAGCCTCATCCCCCCATGGTTGAGTTCTCTCCATAAAAAAATTATTTTTCTTCTTGAGTTCTTCAATCTACTTCTCAAGATCATTGCCTTCACTAATCCTTGAAATATTCTGCGAAACTAGAATATTATTCACGGTTGTATTGGTTTCCTCCAACTAATTCTGCTTCTATTAGATATCCTCCTTTATCTTTTGTACATTTTGATATTCCTGCAACTATTTCCAAATCAGCAAGGTTTCTTTGAGTAGTTGTCCACAGTCTGCTACTATGCCAGACATGCCTCCCACTACATTTTTTAGGTGGATATCCCTCTTTTACATAATTCTAGTGGTGTGGCTAGATACAACTACATTTGGAGCTCAGTGATCTTGAGCTCATACTCAAACTCTACTTATATAACCTTTTTCTTGGTTTATTTGATAGAAAGGCTAAGCTTTGCGTCCTTTTCTTCTACATGTTCCTCCTCATGGACATCTATATCTCAAACTTCTTTGCAAGTGGCTTCAACCACTTCTTTGAAACTCTATTGTTGTTGTTTTGTTTGGTCCTTCTCCTATATTTACTCGTCGAGTTGTTTCTTTAGCGCAACTTGCTCTTGTTCTATGTGAATATTTAATTTTTTTGTGCGATTCTCCCACTCCTTTAGCTCATTTGAAATACCTTGATGTATTTCATGCAATATCATAATGGGCAATGTTGCAAGGTTCATACTGACCTTGTCCCAAGTTTTCTCTTGTTTTTTTGCTTCATCTGCATCGAACTAGAGAGCTCTCATAGGTATCTACATGAGCCTCATCTTGAATGTTGTTTCTATCAATCTCTCTAGGTGGAGGGATTGGTATATCGGTGTTTGTATTATAGATGTCTGTGCTAACAACTTTAGCTCTGCAACAATATGCTCAACTCCTATCATGTATATGCCATTTCAATCCTTGATTATTCCTCGTGATTTCTCCTCCACAACATAAAATTTGTCCCCATTCTCATTGATTTCCCCTTCAACAAGGATCAAGGACATTACACCCTTAAACTTATGAACCTTCTTCTTCTTCTTACTCCTTGGGGAGCCTTCATTGTGCATATTCATATTTCCTATATTTTTCCTTGTATTTTCATTATCTTGTGCATCACCTCCAAGTGGATCTTCATCTCCAAGACGATCTTCCTGACCCTCATCATGCTCCATCTTCTTATATTTTTCCTAGTACTCTTTTTCCTTGTATTTTCTGCTCAGGCCTCTATGATCTGATGTTTCTTCATCGATTTGACTATCCTCTACTCTTTCCTCTGCTGAAATCATCCATTATGTGGGCCACTGTTGTATCAATGTATCAAGACAATATTATGTGACCAAGTGTGGCAGAGGATGCCATGTCCTCATTGTCTCCTTCCTGAGTTGTATGTATATTCTAAGGAAGTGTAACCTGAAATTCACAATTTTTTTATACTGTTGGTATAGGCTTCGTGACAGCTGATGGTGTTGGCTCACCACCATATGTAGATACACTTGGTACAATAAAAATAAAAATTTGTTTTCGTTTACTCTTGATGGCTTGGTAGTATGCCACAATGAGGCATACCACATTGTTACACACACATCTGCATCTATCGCAGGAAACTGTGATTCTTGTAGAACTTTCCATGCCATCAGCATGATGATCAAAATAATCCATGGTGATAGGTTGAACCTTTCTCTTGTGCTTCATGAAAATGTTCCATAAATCCTCTGCACAAATACCCAATCCATTTATAGTGGACTTTGTTGTTGCACTGTGCAGCTAGAGAAACCATTGTTGTGGGGACTTCATTAGCTCAACATATTACACACAATATTTCCATCCAAGATATTCTCGGTGAAACATACTCGGTCCTTGATTGAATTTATGTCATATCCTTCCTTTCCCTTGACTAGTTCAAACTTCTACTTCATGGTATCTGCCACTACTTTGTCTTATTCCTTACCCAAAAAATCTTTAGTGGGATCCATTCTTTGCTATGGGAATCAGATAAATCCTGCTATCAGAATGTAATCAATGGGGATCCTCTTTCCCAACTAGAGGTATCCATCATGCAACAACATGATAAATAGTCTCACATAGGTATCATTCATGGTACTCCTTCCGAAGTGCGACACATACATCATGTTCAGTAGTTGAGACCATTCCAACCCTCTTGCCCACTTGAGTGGCTCTAATTTTGTCACTCCATTTTCTGGATAATAGAACGGTTTTAGGTATTTACTTGGTCTGAATTGAGGATGCTTGGTCTAGTCATTCAAATCTAAATCTAAAAAATTTAGTTGTGGGATTCTTTCTAGCAGCTCTCCCTCAAATTGTACTCTCTCTAGTAGCAATGGTGTCAATGTTCCATATTTCGTGTCTTTGGAGTCATTCACGAGTTTAGCATCTGTTTTCCTAGGTGGCAAGTATGGTGGTAGTGGAAATGAAATTGTTGCACCCTCTATCTCCATATGTTTTTCTCCCTCTTCTCTATCTTCCACAGGTTGAGTTTCTGGTTGTCGTTTGACAAGATATTATATTTCTTCTTCTGTGTTCTTGATTCCCTAGTCTGCTTCTTTATTGGCAACGTTCCGTGAGAGAAAGGTGATTTTATGGTTGATGGTGATGTTGCAAGTTCATTCGATGCTGTTGAGGTGTCTATAAGTCTGGCTAAAAATTTATTTTTGAAAATGTGGAGGATTTTGTCAGTGTTCATGCGAAACTTCTACAACATCTCAATACTCACTGGTTTCAGAGTTCTCAGATGGCAAAGTACAAAAATCTTGGCTGGACACAACCTTTTATAATGCTCCTCATCTTATAACCCCTTCATTAGATTAGATATATTTCTGATCTTGTTCATTAACTACATATCCATTACAATATAATTTCCATCCTATCTCCATAAATGCAATTTTCCGCACCTCCAACGACAAGTTTCCACTTCAACAACCATATTTTTCTTACGCACTTCAACACACCCTATACTATGGTGAGCAACCCTTCTTACGTCATGACAACTGTGAACTATGGCATAAGCCAGACTGTATCCAAGCAACTCCCTTTTATAAAGTTCTCTTTTTGCAGAGTATTTTATAGTCCACCACCAACTTTCAACTATAGGTGGCACTAAGAATCTCCTCCTTTGTCAATTCAAAGTTGTAGGGGCATGGTCATCCCTGTAAAACTCCAACCTACATCCATTTACCCCTCCTTCAATCAACTATCCATTTAAATTTGCAAATTTAACTACGTCATCATTAGTAATATGCTCTATAATGTATGGGTCTATCCAATGCGTTTAGAATTTTCTTGGAAATTTTACAAACTTTTTGTCATAGAGGAGAACAAGGTCTCCTACCTTGAACTTCTTCTATTTGATGTGTATATCATGCCAAGCCTTATCCCTTGCTTTCTAATCTTGTTGATCAAATCCTACTACAAATTTGTCTTCTTCCAAAAAATCCAATTGTGACATCCTTTCCTTTACTGTTTCCGGGTCTTCCATATATATGAAGGTCACAATTCTCAAGCTAGGCACAATATACTCCATGTAAATCACATCGTCTTGTCCATATACCAACTTGAAGGTTGTCTGAACTTTCATCTTCTTACATGTGGTCATGTAAGCCCATAACGCAGATGAAATTATGAGATTTGAGTCATCTCTGATAAAATTACATACTTTGTTGAGTGAATTCTCCAAAATCTTATGAAATTCCTCAATTGTCCCATTGGTTTGATGGTGATAAGGGGTACTCTTATAGTGATAGACTTGAAATTCCTAATTCAATGCTTAAATAGTATTATTCAGAAAATTTGAGTCTTGGTCACTCACCAATATCTTCGGACAACCAAATATAGACAGTATATATTCAAAAATAAAATTTTCTACATTATTTGTGATGTGGTTCCTTATTGGTTTTGCTTCGTACCATATTGTTAAATAATCAATTGCAGTTATAATATACCTCACACCAGTCTTCTTTCAAGGTGGGTTGATAGGTCCCACAAAATCAATCTCCCATTTTTGAAAATCCTGCAATGTCACTTGGGGAAATAATGGAATATCATCTCTTCTATAGGGATTCCCTATTCTTTGAAATATATCACATGCTCTACAATACTCCTTTACATCCTTATATAGTGTGGGCCACCAAAATCCTGCTCTCTAGATCTTCTGTGTAGTAAAAGTTCCTATATAATGTACACCAACTGCACCTTGATGAGCTTCTTCTAGAATCATTGACTTTCCATGTTTAGGTACATATATGCGTAGTATCTCATCTAGTTCCATCTTATATAATTTTCCTACTATCAATGAAAAATTAGCTTCCTTAACAACCAATTATTTCTTCTGTTGTGTAGTATATTCTGAACGATCCATAGCTATGGCTAAAAAGTGAATAATGTCTGAAAATTGGTCATATGTTACTCTGATACTAGAGAATTGTGCATCATGGAGATTATCTTCTATGCTTGTTGGTTCTTCTTCTATTTACAATATTGATAGATGGTTAGGTTCTGCATGCAACCTTCCTGGTTTAACAACAATTTCAAAGTCATAATTCTGAAATAATAATAAATATCTACAGAGATTCCCTCCTAGGACAAGCTTATTGACCAAGTAATTCAATGCAAAGTGACCTGTAAACATCTTTAAATGTGAACCCAAAAAATAATGTCTGAATTTCTGCATGGTATACACCATAGCTAGGCTTCCTCTTGATGTGGTAGTGTAATTATTATCAACCGTAGAAAGCTTCCTACTTGCAAAAGATATAGGATGGTCAATTTCTCCTTCACCAGGTTATGCTAATACCACTTCTAAATCTATGCAATAAGCATTGACATGGACATGGAATTCCTTGTTCTAGTAAGGAAATACTAGAATCGGTGCAATTACCATCTTCTCTTTTAGTATATCGAGGCTCCTCTCGCATTCTACATCCCACTGAAAAGTCACATCTTTATTTAGAAATTTTTGCATTGGGGTAGTCATCTGTGCATACCCCTTAATGAATTATTTATAGTATCCTATGTGTCCCAATGTAGTGCACAACTATGTTACTGTCTTAGGTAGGTGGATTCAAATTTACAATGGCAATAAGGTTTGCATGGTCCACCATGATTCCTTGCTTGCAAACAATATTTCCAAACAATACACCAAATGGCACACAAAATATTCACTTCTTGAGATTCAAAGAGATCTGTTGTTGTATAAAACATTCAAGCATAAGCCTTAAGCTCCAAACATGTTTATTCAATAGTCTAAATATTGTTTACTCATCAAGGTATACTTCCAAACATTTATGAATGTACTCCTTAAAATATGTGACCACCACTATGGAAAATATATCAGGGGCATTCTTAAACCCAAAAGGAATCACTAGATACTAATATGAGCCCCATTATGTAGAAAATATTGTTTTGTGTCGATATTCAAGTGCAATTTTGATATGATATCCTGAAAATCCATCTATAAATGAATAGGCTTCCTATCCTCCTATATTATCCAATACTTCATCTGTAATAGGGGTTGGAAAGGAATCGTGTAAGAATGCATCATTCAACTTCCTTAGGTCTACACATATCCTGATATCTCCATTTTTATTCTTTTCCTACACCTCCATAAGACTTACCCATTCCGATTCTTCAACAGGTTCAATAATCCCTGTTGTTATCATCTTATCCAATTCCAGATTCACTTCCTCCTTTTACTTTTGGTTCAACCTATAAGGTCTATGCTTGAGTGGCTTCACATCAAGCTTTCAGGGGAATATTCATGAATCCCAAATATCCTAAGGTTCCCTTCATATCTGAAAGTTTAGTGGGAAACAATCCTTGATATTCATGTAGAAATTTTGTGACTTTGTTGACTGTCTCTTCATCCTAGTAATCTCCTACCATTTGAAACTTACACTCTTCTTATGATCCAATGTTTATCTTCATGGTCTTTAATGGATGTGTAATATATGGCATCTCTATATTTTACTGATGCACTTTGTGGTTCCCTTTTGATTCTACTATGTATATGTTTCTGGGGTCTTCTTCTTCTTCTGCAGTAATGCTATAGAATTCTAGTGCATACCCTAATTAAGCGACCTAGTTTGGTTGCTTCCATGTCAGTGTGGTTACACTTTCAAATATCTTTTCTTTTAATATCTTCATGGCCAAATATATGCCTAGACATTTATCCTCAAAGCTGAATTTTAGTATAAAGCCATCAACCAATTCTACCGAGTTCATGGTATTATGCAGCAACTCTGTTTTTAGGTACCAATTCATAGGAATTATCTCCAAGGTTTTAATAAATATGTGCACCCGTTGTTGTTATGGAATATCCTTCCATTCTGTAATGCACTGATGGATATGATCTCTAGGGTTAGTTTCACCATCATATTTCTTATTTATTTCTTCTTCAACTATCCAAACCTTATCCACATTAATATTTTACGTAACTACCAATATGCTATATTCTTCTTGTATGTGCCTATAATATTCCCAATTGGGAAAAGAAAGAATATAGTGCAAAATAACCTTAATCATCATTACTTAGGTTTATAAATATTACTAATAGCTATACCAATATTAGTAATATTATTAGCATAGGCTTTTTAACAAAATATAAAATAAATTATAAATAAAATTATAAACAACAGTACATTATTTAATTAATCTAATTATAAATAAATGTGGATAAAAAACATAAAAAGTATATATAACTAATTAATCAGATAAATAACCATTTATTATAAATTTAGAAACTGGTCAGCGCTTTCCCCATCATATTTTTCTTCTATTTATTCACCCTAATCTATTCTCTTCTTTTTCAGGTTTGTCCTGAAGATGTGTCTTGATTTAGACTCAAAACGTAGACTAAAAAATGAATACTATGGAGATTCCAATTTTTGTATCTAAATATCTACACCACATAAAACTACAATCTATCATAGTGCAAAATTCTCGAATAGCAGTGTAAAACATCATATATAAACATGAGGAAAATATGGAGCCTTTCCATTCATCATAACAGTAGAAAAATAGTACAAAATAATGGGCTACAAATCATACAACAAGATAGAACAAGCCTCCAATAGACAAAACCGTCAAAATGAGGTGTTGCTACTATATCAAAATGCCAGAGACACTACTATAGTGCAGTCATAGAAGCACTACTACTAAAAATGATTACAAAAAATATAAAGGGTGGATATATGCTTCAAAGATAATTTATAATGTAGATCAAGGCTCTAAACAACCTCCAGAAAAGAACCCAAGAGGGTCTCCAGGAAAAACACCCAATAATACAAAATGAGCTGCAGCCCTAGGCCTGAAAGTATGCTGCAAAAAGTAACAGAAGAGAAATGGCTGAAGCTTATATGAAAATGAATGTTCTCTCCTCCAATGGATCCTACGTATGAAATGATGTCCCCTTCACTGAAGAAATCGCCTCCCAAATCACCTACTGAAAATACCCGTGCAACGCCTCCCTAAAATAACTAAGATATAGACTAATACTGCATTGTAGGGGTTAAAAAAACTATGGCCTAGTGACAAATGTATCAATGATTATCTAGGGCCTTCTTTACTAGCCTCCCAAGAGAAATTCCAATGATATCTAGCTCATAAATCTCCCAAATCAATCCTCCACAAATTCTGCCCTGCAACACAACACAAAAACTCAATAGGAACTTCATTCTACATTAAGACTGAAGCCTTGGCCTGATGCCTGAATGTGGAATGTATTTCAAAAATATTCCTAGAGGATTCCTAAGGAAAGAGGTGGGATCCTCGCTTGGGAACGCCCTATGCTAAACATCACTGCAATCTTATCTAAACTGCTGAAGAAAGCTATATGTCTAAACAGACCATATATATCAAAATATAATAAACATAACATAATGAATATGGCTTCCATCCTCTTCCTTATATAAGTCATGATATTTATAACACCAGGCCCCACTCATTTAAGACACTACTTCCCTGCAAAGAGTCTCCAACTAAAACTACATTGTCCCTCAATGAGTGCCACTACTCCATGACAAAGTTGTTGATTTGGTCAAAATTTGACCCATTCTAGGTGTTCCAGCCCGTTTTCCCACACAACGGTGCTCAATTAAGCTTCCAAGATGTCCTCCTTTCACATTGGCATTGATTTTATTCATTTGAAGGAGATTTATGGATCTCCATATCCTCTTATTCATCAAACAAGAAATCAAAAACAAAAATTAATATTCCAACTAGCTCATGGCTAATTGGGAATATTACATTCCTCCCCTCCCAAATGTTGATTTTCCTCAAGAAACTGAAAAGGTGAGTGTTGCAACTCTTCTCCTCCTCCATTGGTGAGACCTCCATGTGATAAGCTTCCCTCATAAGCCAAGTGTCTCGCAATCCAGCCCTCCATGACATGGTCCCCCCAGTTTCTCATGAGATGAAAATGATTCATCCCACAAGGAAGCCAAAGATCCAATGTAGCAATTGTGGTTTGCCCAAGGTCCTCCCTGAAACATTTAGCATAATAAACATGGATAGTTTCTCTCCCAAACGGCATGCTTAATCCTCCCATCCTTCCTCCATTCATTCCCATAATAATAATAAGTCCATCATCAATGTATGGGATCAAAATCAAGTACATATAAGAAATAATATGAAAAAATGGAGGTGGTTCATAGTCCCACATGTGGAACCAGCGCAGTATATCTCCTGACTGCATCAGATAATGATATGGTAAGTGGTTTCCCCACCACTTACTTTCTACCATAGTTTTCTCATAAATTTTGAAAAGGTGAGAAATTTTTGGTGCCTTTGGAGTGCATCGAGAGTGGTAAATCATCTTCCTATATCCTCCTAGGGAGTGGCCATGCTCAAAAATATTTATGGCCCAAAGTTGGCCATGAATTTTATAAGGAAGAATTCTCCCACTTGGAGCGATGGCTTGCACATATATGGTAAAATGAATTCAAATAATCATAAAGTAAATCATTATGCACATAAACATGATCTTTACCATAAACCTTGCTCATAAAAATGGAGTGGTCTATATATAGATCCCCTTTCATTACTAAAGAGGAAAGAAGTGGCTATGATAACTCCTTCATATATTTATGTATTTCTTCCATCTCCACATGGTCCATGCATCTCCTCAAATGCTGATATATCTCCTCTTCAAGGTCTTCCCAAGTGTATCCTCCCATAATGGTGTTGTAGGCTCTCATGAAATAAGTGTGGTTGAAGAGAAAATCTTCATGTGCTGCATGTAGAAACTTCTCCTTGAGCTTGGAAGCTCTAGATAAGAAGATCATACCATGATATTAGATGACCTCATATTTGAATAAATATCCCTCCTCTTGAGGCTGGTCATCAAGTATCATGCATGTAAAAATATCCTTGGAATAATCCACCAAAAGCTGGGATTTCCAATAGGGATCTATTCTCCATATTGACACTGTTGATGATCTACCACATAAAGCATATGTCATATGGTTTTCCTCCTCTTTGACATCTCCCATGCCAAAGTCACATGTTGGAAGGCTGTTATCCTTCCTCTTCCACTCCTTTCTCATTGCAGAATCTGAAATGAGAGTGGGTAATGATGACGTTGGGAGAATGTCTCCCTCCTCCTTGAGTCTACCCAAGCCTCTCAGCGTTGTACCGTGACCTCCCAATGCCTCCACTCCCCTTGTATCTATGAGTGGTGCACCATGATTTGAGACATTCCTCACCAACTATGGATCAGGTGGCCTCCCAAGTGGTTTTCCACAAAAAAATAATGTGTCATGGGCCAAAGTCATGTGCATAATAGATGGGACTATTAGGTACTTTCTTCCACTGCACAAATCCATCTTTTTTTTCTGTGTGGAAGTTTTATGTGAGGGATATATTTTCATGCCTCTAATCATCTAATTCTTTCCGCTCTTTTTATCCACCCATTCCATCCACAAAGTCTCGAATCTGTGGTGACCTTCCCCAAAGTAATCAACCACTGCACACCCAATATCACATTGGTTTCTGGTATGTCAACCAAAAATAAGTGATCATTCAATGTATATGTCCCCATGGTGATATATAAAGATGAAACATAATGCATGCACTACATAGTTCTAGCTCCTGGGACCAAAATATAAAATCCCTCAAAATTATCAGTGGCTATTTCCCTCCTCTGTACTAGTTGGGCATCAATAAATTTGTGGGTAGCCCCACTTTCAATCAAAACTAAAACCCTTTGATCTAAGATGGAACCTCAAACCCTCAAGGTCAAGTACTTGGGTACTCCTCTCAATGATGCAAGATCCCCTCCAATTGGAGAAAATACCCCATCTCCACTTCCTGGTGGTGGTGGATCATCTCCTGCTATGCCAATGTTGTGACCTCTTTCTTGTTCCTCTTCTTCTTCCTCCTCATCATCTGAGAAGACCTCTATATACTGTGCCTTTCCTGCTGCACATCTATGTATAGCTGCCCATGATTCTTGGCATGTGAAGCAAAGCTTCCTCCTCCTCAAATATCTTCGAACATCATCACTAAGAGGTACTTTGGCTCTCTTTTGAAAAGGGAGCCTTCTCATCTTCTCCCTTTGATGGAAAAGTGGGCTTTTGATTAAATGTTGCCTTTCCTTTTGGCAAGTAATCTTGTAGTTGTCTAGCCCTTTCAATGGAATAATGAAGGGTAGTGGGCTTGGTAGACTTAACCAACCCATGAAGAGGTTTTGCTAACCCATCAATAAACATATAGACCTTTCTTATTGTAGATAAATTAGTAACCATAACATAAATTTTTATAAATTTAAAAATATAAGTTTCTGGATTACGTGATAGTTTGAGCTTTGCTAGCCCCATGAATGGTGCCTCTGGATCTCTTCTATCAAACTTCTCCACCAACCTCCTTGTGAACTCTAAATATGCAGTCACATTGGCATGACCCAATGCAGACAAGCCATGAAAGCACCAATCATGTGCTTCACCCTCAAGGTGTAGCGCTGTTATCTTAATGGCCTCTATCTCTGATAATGTGTCCAGCTGGATGTAGATGTCAAGCTTGTTACCCATGATTTGGAAATGCATTTATAAGACCCATCAAAGTTGGGTAAGAAAAATATGCCCAGAGTTCAGTGTAGATCATGATTCTGAATGAATCCTCCACCTCTATTATGATGACTGGGTATCCTATTGTCCTTGATCTCAAAAAATTCTTGAAAACTCAAGTGATCCTTGAATATCTGAAATTGAGACTCATACTCCATGAAATAGTCTTCAATATTTTCTTGTTCTTGAAACCCTTCATTTCCCACTGCTAAGAATGTAAGCATTGTAGAGCATTGGGAAACTTGTTGTTGCTTCACTGGTTCATCACTCCAGTGATGAGAAATGGTGGAGCCGTGAACATGTAGAAACCCTTCAAGGGATTCCTTGTATCTATCCATCCTCATCTCCTTTATTTCTCTATCAATGTCTTGCATGGTTCTAACAAGAAGCTTTGGATACCCCTTCTCTTCATCTTCTACTGATAAAGGTGTTTTACCCTTGTCTTCTTTATCATTTGTATAATAAAATTTTTGGTGTCTTCTTCTGAGATACCTCTTCTCTCTATCTATGAGAGGATCTCCTTCTTCTGATGACATATTAGCTTAAGATGCATAGGTTGAGCCAATATTATGCTTTGATTCCACTGTAATATTCCCAAATGGGAAAAGCAGGAATATAGTGAAAAATGATGGAATAACAGTGTAAAACATCATATAAGAACATGAGGCCAGTATGGATCCTTTACATCCATCATAACAGTAGCAAAATAGTACAAAATAATGGGCTTCAAATCATACAACAACATAGAACAAGCCTCCAATAGAAAAAAATGGTCAAAATGAGGTGCTGCTACTATATCAGAATTCCCGAGACACTCCTACGATGTAGTCATAGAATAACTACTACAACAAATGAGTAGAAAAAAGATAAAGAGTTGATATATGCCTCAAATATAATGTACAATGTAGATCAAGGCTCTAGAAAAGCTCCATAAAAGAACCCAAGAGGTTCTCTGGGAAAAACACCCAATAATACAAAATGAGCTGCAACCTGAGGGCTGAAAGTATGATGCAAAAAATAACTAAAGAGTAATTGATAAAGCTGATATGAAAATGAATTTTCTCTCCTCCTATGGATCCTCCGGATGAAAGGCTAGCCCCTTCACTGAAGAAATCACCTCCCAAATCACATACTGCAAATTCCCTTGCAACTCCTTCCTAATATAAGGCCCATAAAGACTAATACTGCATTGTATGGGATAGAAACAATATGGCCTGGTGCCAAATGTATCAATTATGCTCCAGGGTCTTATTTACTAGCCTCCCAAGAGAAAGGAACCTTCCTCCAATGAGATCTAGCTTAGAAATATCCCAAATCAATCCTCCACAACTTCTGCCCTACAAAAAAACACAAAACCTCAATAGGAACTAGATTGTACATTAAGACTAAAGCCTTGGCCTAATGCTTGAATGTGGAATGTAGTACAAAAATCTTCCTAGAGGATTCTCAAGGAAAGTTGTGGGATTCCCACTCGAGAACACCCTGTGCTAAACAAAACTGCAATCTTAGCTAAACCGTTGAAGAAATCTATATGTCTAAACATACCATACATCAAAATATAATAAACATAAAATAATGAATATAGCTTCCATCCCGTTCCTTATATAATTGTTATCACTCAAAAAAATCAAAACATCATTTTGACAATATTACTTAGGTTCATGAGTCAAAATAGTGTGTTAGGAGTCATTTTTTGAGTTTGACCAAGGGAATTATTAATTTTTTTATAGTTTAAGCCTACCCTAATGTTTAAACAAACTCATTTTAAAATCTTTCATGTCAAATTTTTCATCATTTTAGGATTCATTTCATTTCGCAAAGTTTTAGTACCAAAACAGCCTAATAAGCCAAGAAACCACAGTTTTGTAGCACATTACATTGAAAAAATTCACTTTGCACCACGGAAGTGCTCATAGTTTCGCAACGCAAATAGAAAAAATTACACTACAGGTGCTACGAAAGTGCGGTTTTGTAACTGTCTTGTCAATCGAGTTGTCAAATGTGAGAAAGCATTGGGAATGGGTAAGATAGATACTTGTTGAGTCATGTAATGATGAAATCGAACTACACACCCACATTTGTAGTGATTATGGTCAGTATAGGCTATGAGTAGGCCATCATTTTCAGTTATGAGAAGACACTTGAAATTAAAATTCTTTCCTAATTAGTCATTCCCATTACTTTCACCTTCATTCGTAATGTCTGAGCTCTCAGTATCGAGTCAAACTTATCATTGGTTCTTACAAAGGCCTTACTACATCCATATCAAGTGAGGCTGATACATTTATTCAAGCAAGGCTGATACACTAATATCAAGCGAGGCCGAAAGATTTATATCAAGCGAGGCTGAGAGGTTCTATGACGAACTATGGCAGAGGAAAGAAAAATACACAGAGGAGGACAGTGCTTAAGGCATGAACCTGAAGACATGAAGGCCATAACTGAAGACCCAGCAGTGATGGAAGCATTTAGAAGAACAGGTTTCCTACAGGTTTGTGAGAAATTGTAGGGCTGTCACACACAGATATCTAAGGAATTTTCTATGAATTTCAATGGAACAGACACTAAAGTGGGGATGCTAAGTTTTTCTATCACACCAGAGGTCATTGCTGTTGTTACAGAGATTCCAAGAGGTGAAGAAACCTGGTTCATGAAGCCAGAGAAAATTGATATGGATCTCAACACTGCTATCCCAAGAAGCTCGATCGAAGACAATTATTCAAAACTACTGCTCAAAATTCAAAAATATTTTACCCGTGAAGGGAGATATCATAAGGTTTATTCATACCATTGCAAATTACTTCTACATTCAATGGTAAGATTTCACTTGACTTACCTTTTTATCTGCACAGAAGTCTTGCAAGGATGGTTGATAAGGTTCAAGCAAAGTCTGAGGGGAGTGATAAATCATTATTTCATCATGGCTTAATGAAATTATTATTTTTAGATGAACTTCAAAATGTAGGCAGAGATTGGTCCTCATTCCTGTTTTTTAATGGTTTTGTGTTGGAAACTCTAACTCCTGCAGGAAATCCTAAAGCTAAAAGAGTTCCATCACCACCAACAGCAGAACCAAGCCAACCGTTGGTTACAAAATCAAAAGAACCTGGAAGAGTGACGCTAAGTGAGAAAACTGAGCAAAGGAAAAAGTAAGTGAAAATTCTTGATACACTAGCTCTCCCTCCTGAAAAACAGAAATCAAAGGTTGTCAAAGATGCAAAACAAGAACAAGCTGTTAGCAAACAAGGGACCAAAAGAATAACTAGAAGCCAACCAGTGGTTTTGAAAGAAAATACAATTGCTACAGAAGACAATTCAATAACAAAGGGGAATCTAGAGGATATTCTTCATGCCATTGACATAGAGGAAACACCTATTGTCCAAGCTGAATTTATTGGGGAATATTAGCATAATTTGAAAAAGGAAAAGTCTGCAAAGAGATTAGAGTTTGAGGGGGAAGATGCTAGTTTCATTTTTCAAGAAAGACAACCTATGACAAGGCATGCTAGGAAATTGATAGAGAGAAACAAAGAAGTTCACATACTCACTGAGATAGCTAAATCACCTAAAGATATTATTGATCTCTCATCACCTGCAGTGAACGATACAATCAACAAATTAAAATGGGGAAAAGAGAAAATATTAGAGAAAATAGAGTTTCAACACCTTGAGGAAAAGTTAAAATTGGAAAATCAGGAAATTTCTGTCATAAAAAAGGAATCTAGAAAACATAGTGTTGAAAAATTACATTTTGAAAAGCTGAATAGACAAGTTGATACTGTTTATGAAACCTTAGACAATACAGAGCAGCTTGTCAAGTAGACAATTCCAGCAATAAAAGAAGCTAAGTATGTTAGAAATATGAACACTCATCTGAGAGCTACTAATAAAATAATTAAAGATTAGGTGAAGGATTTACAAGAGAAACTAGAGTTAATTCATGATGAGGTACATAGAAAAGGCATTAAAATGACAGTCATAAAAAAACCAATATGCCAACCAATTGTAAATGAAGAAGAAATGCCTCAAGGAAACTAAAATGAGCTTGGTTTATGGTTTGCATGGTTTTTAGATGATGAAGATAGGTTATATTTTAAGTTTTTGGGAAACTATGGTTTTCATTTGGCAAATTTATTAAAAAATATGCATACTCGGTAGTTTCGTAGCGCCTGAAGGCTTAAAAAGTAGAAAAGTGCTACGAAACTGTTGTAACTTCCTTTTTTGCTTACTTTGATCAGTGTTAAAGGTGTTAAAGGCTGAGTTAAGGGATAAAAATGTTATGAAATATGTGTTAAAGGTTGATAAACATGATGCAAGAGGAAAGAGTCAGAATTTTTGAGGAGAAAGTCTTGTACGACAGTGTTAGAAAAAGCGCTACGAAACTATTGTATTTTCGTAGCATAATACATTATGGCCTTTTGAACAGTTTTTGAAGCAGTTTTAGATAGCTGGAGGCTATGAAAGAGTTATGAAACATGTTAAGCCAACATTCAACATCCAAGGACAATGAAATGAATATTAAATGATAGCCATAATGCTTAAAGAAGAAAAACTATCTTTTGCCTAGAAAACAGGGTATTGTTTCCAATTTTGGAGGAGGTCAGCTAAGTGGTCATGAATAAATGAATGCCACTATCCAAATTCGACCATGTGATGATATACTTTTCAATGATGTAATTTCAAGTAGATAATTTTGTTATAGATTTTTATGAGTTTTAGTCGTTTTTGAAATAGGACTGTCAAGTGGGATAGGTGTCTTTTGTAATAAATTTCATGTTTTATGGTTATGCAAGGTGTCAGTGGATAGAAATTTGATGTATCTAACCTAGAGGCAGATCATATGATGTTGTAAGAATTCTATTAAAGGCCATGGGGTCGAATTTTTGAAGGGTTGGAAGATTTTTTGCAAAATTACAGCTTATTGTAATTGATTGTTTCAGCTAATACAAAGATCTGTTACTTGAACAACATGAGATTCTAAAGGAATTTTTAGTGCTTTCCTATTCCATTTGTGCCTCTTATGTATCTCACTTGAAATAGTTTTCACTAGTATTACTTAGAATTCATCTATGAGATGCTTTGACTTCCTTTATATGTGAATTGACTGTGTATACTTATGTTTTATTTGGGTGTGTGCTATTTCTAGAAACTCTGAACAACCTCAACTTCCATGTCAAGTAACTCACTAAATCACTGAAAGTTTTGATTCCAGAAGCCCAATGTCTACATGCTAATGTTGTTTTCAACCTACATTCATCATAATCAGTTTAGTTCCTAAATAGAGTTAGCCATATATATCTTTACTTCATATTATTAACCTTGAGAGAGCCCTCTCAGATTGTGGAGGCTAAGCCTCAATCAAAATATTGGTTTGAAACAATTTCATTAGATTGATTTTATTTGCAGCCTATCAGATCTTATTTTGTGATAATATTTTGGTGTGTCTACCGGGAGACTGAAGATTACACTTTCCCAAAATTTTGAAGCTGAACTTCTGAAGGTAGGAGGAGCTCAGGAAGCTCTTCGAGGCTACATCTACCTTGGTGACTCCATTAAAAATTCATATGATCAAAGCTGGCTTCGAGAAGAAGATACATGAGGAGTAATCCTGATCCAGATCCACTTACCATTCTGGAAAATCGAAACACCAGTTTTAGAGGCAGTCAAGGAATTTCTGAAATATCAGGTACTCCATTACATACAAAATCCTTGTCCTCTGAAATTTTAAGAAGTCTTGAAGATAAAAGAGTTGATGATAAAATTCAGGAAATTTTTTTTAGATCTGAAAGTGAAAAATATTTAATTGAAATTATCTTAGACTTTCATAATTGAGGTATTGATACTTCAGCCCTAGTAACATATGATGATAAATAAGAGTTTTGGGAAGCAGTCACTTCTGCGTTGTTATTAGAAAGAAAGTGTTTGGTAAGTTGAAAGAGCTTGACCCTCTTGAAATCTTGTTGAAAATTAAAGCTGATATTCCTCTACCTGATTGGAGTTCAATTTTTGGTGGACAAAAAATATCAAACATTCCTCCTCTTAACAGTTCTTCATCCTCTATTTCTGCTATCCCTAAAACTAGCACAGTCCCTTTCATCATGGCTAGAACTGTACCTCCTCCACCTATTGCACCTGCTAGATATTCCCCTCTTGTTATTCCAACTATTTTACATGACCTCCCTATAAAATATGTTGCTAGAATCAAAAAATTGGGAACTGATGAAGATATTACAACAGAAGAACATGTAGATCAATTTAATGATTTTATAGATAGGGAGGAGGTTGATCATGAAGATGTCAAGTTGAGATTTTTTGCTCAGATTTTTACTAGTAAAGTTAGGAAGTGGTTCAAATCCCTTACTCCTAGAAGTATTCATAATTGGAATGAGTTTGAAGATACCTTTTTGAGAAAATGGGGAAATATAACTAATCCTTTACAAGCCCTCACTAAGTATAACAATTTAATAAGAGATGTTGATGAAACTATTCAAAAAATTTCAAAAAGGTTTAATAAGGTTTATGACTCTATTCCTGCTCATTTAAAACCTCCACAAGTCTTAGCTCGGATGAGATATGCTGAAGATTTTGATTATGACTTTTCTGTACTGCTAAGAGAAAGAGAATCTCCTTCACTTGTTGAAATGTAGAATGATATAGTGAAGGTGGAGGTTAATATGATAGCAGCCAAAAAGTTAAAAATGGGTAAGAATAAGTTAAAAGAAGAAGAGATTCCTTCCTCCTCTTCCTCTGATGATAAATTTGACTCAATGATGAAGAATATGGAAAATTTGATGGATAGGTTGGCCCTTGGGAATACCTCTGCTACTCCTACAGAACATGAGCCTCATTTTAGAAACCCTCAATTCAGAAGACCTCAAAATGAGCAAAGGCCAAGAGAAAAAAGAAATTAGTAACCAGATCCTCCATCGAGACCTCCTTTTTAGCAAAAAATAGTTGATGAAGAAGATGAACTTGAAATCCCTAAAGAGTCTATTCACTATTTAGATGAAGAAATGTTTGTAATTTTCTTGAATAAAGAGGAAAATGATGAATCAGGCCAAGGTAATCATTGAGAGGAACCATCAGATTATTTTAAAGGGTATCAACATATTATTCCTGAGATGCAAAAACAATACAATCTCATAAATAGAAATGTGCCAATAATTTCAAACCAAACACAGCCTAAGAAAGATTCTCCTAAGGCTTCTAAAGCTAAGAAAGATACTCCAAAGGCTGCTGAAGGTAAGAAAGATACTATACTTATTCCTCCTCCTATCAAAGAAGCTGAAAAATCTGTTTTTGTTTGAGTTTAGAGAATCAAATTTGTAAGATCAAAATATCAGTACCATTTCATGAGATTCTCAAGCTAAATGAATATAGAAGTAAGATTGTTAAAATGTTGAATTCATAACTAGGAGTTGCTGATATCTTGAATTTTCAAGAGGATCATCCAACCATATACGTGGGTCCAAGATTAGAAGATCAATGGAATGAGGAGGTGCCTCATTTTTATGTGAACCTTAGTATTAATGACATGACATTACATAATGCTATGTTGGATTCAGGGGCCTCTCAAAATCTTATGTCCAATGTAATCATGGAAAGGATGGGGTTAGAAATAACTAGACCATATAAGGACTTATTCTCTTTTGATTCAAAAAGAGTTCAATGCATTGGTATAATTAAGGATGTTGTTGTTGGTCTTACACAAGTCCCTGCCAAGAAAGTGGTCATGGACATTGCGGTAGCAATCATTCCACTGAAGTTTGGCATGACATTATTGAGGTCATGGGCAGCAAAAATCAAAGGTAAAATGTAGATGGGCCTTACTTATGCCACCATTCCTATTTTTAGTGAGCAAAGGAGGTTGTATCGAGAGACAATAATGGCTTACATGGTGAGTAGTAAAGATAAACCTCAAAATTTTCCAATTTATGCTCTTGATACTGAACTTGGATCTGCTATTCTTTTCAATGAGTTGACTAATGAAGCAAAGGATGATAAGAAAGAAGAAAATCAACAATCCGAAATTCAACAGTCTGAAAATCAGCAAACAGAAGATTAGCAAGTCAGTGATAAGAAGGCAGAAGGTTGGTGGTCATTGCATTTTGATGGATCAGCGGGAAGAGAGGGGGTAGGAGTAGAGATTTGGATCACAATTCCAAGGGATGAAAGTAAGTTCTTTTCCTACAAATTGAACTTTTATTGAACAAATAACATGTCTGAGTATGAATCTTTGATTTTGGGCTTAGAAGTTTTGAAAAGAATGAATGCTCAAAAGATTTATGCATTTGGAGATTCGGAATTTCTCATTAAACAAGTTGAAGTTGTTTATCAAAAAAAGGATATAAGGATGAGGTCATATAGAAACTTAGTATTGGACATGTTGGAAAATTTCCAAGATTACTCATTCATTGTCAAAACTAGAGACCAAAAATCCATTGCTGGTTCTCTAGCTGTCTTTGCAAGTCTTTTAATTATTCGCATACATTCCACTGAAAAATATGAGGTTGAAGTTCACCATAGACCAGATATCCCTGATAATATTACTCATCGGAATGTTTTTGAGGATGACCAACAAGTGAATAAATTTATTGATCTGAAAGAAGATTTCGAAAATATACAAGTAGATCAACAAAATATGCTTGTTGAATCTAAAGGGAATTCTGAAGTTTTGCAGCTAAAGAATAATTCCATACCAAAGGGTCTCATACCTCTTGAATTTGTTTTTTTATCAGAATTATGTTTTCAAATCTCCTAAGATACAAGCTGATGAGGAAGAGGTAGAGAGTTGTAACGTTGGCATAGTAGCTATGCCCAAAATGATCAAACATTCAAAATTTCTTTTAGTTGATATGAAACATAAATATATTGAGAAGATGAAAAAATTCATTGATGTTTTTTCTTGGAGTTATGCTGATTTGAAGAAGTATGACCCTAATATAATTCAACATAATATTCCGATCAAAGAAAATGAAACGCCTTTCAAGTAGAATTTGAGGAGGATTAATCCACTTCTCATGCCACTGATTGAGAAGGAAATCAAGAAACTCTTTGATGCCAAAATCATTGTCCCAATCAGATTCTAAAATTGGATTGCAAACTTGGTTCCAGTAAGGAAAAAGAGTGGAGAAATCAGAATATATATTGACTTCAGAAACTTAAATAAAGCCTCTCTGAAGGGCAACTATCCTCTCCCAAAGATGGAGCAAAATTTTCAAAATATTGTTGGTTCTCAAAGGATGTCTATGCTTGATGGCTTTTCAGGATACAATCAGATCCTTGTACATCTTGATGATCAGGAAAAAACATCCTTTACTATACCATGGGGAACTTTCATATATGCCAAGACACCATTTGGTCTCATGAATGCAGGAGGTGCCTTTCAGAGGGAAATGGATATTGATTGTTTTGAAGAGAAGGACAATATGGCGGTTTTTTATCTTGATGACATAAAAGTATTCTCAAGGAGAGAAGAAGATCACTTGAAGCACCTAGAAATAATTCTGCTGAAGTGTAGAAGGTTTGGCATTCTCTCTAAATCCCACCAAAAGTATTTTTTCTTTGACTTCAGGTAAACTAATTGGAAAAATTATTTCTAAATACGGGATTAAGATTGATCCAAACAAGTTCAATGAAATTCAGAGAGTGGATTTTCCTACAAGTAGGAAGGAGATTCAATCTTTCCATGGAAAGGTAAATTTTGTAAGGAGATTTATTCCTAATTTTGCTGATATTGTGAAAGACATAACAAGGATGCTGAAGAAGGGAGTTGACATTAAGTGGATGGCTGAGGAAAAGCACTCATTTGAGGAGATAAAAAAGTCACTCACTCAAGCACTGGTATTGATCAGCCCAGATTTCTCCAAAGAATTTATGGTTTTCACTTTTGCATTAGAAAATACTATTGTTGGAGTTTTGTTATGAAAGGGACAACAAGGTATTGAGCAACCCATTTAATTTTTTAGTAGGAAATTAGCTAACTCTGAGCTGATGTACAATATCTTAGAGAAACAATCTTATGCCTTGGTCAAGTCTATCAAAGATTTCAGAATTTATATTCTTCATTCTCATATTGTGGCTTTTGTTCCTAATATTGTTGTGAAAGACATCTTAACTCAAGTTGATCATGATGGTAAGAGATGAAAATTGATTGCTAACTTCTTGTAATATGATATAGAAATAAAGACAAAAAAATTGGTCAAAGGACAAGGCTTAGCAAAGCTAATGGCATAGTCAAACTTTGATTGTCTTGACATGAATTTAATTGCAAAAATATCATGAATTTCAGATGAGGAAGAAGAACTAGTCCCTATTGAAGAAAAATACATCACTTCAGATTGGTATAAGGATATTGGTTTTTTCCTACATCATCATAAAGCACCTGCTGAACTAAGAAAGTCTAAGGCAAGATTTGTGAAGCTAAAATCCTTGAGGTATTGCATTTTTGATAAAAATATGATTTGGAAGGATATTGATGGTATTTTTCTGAATTGTTTGCTGGAATAGGAGGTTGATAAAGTAATTGAGGAGTTCCACAAAGGATATTGTGGAGGTCATAATTATTGGAAGGCCACAGGGAACAAGATTCTTAGAGCAGGGTATTATTGGCCTACAATGTTTAAGGATGTCTACAAAAGGATTCTTGCATTCCATGAATGTCAGATTTAATGCCTATCTATGTGGAAGCGTCATTTCAACAATAGGGGCTAGATTTTATTGGAGAGAGTCATCATTCATCATCAGGCCAGCATCGCTGCATTCTCACAGTGACTGATTAATTTACCAAATGGATTGAAGCAATCCCAACTAGGAAATCAAATGATTATTCTTTTTTGGAGAATATTGTTTTGTCTAGATTTGGTTGCCCCCTCAAGATCATAAGTGATAATGCACAAGAATTTATGTCTCATAATATGATTAATTTTTTTCATCAATATCATATTACTCTTGGGCATTACACTGCATATTATCCAGAAGGGAATGGTCTTGTTGAATCTTCTAATAAGAGTATTGTGAGTATCATTAAAAATGTGTTGTAGGAAAATAAGAAGGCTTAGCATTTGAATCTGCAGCATGCCTTATGGGCTGATAGGATATGCACAAAAAGTTCAATTGGAAATTCACCTTATAAACTGGTGTATGGGGTTGAAGCCATTTTTCCTACATCTTTAGGGGTACCTGTCATGAATTTGCTTTAAGGATTAGAAGAGGAACCAAATGCAGTTCAGAGAAGAATCAATCAGCTAATAACTCTGCAAGAGAAGAGGGATGAATTTTATAATAGCAATAAAAAATCTCAAAATATAATCAAGAGGACATTTGATAGGAAAATCAAGGAAGAAAGTTTTGAAATTCAAGATGTATTGCTGAAATGGGAGGCCAGAATTGAAGAGAAAGGAAAAAATGGTAAGTTTGAGAACTTGTGGAAAGGTTCTTTCAAAATAACTACTTTCCATGGAAGCAATACTTACATACTACAAGAGATGGATGGAAAATCGTATGTTGGAGGACCTGTCAATGGCAGGTTTTTAAAGCATTACTCTTCCTAAAATCTGTTGATAATTCATATCATTGTACATATTCCATTTTATGTGTTTTTCTGCTAATAATGACAATAAAAATCAACAAGATTGAGCTTGAGGTGAATGTCCATTACAGTTTGGGGAGAAAGCTTACCAATTTCAAAGTTTTTTTTCCTGTTTTTCAAGAAGATGGATAGCAGCACTAGAACTACTGGTTATTTAGTGTACCACAGGGGCACACTATCCCAAGTGGAGCCACTGTTATCATTCAAAAGATTAAAAACATCATTTTGAAAATATTACTTTGGTTCATGAGTCAAAGTATGGTCTTAGGAGTCATTTATTGAGTTTGACCAAGGGAAGTATTAAATTTTTCATAGTTTGAGCCTACCCTAATGTTTAAACAAACTCATTTTTAAAGTCTTTCATGTCAAATATTTCATCATTTTAGGATTCATTTCATTTCCCAATGTTTTAGTACCAAAACTGCCTAATAAGCCAAGAAACCATAGTTTCATAGCGCATTACATTGAAAAAGTCACTTTGCGCTACGAAAGTGCTAATAGTTTCATAGCGCAAACAACAAAAATTACACTACAGGCGCTACGAAAGCACGGTTTTGTAACTGTCTTGTCAATAGAGTTGTCAAATGTCAGAAACTGTTGGGAAAGGGTAAGATATATGCTTCTTGATTCATGTAATGATGAAATCGAAGTACACACCCACGTTTGCAGTCATCATGGTCAGTATAGGTTATGAGTAGGCCATCATTTTCAAATATGAGAAGAGTAGGCCATTATTTTCAAATATGAGAAGACACTTGAAATTAAAATTCTTTCCTAATTAGTAATTCTCATTCCTTTTACCCTCATTCATAATGTTTGAGCTCCGAGTATCGAGTCAAACCTACGGCTGGTTCTTACAAAGGTTTTACTACATCCATATCAAGCGAGGCTAATACACCCATATCAAGCAAGGATGAAAGATTTATATCAAGTGAGGCTGAGAGATTCTCTGAAGAAGTATGGCAGAGGAAAGAAAAATACATAGAGGAGGACAATGCTTAAGGCATGAACCTGAAGACATGAAGGCCATAACTGAAGACCCAGTAGTGATGGAAGCATTTAGAAGAGCAGGTTGCCTACATTTTTGTGAGAAATTACAGGGCTGTCACACATAGGTATCCAATGAATTTGATATGAATTTCAATGGAACAACCACTAAAGTGGGGATGCTAAGTTTTTATATCACACCAGAGGTCATTGCTGCCGTTAGAGAGATTTCAAGAGGTCAAAAAACCTGGTTCAAAGGATTCAAATTTAATATTGAGCAGTGTAAAGATTTCATGAAGCCTGAGAAAATTGAGTTGGATCTCAGCAATGCTATCCCAAGAAGCTGCATCAAAGATAATTATTCAAAACTGTTGCTCAACATTCAGAAATATTTTACCTGTGAAGGCAAATATCATAAGATTTATTCATACCATTTCAAATTACTTCTACACTTCACTGGTAATATTTCACTTGACTTACCTTTTTATCTGCATAGAAGTCTTGCAAAAAGGGATGATAAGGTTCAAGCAAAGTCTGAGGGGAGTGAGAAATCATTATTTCATCATGGCTTAATGAAATTATTGGTTTTAGATGAACTTTAAAAGATAGGCATAGATTGGTCCTCATTCTTGTCTGTTAATGGTTTTGAGTTGGAAACTCTAACTCCTATGATAAATCATAAACCTAAAAGAGTTAGATCACCAATAGCAGTAGAAACAAGCCAACCTTTGGTTAAAAAACAAAAAGAGCCAGCAAGAGTGAATCCAAGTAAGAAAACTGAGAAAAGGACAAAGAAAGTGAAGATTCTTGATACACCAACTCTCCCACCTGCAAAACAGAAATCAAAGATTGTTAAAGATGCAAAACAAGAACAAGCTATCAACAAACAAGGGACCAAATGAATAACTAGAAGGCAAGCAATGGTTTTGAATGAAAATATAGTTGCTACAGAAGACAGTTCGGTAACAAAGGGGAATCTAAAGGATATTATTCATGCTATTGAAGTAGAGGAAACACCTATTTTCCAAAATGAATTTATTGGGGAATATGAGAAGAAGTTGAAAAAGGCTAATTCTACAATGAGATTATTGTTTGAGGGGGAAGATGCAGGTTTCATTTTTCAAGAAAAAAAGGCTATGACAAGGCATGCTAGGAAACTGATAGATATTAGCAAAGAAGTTCAAATACCCACTGAGACAGCTAAATCACATAAAGAGATTATTAATCTCTCATCACCCACAGTGAAGGATACAACCAAAAAATTAAAAAGGGGAAAAGAGAAAGTGATAGAAAAAACAGAGTTTAACCACCTTGAGGAAAAGTTAAAATTGGAAAATCAGGAAATTTATGTCATGAAAAAAGAAGCAAGAAAACACAGTGTCGAAAAAGTAAAGTTTCAAAAGATGAAGTCAATGTGGGAAAGACAATTTGATACTATTTCTGAAACCTTAGACAATGCAGAACAACTGGTCAAGTGGACAATTCTATAAATAAAATAAGCTAAGTATGTTAGAAATATGAAGACTCATATGAGAGCTACTAATAAAAGACTTAAAGATCAGGTGAAGGATTTACAAGAGCAACTGGGGTTAATTCATGATGAGTTACAGAGAAAAGGCACTAAAATGACAGTCATAGAAGAACAAGCAGGCCAACCAATTGTAAATGAAGAAGAAATGCCTCAAGGAAAGTAAAATGAAGTTGGTTTATGGTTTGTATGGTTTGTAGATGATGAAGAAAGGTTATATTTTAAGTTTTTTGTAAACTACAGTTTTCATTTGGGAAATTTATGAAGAAAACTACATACTCAGCAGTTTCGTAGAGCCTCTAGGCTTAAAAAGCAGAAAAGCGCTACGAAACTGCTATAGCTACCTTTTTTTCTACTTTTGATCAGTGTTAAAGGTGTTAAAGGCTGAGTTAAGGGCTGAAAATGTTATGAAAGATGTGTTGAAGGTTGATAAAGATGATGCAAGAGGAAAGAGTCAAAAAATTTTAGGACAAAGGCTTGTAAGGCAGTGCTACAAAAAGCGTTATGAAACTGTTGTATTTTCGTAACGCAATACATTACAGCCTTTTGAGAAGTTTTTGAAGCAGTTTTAGACAGCTAGAGGCTATGAAATAGTTATGAAACATGTTAAGCCAACATTCAAAAGCCAAGGACCACGAAATGAAGATAAAAATGATAGCCATAATGCTCAAAGAAGAAAAAATATCCTTTTCCTAAAAAACAGGGTACTGTTTCCTATTTTTGAGGAGGTCGGCTAAGTGGTTATGAAGAAATGAATGCCATTATCCAAATTCAACCATGTGATGATATAATTTTCAATGATCTAATTTCAAGTAGATAAGGTTGTTATAGATAGTTATAAGGAGTTTGAGCCCTTTTTGAAATAGTACTGTCAAGTAGGATAGGTGTCTTTTTGTAATAAATTTCATGTTTTATGGTTATGCAAGTGTCAGTGGACAAAAATTCGATGTATATAGCCTAGAGGTAGATCATTTGATGTTGTAAGAAGTCTATTGAAGGCCATGGGGTCGAATTTGCCAAGGGTTGTGTTGTGGTCCTGTGATTTGGCAGATTGCCATACCAAGTGACAAGGAAACATCAAAACTAGTCTTTAGACCTCTAGGATCTAGCTTTCCTAGTCTCAGAGAGGGATCTCTCAATTGTTTGCAAAGATATGACTTGTTTTCTTGTAAAAGTTTGATTTTAGGCTAGTTATGAAGAATGATTTTTTTTTTTTGTTTGGTTGGACATGATGATCTAGGTAGCATAGATAGAAATAGGAAATATCTAAGTTATTGGGCAATGGAGTCAAGTGGAAGTTGAAACAGGTTGATAAATGGATCAGGAGTATCAAAGGGAAAATCTAACTTGGCCAGTGGATCTTTAAGGTCTTTCAGGTGAAATGAAATCAACATCAATGGTTTAGAATTAAAAGTAGAACTAAGGGAAATTAAGAATCCTTAATTATATGTACTTCTCAACAAAGGGAATTAAAACATTATATGAACATGAAAAGGCATTCAATAGACAGGGCTAGCCATAAATTCTACAAACCACACTTCAGCAAATAATAATCTGAAGACAAACTTCTCCAATGAAATATATAAGGCGAGAAACTCATTTAACTTCTAGTGATTTCATCTTCAAGGATAAGAAAACATTCAAGATTCACACATAACTGCATTCGTAGAATAGGTAACTCCTAGACATCTTTTATTACAGCTATATAGGCCTTCAAAACAATTATTAAGCAAGTACAAAGGGTATGATTGGAACAAAACCTCTTTGGCAGACTTTAAACAATGGTACTTTGAAGGGAGACTTCAGAAATAGTTTTTAAGTGGCAACAAGTAAGCAGCGAAAACCATAAATCATTCTTCAGATCAACTGTATTGAACTATTTAAGAAATTAACAAGCATAAGGGTTTTAGAGAGAAATTAATAATTCTCTAGAATATCTTAGGAGAAGAAAACATTAAGGCAGTGAAGAGTAAATAGAACTAAGGTGCTTTCAAAGCACATTTATTAGCCTAAAAATTTTACCCTACTACAACAGAGAATGATAAAACATAATGAAACCAGAAATACCAATAACAGATTTTGAGTAATTCACCAACAACCTAGCTCAGTGATCTTTTGTTTTTGTTTTGTTGTGCGCGAGGGTTTCCTTTTGGTGTGCTGGAGGGTTTCATGATTCAACCAGTGGTCATGAAACACTGATTAAACCTTTGAATCAAACCCTTAAACCCATTCTTCATCTATTTTGCCTCATGGATCATCATCCATAAAATTTAGTCACTCAATTTGACTATGGGATGGTATGTAATACTTTGGACACCATTAAACCTGCAAAAATAAACAAAAACATTTAATAAAACCTGTGTGCTTGGCTACAAACTGCTTGAGGGGTTTCGAGCTTCAGAGAAATGTTCTGAGGAAGGGGACATGCATGGATGGAGGGGTTCCACAGGCGAAACTAGGAGAAAACGACGAAAAATTTGAAATTGGGCACAAAAATGAGAGAGGGTGGTTTTGTGTGAAACTGGGTGGTTTTTGCGTGGACAATAGGTGGTTAATGGTTTTGAGGTGGGAGCATGCGATTCCATTCATCGATTGCCATGCGTCCTGAGTAAAAGAAAAATTATCACGCTGAAAAGGGCTATTAAAACCTGATCATGAAATCTACGCGATATGGAATGAGGATCGTTAGATCTCGAGAGATGAGATCTATGACACGGGTTGAAACCGATGATGGGTGATATGATCGCCCTCAAATGAAACCATTTGCTCGAACCTGAACTGATTCGCCCAAATGCATTTCCCTGGGCACCCTCATAGTAGAGCACAACCCGAGCTGATCCGACCTGAAAAAGTTTCCTTGGGCACCATAACATGACCAGACCCAACCTGACCCGCCCGAACGTCGAAGGCATGAGGGAGAAAACGGAAAATGGGTTGCACGAACATGTAGTAAAAGGCACATGGGCAGTCACAAATCAACATTTCGTATATCAATAAGAAATAGTCATTAATACAGGATCAAGACCTTGAAATTAGCCATTAATAGGGTAATATGAGAAAATTTATTATTATTATTATTATTATTATTATTCAGATTGGAAATCACGTCTTCAACTACTAGCACAACCTAACCCTAATCCAAATAATAAGAAAATACAAGTAGAAATGACAATTGTCCTTACTGATTATATTTCACCTTTGGAATGTAACAAAATTTAGCTATGATCAGGGGAATTATAAACCTCGTTGATTTTCCTATTATTAAAGAAAGTGAGGAAGAAACTATGTAAGGAGAAGAAAAATAAATTAAAGGATCGCTAGAGAAGAAACATGTTGTAACAACTAATGCTTCGAATAGTACTAAAACAATTGATAACACCCATGAAGCTTTAAAAGATGGTGATATTTCTAACACCTTGTAATAGCGAGTAATAACCATAATGTAATTTTAAGAACTTAGGCTAGTTGAACAATGAAACGTGTAACCACTGCTAGGAATGAGACATCTTTGCATCCACCTAAACTTGAAAGATTAACTGAACTCAAGAATACTCCTCAAAATAAGTCTAAATTCTTAGAGGATTTGAAAAAAATATATGTTTGGATTCCTTTACTCCAAAAAATATGAGATGTTCCAATTTATGCTAAGATTGTTAAGGAATTATGTTTCAAAAATCCAGGTAGAAAACCTTGAGACCCCCATACTACCCATGTAATTGGAAACTAATATGAATTTATTTTAGGGGATAATGCACTTACTAAATATGAAAATATCAGGAAGCCAACAATAATTGTTCACATTAGAGGAAAAACTCTTCCAAATACATTAATTGATTTAGGAGAAAAAATTAACATAATAACCATGGAAACTCTTGAATGGTTTGGGATTACCAATGGTGAAGGTAATTATGGATTCTAGATGGCAGTCCATTCTTTGTTCGGTTTTATGATTGGAGCATCGATTTTGGTGTGATCATGATATCATGAGGGTGGAAGTGGTTTAACGTTTGCATTCCCTTGGTTAGTTTTAGATTGGTTTATCCATGAGATCCCACACTCATGCTTGGAATATGGAACAGGGGTGAATTTTTGAAGAGATATTTGGCTCAGCCATGTCGATCGTTAGGGGTACGTGGAAGTCCTGAACCTGGTCTATTATTGCCTATGTTTAATGAAAGCTAAGTTCTCTTACTTTTGTACTTATTAATTTTTTTATTTAATGGTTGTTATATCACTGTTATTTCCATGGTTTATGTTGGTTATAATATTTATTTAATTATTAGTAGAAAATGGATAATTATTTACTAAAAAAATGACCATATTTTGCATATAAACGTTCATTTTTCAGTCGGTGACCAATAGTAGCTAATTTACAATATCTTATAACGCGACCAAATTTTAGTCGTTTTTAACTTAGTCATTAATTGGTTGTCTCAATTTTATTCTCTAGTAATATATTTAGTCATAATTATGGTCATTCATTTAGTGAATGTTTTAGCCATTAATTGCCACAATTAGTGACCAAATATACAACAAAGTATATTAGTATATGATCACCTGAGAAAACCAATTAATGACCAAAGAAATATGACCAAACGGTTGGTCGTGCTATAAGATACTTTAAATTAGCTACTAGTAGTCATATATTTGAAAATTCTAGTCATCATTTAAAACCGATTAATGACCAAAGAAATATGACTAAATTTTAGTCATGTTATAAGATATTGTAAATTAGCTAGTAATAGTCGCAGATATGAAAAATTTAGTCATAATTTGTAATCAAAAATTTATTCTTTGTACAAGTCATTTATAATTTTTTGGTAGTTTCATATTCATTATATAAATGACTGATTTAGTATTTTACATTCATTTCATTAATAATCACTATAAAAAACTAATTTATTCATATATTCATTTTATTTATGTTGATCATTAATCAATATAAACTACTAATTTATTAGTTTTAAATTAATTTTATTTGTTCATTATTAATCAACTTATATTAATTCGCATGATTTTACGGCTAAATAATAAAAAATTGTACAATAAACATGTTTATCTAATATGAAAACACAAAGTTACATATGCTAATTACAATACTAAATAATATCAAGTAAACCTATAAATAATTTTAACCATATAAATTATATGATATAAAATGTCAATTATTCAAATATAAATTTCCAACTTAACATTGGTTGGACTACAATAGACATGAAATATTGTTTCATCACTTAAAAACATTATAATTGTGTTGCCAAGGCAATGTAGGTGAATTCATCAACTCTAAAGACTTGACCATTAGTATGTATATGTATGTCTGATATGGGATATTATCTTTAATGGACAGACCAATTTTGTTCTCTCTCTCTTTATGCATTTGTGACTCTTGTGTTGTTCTCCTGTTTCTTGAATTCTTTCTTCTTACCATCAACATTGAGTTCTTCTTCTGAAAATAAAATAAGATATAACGCAAAGTATAAGACATGAAAAATGACGAACACTAAAATATAAAATGAAGTAGACTATAAAGAATTATATTACATATACCTCAATATCAACAATGACAATGTCATCTTTCCCCAGAAAACAAAGAAACTCGGACAAGTTTTCTTCATTTAGGCTATAGTGGCCATTATGTGGCGAGATGACATGTATAAACAAATAAAATAAAATGTCACCATAGAAAAGAACACCTTAGGAATTTGTATTCAACCTTTAGGAAAAGCTTAGGAACAATCATGCTAACTAAGTTGCATTCCAAAAAAACAAAGTTGTAAATAACTTGCGAAAATAAAATGACAAAAAAATGCAACATGTAATAAACAATGTATGACAGCCGGCTAGAAAATTGCATCATAGAAGAAAAAATTCTCCTATGGTTACCCATAAATGTGGGTGGGTAACCTCCCCCAATATTCCATGATCCTTAGGGTCTAGAGGAAGTAAACCTCCAACTAGCATAATGATTGATTGGTTGCATCTTGGATTCCAAAAAACTACCATGATTTCCCTTACACATCATAATATTCAAATATTCAGAAAACAACACAAGAACTAAGGATATAAATATGTGTTTCATAAAGATGATACATTCAAAGCATTGTGAGGTTAATAAATTAGTTTTTTGTAAATATAATAAATATGGTAATCGACAAAGTTTCACTATGCCTTTTTTATCACAAATCTAAAAATGTGAAAGAAATATCTTTGTAGTTATTAGATGAAGATATTTGTAACACTTTATGCTTCAATTTTAGCCAATTTTATAAATATTAGAGGCAACGTAAATGGTTCTATTTCATATCATAATATACACAAAATCCTACTACGAAGAATTTAAATTCCTCCAAATAAAAATTATGCAAAGGAGTTGTCCACTAACAAGGTCCACTCATATTATCACTAGTAACTATTCTAACAACAAATAAGGGCACCGGAGCAGGACTTACTATCATTAAATTTCTTAAAATGTGATAAAATATATAAGGGCTTTGCTCATACTCTGAGATCACGAGGATTCCATAAGACACTTCTAACTATAGTGGAACATTCCCAAATCAATGCAAGTACTTGTAAATTAATGAACTTGTAAATTTTAGAGTTTACATATTGTAATTGCTTCTCATGTTACTGACTTAACACTAGTATAGAATGGCTAATTAGTTACTAAAAAAGGGACTAAAGTTTTCATAAAAATGACAAATTTTCAGTCGTTGACGAGTAGTATCTAATTTACAGTATCTTATAACACGAACAAATTTTAGTTGTTTTTAGCTTATTCATTAATTGATTCTCAATTTTATCTTCTAGTAGTATATCTAGCAATAATTTTTGTCATTAATTTAGTCACTAATTTAGTCATTGATTTACCATATAAAACAAAATATATTACTATATTATCACTTGAGAAAACCAATTAATGACCAAAGAAATAAGACCAAAATGTTGGCCATGTTATAAGATACTGTAAATTAGCTACGAATAGTCATATATATGCAAATTTTCGTCATCGTTTGAAACCAATTAACTACCTAAATAATATGACTAAATTTTAGTTGTGTTATAAGATAATGTAAATTAGTTATTAATAATCGTATATATGCAAAATTTAGCCGTCATTTGTAATAAAAAATTCACCATTTGCATTATTCATTTATCTTTCTTTGGTAGTTTCATATTAATTCTATAGAAGACTAATTTAGTAGTTTATATTCATTTCATTTACTTTCATTAATAATCATTATAAAAGACTAATTTAGTCGTATATTAATTTTATTTATTTCATAATTAATCAATATAAACTACTAATTTAGTAGTTTTAGATTTATTTTGTGTTCATTATTAATGAACATAAATTAATTAGTATGATTTTATGACTAAATTAAAAAAAAAATTACATACAATATTCATGCTCATCTAATATGAAAATAGGTGAATCATGTAGTCTCATCAATTCATAACACAATAAAAAAATACCAATTACAATTATAAATAATCTCAACCAAAAAATTTATTATATGAAATGCTAAGTATTAGAATATGAATTTCCAACTAAATATTGATTGGATCACTACAACTTATACATCAAATTTTGTTTAATCACTTCAAAAAATTCTCACTATGCTTCCAATACATTGCACATGTATTTCCACCTTTCAAATGATTCAATAGTTTACCTCAAAAAATTGTGTAACCAATAGCATCCACCAATTGAGAGTCATGCAAAAGACTAGAAGCTCCATTCTTTGAATAGTCCAGGGCAGGCAGATGAATCCAAGGTCTTCAATCTACAACCAATAGACATTGATTTAAATACTAATAAGGTGATCTCATCTACTTTTTCAATTAAAATATCCATTAAAACTCTTATCAGTATTAGAAATATAATGAGACTATAGAACTTCCTTTACAAGACATGGAAAATTTCACAGAAACACTAAATACAATGTGTCCATTTAAACACTTATTCCACTGATTCTCCACAAAAAAAATTAGAAAATGTTAAGATCTGCAAATTCATGCTTGAGGAAGGAATTCATACACTTTATAACAATTTTTTATAAAAATACTAATATTTTGCATGAAACATTCAATTAAAGTATTTAAAAGAAGTAAATTACTTCCACTTTTACATGAGGAAAATGAAAGAAAAAAAGGAAATAATGAGAGAAATTACCACGAAAAATTCCAAACTATGCACCATAAAAGTATTGTGTAGAATTCTTTCCATGAGAAATAAAAAGGCCAGATGTCTAGTGCATGGTCACATTTGAAGCAATAATTAGGCAGAAATAGCTAAAACAAAGATTTTGAAATTCACATACACACCTAATATAAGCATGCCTCTTACAACTTGTAGCTAGAAATTCAGTTTAATTTTATGAGCTATGGATTATGATTACCTTAAGTACAAAAAATGCATATTTTCTTTATCTCACTGTTGACACAGTTGAATACATAAAAACACATTTCTACTCCATTTTTATTTTTGTTTAGCTTATTTTACACATCCTTCATATTTTTGTGTCTTAGAGATTGACCTTTATATATTTTTATAGGGTAGAACATAAAATCGAGATTTAAAAAAATATGCTTCAACCAAAAACAATAACGAAACCATACAATCTTCAAATGCTACATGCAAAATATAAGATGTCAAGACCAAAGGGAATTTCCAAACATTTTTTGAGATTTAAAAGCAACACAAGTGAAGTACCAAATGTGAAAACTTGTAACAATTTGGTTTAACATAGAAACTAAGGTATTTGAAACCCGAGTCCAAGTCCAACTAGAAAAAAGGAAATGTATCCACTACATGAAAGGGAGGGACCTTACGAAGGTGCCTTTCAAAGGGTAAGAAAAATCCTTGTAAACAATTCCTTCTTTCTGATCCCAACTTTTAAGGGCTTGATGGGGTGGAACAACAAGAGCCACATAGTAATCGTAATGGTGACTTGTTGGTGTATTTCCCACATTAACATGGAAACTTACATTACAATGTATATATTGGAATTAAATACAGTTATCTGTAAATATGCAATCATAGATAAATTAGCACAAGAATTAGAGTACATTTTAACCTAAAAGTGCCCATGAAATTTTCACTTAATTTCCATGTCATAATATGTAAACCAATCAAAATCCTTTAAATTTAAAAATAGGTACATGTAAATATTTTAGAGGGAAAAAAAGAAAAACTACATTTTTTAGTGTATTTTTGGTTTACCTCCTTATAGGTTTACTCAAATGTCAAGTGTAGACACTTGTTGGATGCATAATTAAATTTCGCATTGAACGAGTACCCATTAGTAGCCATTTAAAGTATGCATAATGGATACTTTTTGGATGCGAAATTTAATTCTAAATCCAATGAGTGACTACACTTTAAATTTGAGTAAACCTATAAGGAGATAAAAAAAATACAATAAAAAAAGTAGTTTTATTCTTTTCCCTTCAAAATTCGTAACTCTTGTTTTATTATTTTAACTATTGTTTTATGATTTTTGCTTAGGAGGCCACTTTTGGACTAAACTTTTATCTAATGTATCCATAACTCTTGATCAAAATATGATCATGTTTCTAATTTCACAAATACATTAATTCATCCTACAATAACATCAAGTAACTTTCTCTTCAATGGAAAAACATGAGCTACACTCGAAGAACAAAAACTATGATTTAATTATTAAAATAAAAAAATTATGTTTGAAGAAAGAGTGCACAAACCTTAAATCTAGTAGCTCTCTTAGAAGCCTTGTTTTGATGCTAAATTCATCTCAACACATAAATAAATTCTTTGAATAACATTACCTCTAAGCATAGTATTTCTAGTAATGCAAGTTGTCTTTTCAAATAAATCCAATGTAAATTATGGGTTGATCCTTACATTTGGTGTATTTTTAGTGTGCCAGGACCTAACTTTTTCACCTACTCTGAATTAATACTGCAATCATGTCTTAGTATCTTTAATACTCCCCGAGTTACATTGTCCATTCTAAATGAGAATATTTTAAAACTACCATCATCATGTAAGAAAGTAGAAATATTGTTGTCCTTAGAGAGAGGCATGTAAGTTGCAGTGCCCAACCCATGGAGAAGATGAATTTCCAAACAATCATAAAAGTTGTGCAAATAGATCCATAGGACCAAGAGACATTGTGAGTATAGATTTCGACATTAAAATAAAAAGGAAGACAAAAAAAACCATTGCCACGAAGCAACTCCTTCAAATGATGTAGCCAAACAAACCTTAAATGACCATCTTGATCAGCCTCACCAACACTTGATACTTCACTAATAGATCTTCCTTCTAGATTCAATTGTCCAATCAAAGTTGAACCATCATGATAAGAGAGGAAAATTAATCTGCACGATGCTGTGAAACATAGAGATATAGATTTTGATTGAACATCTCTACCCAAGACTTGGATAGTCAGTGTCAAAACTTGAGCTCCAATGTAACTTTATATTCCTATTTTTTGTCTATACAACATCCCATGTTATGGTAGTACAATAAGAACTAGCCAACCAGGTAATATGGGCACCAATACTACTTCTATGATCAAATTTTTCAATAATGTAAAATAATGGATAGGGCTATTGTTGTCTTGGGATAGGTCATAGATATTCACAAACCATTTCGTGACCACCATGAGTTGAACTTGAGAACTAAAAATTCAGGCTACTTGTTAGATGTAAGCACCTTGCAAAGAAATCTCAATTGCAAGACAATGTGTTACTTCCCTTTGATAACTGAAAGAGAGAATTTGGAATTATTCATAACTAGCTACAACCAAATTGTTGTAATTGAAGGGTTGAAAATGAGATGAACTATTTCAAAGAAAACGAAATTTCTAGAAAAAGGCTTAACAACAGACTTGTCTGTCATCACAGGCACAATATTTGGTTTTCCAATAAGTTTTTTCACATTAAATATTGTTACTTTGTCACCTTCTCCTGTTGCAAGCCTTCCTATGTTATTTATAGTAAGCACATATTTGAAAATAGTGCTACTAGTAAGATGTGACTTAAGTTCCCTTGCATTATAATAACTTTTTTAGTCTTCATGTTTAGAAATCAATTTTTATATGCCTACCTTAATTGAAAAGGATCCTAATTTTAAGACAAAACCTTGTCATCACCCAAAACTACATATCCATAAAACGTAAGTGCAACTTGTCCTCTTCCTCTTTTAGGATAGATAGCTTGAATGGTTTCTCATTATCTATGAAACCATCATCCTGAAGATGATATTTTTTGTCAAATGGTTGGAGATGGTCCCTCTCATCTGGAAGAGGCAAGAATGGTTCAACACTACTAGCCCCTATCAATGATGAGTGTTGGAATAAACATACTTGTAAGGCTTCAAGCAGAGGTAGCTTATCCCTCTTACTCCTCTTGCTCATCACAGAAGAAACAACTTAAATTAGAGTAAACAAATTTATGACCTATGTGGCACACCCTTGCACAAATATAACATCACCCCTTAGAAATAGTCAATTACATGTGTAGTAGAAGTACCAATTTTTTTCCACAAAGTTTCTCCCACTAGATGTGAATGTACACACTTTTGATGCAAATGACTGTTCACTATTAATCTCATCATCATCTTCTTTGTCCATACTAGAAAGTTTTCCATCAAATGTGAAATCATCCTCATCATCCTCTTGTGATGTGGCATCACACTCAATTGCAATAGAATGAACTTCCCAATTGACTGGATTTACCAAAGACTCTGAGTTCTTTCTAGGAACATTAGACTTAAAATTACAACTACCAGATTCATTGATAGAACTAGCGTTTGAACAAGGCTTCTCCATTGATTTTTCAGAAAAATTCATGTTAGCACCATATGTACCTAATCAAAATGCTAGGAAAACCAAGATGAACTTCAAACATTCAAGTTGGGTTTCATTAGAAAATAATTTTCCCACCATACCAATTTACCTCTTTATTAGAGGCTTTATTATAGACTCATTCTTTTCCAACTGAACCACAAAATTGAAACACACTTTTTCAATAGAAACATTATATGACAAGAATTCCTTCTCTAAGCCCACAATAAATATGAATGTGATCACCTAGTTCTCTTGATTTTGAATCTGACAGAGGTAACATCAGAGGAATTTTGAAAGAAACAACAAAAATGAATTAGAAACTCTTGTTGGAATATTACTCACAGTTGATTGAACAGTACATCGTAGCAGCCTTTTTCCTATCCATTTAGACAAAGAATATGAATCCATCGATAATAGATTTTCTTGAAAGGTGCACTTTAGGTTAATATAACTTGGATCACCTATTAAAAATTTGAAAAACAACTGTAGCATCTTTGCAATTACTGATTTATTATGGTATCCACCCAATGCATCAGTTAAAGGTAAAAATTTACCATGGTCTCCAAGAAAACCATGGAACTTATTGTATTGTTTCAATCTTTATGAGTCCTCATTAATGTTGTCCAAATAAAACTGAAGAAAAATTACTTTAATAGAATCTGTTCTCTGCAATTCTAGTGTATTAATTTCATTTCTATGTATATCCGTTTCGATAGATAAGTTTATCTCCTTATTTGAATTCATTTCTTTTACCACACTTTCCATGTGCTTCAACAAAAATAAATTAGTATAAGTACATAAATCTTCCATATAGGGAATTAAATTATTAAACAAGACTAAATTTTTCATCTATACCCTAAAATACCCTGTCAGACATTACTGTCATGATGATGTCAAGTAAACTATTGAAAAAAGATTCATCCACCAAAACCTCGCGTAATGCGTCCCTTTCTCTCAAAAATTATTGAATTGTATACAAAAATCCCTCGACAGAAAGGGTATAAGAGACCATGGCTGTAATCTGTGAATGAAAATTCAATGGGAAACCATGCAAAGAGGTGCTCATAAATTTTTTTTTCATGTTCCCTATGTTTTCTTTGCTAAAAAATCCTCTTAACTCTGTCATAGTACCAAATATAGACTCTATAAGCTTAAAACTATCTCTTATCTTCCCCAATAGGTCTTCCTAATTTGAATTATCCAAACCTGCCCGAAGTACCAAATTTAGTCAGAATTATGCATTTCTTTCGGATCTTTTTCCATTAAGAAGAAAAAGTAAAAAATTTATCATTTCCCCGACATGCATAATCAAAAGGGATGTCAAAAGTTTCAACAAAAATCTTTCTTTTGAATCCTCCATTACAAAAAAACCTAACTGCTCACAAATTGTAAGTAATGAAGTATGTTTAAACGTATGCTCTGTCCAAAAAGCATCCTCTCTTCAAACTAGGCTCTTTCTCATAGAAGCTTTCCATAGACCTGCCTGGAGCAATGATAAAACTAAATACAACCATGCATTGTGCCTTAAGAATAACCAACCCATGTCCTTTACACCATGTTCTTTGTATAATATTTGAAGTTGAGACAATATATCTACAACAATATTTTCCAACAGTGGTAGATCCCCTATATGGCCAAAATGAGCATTATGGCATAGAATTCAACTAAAAATTATGAAGTATTTAGTTCGAAGCAACTTCTCTCTTCCCAATTCAACACTCCATGGAAGAGAAAAAACTTCCTTAACGTCAATATCAGATAGAGCGACCCATACAAGTACAAAAGATACCTTTAAAGTATAATCTCATGCACTTGGGAAGCTTCCCTACTCTACCACATGTCCAAAATATGACAAATAACCGAATAGAGATAAGAACAATTTTAAGAAAAAACCTGAAGATATGTTGTTCATTCCATGCTCTTCTATGACTCCCTCATTCACATTTTAATGCTTTATACCACATGACATACCCATGATTCCAAGAACCTTATTCCTGTGTTTAGCTCAATGGTTCCTCCTTGTGCAATCTGTATTTATTTCTTATATTGAACATCATCTAGGATGGGAAGGTGGTGGAGTGGAGAATCATATGCCATAGAATCAACATCAATATTGAAATGAGCAAAGACCAGCAAGCTAATTCCATGTTGTTGAGTTTCAATGGAGGACAACTTACATTGTTGAGGGAAGAAAAAATATTTTGTCATTTTTATTTTTTCAACCACGTTCTAAAAATGAATACCCATGAGAAGAAATTTCAAATTAAATAGGTATGGAAGACTTGCAGAAACATTTTTCATATTTAAGCACAATGAATATGCAGTTTTCACTTTCTCAAAAATAAAACCTGTGTATCCTCTGCAAATTTTAAATCTCAAAAAGTCATCACCCAAACTGGACCATGTTAATTTTCTTATAATAAGAATGTCAGCTACAAGAAAAAGAGCATCATCAGTATAAATAAAAATCCCATCCTCTACTTTCAAAACTTCATTTAATAGGTGTTGTTCAAGTATGTTTCATAAGGTACATATCATAAAAAGTTCTTGTAACAGGTTAAGGAATCATTTGTGAACATGTTCAAGTAAGTGATTTTCATAAGGCTCATTTTAAGGACCAAGCACCTCCATTATTTCATCATCAACTGAATGTTGTGGCTATAAAATTTGTAAAATAAAATTGACATGCTCTTCATTAGGTTTGTGATTATCTTATTTGTATATAAAATAATTCCAATATGGAGAAATGAACTCTTTAAGAGAGCTAAGCACTTCAACAACTCCTTGTAATGTTATATTAGAGTCAAAAACATTGTTATTTGTAGGGAATGGTTGTTCATGTCCATTAGGAATAACTACTTTCCATCCTCTGAAAAAATTCTCCAAATATTTCATCATATTCATGACCACTTGTAAACTCTACATCATTTACTTATGGCCCATGCTTGCTAGCATATGGCCATGCCTTATCCCACATGGGCCTTGTTTTTACTCCTTGTGCATGCAAAAAATTTCAAAAGCTATTAGATCCTCTAGCTAGTGACTTGTCTGTGGAAATATAACACTTAGTTGATTCTCCTTGTTGTCCTCACCAATTGAAGAACAATGTTGTGAGTGAAGGTTATAGGAAAAAGTAGTAGAAGTTAAGTCTACAACCCCATTTTCTTCATGACCACCCTAACTTGTTTGTTTCCAATGATGTTTTTTATAGTTCTGTGATCCACTATCTTGAGAAGATATGAAAGTCTTAATAATAACCACAGGTTTTTAAACCAAAGGAAGCTTTTCAACAATATTTTTTCTCTCATACCTCCACATTCTCCAATCCAAGATGTAAAATAACGTGTAATATTCCTAAATTAGCTTGCAGCTAATTGGAATATTAGAGTTTTGTTTTGTCACTTAGATAGGTGAATAGCTGGGTAGGGATACCTGTAAATCTCTTTATCAAGAATAAAACCACTTCTCATGTGAAATTGGATCATCATTTCAAATTAATAAAGGACCATAAGCTGTGAACAGGGCCTAGAGCATGTGGACTAGGTCAATGTTGACTAGATAAATAATGTTGTTATGGAGATCATGGAGGATTAATGGAGGAAAACACAATCATTTAGAAGGATTGTATGCATGATAGTAGCCCCTTTAATGAGTGGGACCCAGGGTGAGGAAGCTCACCAATCATAAAAGGAAGAGGCTGACAGTATTAGAAGACATGGATTTGTATTATTGAATTTGATCTTTTTAGATCTGGATTTTTCATGTGACATATCTATGCATGCTTTTGCTGTTTAGCAGGGTTTGTTGTGCATTTTAGCACAAGGGTGTTTCTGAGCAGAGATCCCACCCTCGTCCTTGGGGGAATTAGAGTTCCTACTTAGGAGAGGTTATTTTGAGTTTCATTACCACTATCTATAATTTGGCCAAGCTTTAGTCTCATATACAATGCATTTCTATTTAGAGTTGGGTTGTGTTGCACGGGTGTAGAAATGGAGGAGAGAGATCTCCAATTTCTGAGCTAGTTTTCCATTGGAGGGATCATCCTTTCATCTCGAAACTTGTGAGGAGGTTCTTAGGGCCTCATTTCATATTTTGGCACCACTCCAATTAGCTATCATCGGCTATAGCACAATTTCCCTTAAGGACGGTGTTATTTTGGAGAGCAATTGTAGCAGTGGGTTTATTTCCCTAGCTAGAGAAGTTGTGTTTCCTTTGAGGGGATCAGCCCTTCATTTCAGATATATATTAGAGGAGGGTCATGCATTGCATATTTTATATCAGCCACCTCCTATCAGTGATTCAATTGTAGATATTATTCAACCCTAGGGAAAAATTTGCTATTTCTGTATGGTGTGTATTTCTGGAAACCTTTCCTGGGTTGTCTTGGAAATATTTTTTGGAGCATGCATCTCTAGTATTATAATTTTTGGAGCATTATATCAGTAGAAATATATTTATGTATCTTTCAGTTACTATTTTCTCATATACAATGTTGTTTTCTGCATTCTTGTATTTCATTTATTAACAACATTTCAGATCTAGGTGTATGCTTTCATGGGAGGCTTATTTTCCCAACTTGAGTGAGATTTTCCTCATGTATTTGTACCTATTTTTTATGTTATAATCAAAATGGAATGGACCTATGGTTGTCTCATGTCTTGAGATATTTATATTTCTACATATTTCCACTTTTATGTGCTATATTTCTACTCTCCCAATTTTTGGATATTACAGTGGTACCGGAGCATAATCTTGGCTCAACCTGTGTACTTCAACCATTATGTCATCTAAGGAGGTTTATCATAGAAAGAAGAATATCTGTAGAAGATATGTTGGCCATACTCCATTATTAGGAGAAATGGGAGGGAAGGAGCTCTCAATAGTTCTTCTTCAAACTACGCAGGGCATTAACAGAGACATCAAAGAGATGAGAATGGAGACATGTAGAGATTCTCCAAGAGGGATTGCACATGAATAAATCTCCATTTAATCACATTATGGGCATGAAAATTCAGCTACACCATCGGATCTACAACAAGGTACCATGCATACATTCATGTCAAGAGAATAAGATGAAGGAGACACACCAAAGGAGGAGACTCTTGGTGACTATCTCCAAGAATATGAATCTCATTCTAGAAGATTCAAGGAGCATATAAACTTCCAAGGGTTTTGTCAAATCAAAGAATATAGAAGACCCAATAACCACAATAGAAGAAGAGGGTGCATGCAACACACTTTGGGTAGATTATTTCTACCTACTTTTGATGGGTCACCCAAGTGCACAACTAAGGCTTGGGTATAGAAACTAGACACATATTTTTTGTTGCATCAAGTTTCAGAAGAGGAAGCCATTAGAGTTGCAACACTGCATCTTGAAGGTAAGGCTTATGCTTGGTGTTTTTATGAATCTTATTCATTAAATAATGCAAATGTATCTACTTATGAAAAGTTCACTAGGATGTTAGTGAAAATATTTGATCTAAGACATTCTGAAACTTCCTTGGGTGAGCTAGTCAAACCCAAGAAATCAGATCTTTGCATGAGTTGGAAGGATCCATGAAACCAACTCCATTTCAAAATATTTTTTAGGGGGTTATAGATTTTCAGAATGCTTTGCCAAGGGCAAAAGCCCCATTTCAACAAGAAATTTCTTCTCAAGAAGAAGACATGAGGGTTCCTCCTTCAAGAGGGGATGAAGCCAAAGCATATCTTAATGATGAGGTATTCTCCATTGGTAGGGAGAAGGAAGATGAGGAGGTGGAAAGAGCCTCCAACACTGTAACAATAGGAGTAGATCCACCACTATTTGGAGATTGAGATGGAGCAATTGCTTCAACTATAAGAGCTCTTGTATCTTTGCAAGAAATTCCAAAGGATATCACATATGAATATCAGGAGCACCATGTGTCTATGTTGACAGGAAATGAGACAAAAAAATGGAGGAAGTGTGTTCCAACATTGACCATAGTTTTGGGGACATAAACCATGATAGGTCACTTATTTGTGATTAAGAATCTTGACACCAATATGACATTGGGTGTGCATGGGTTGATTACATTGGATAAGAATACCGTATAGTATGAGATCTTGAAGAAGGAAGGAGAATATGAGAAGCAGGGCTACCATCAATTTCTTGGGAACATACACACCCATCCTTTTTAGAAGGTTTATGCATAGAGGTAGGAAGATGATTTTTGCAGTGAGGGTAGGGACAAATCAATCCACTCACATATACAACCTTCTCTAGGCCTTGATGTTTCTTACATGGAGGCATTCCACAAGGGAGACCCCCTGATTGGGAGATGATCAAAAAAAAATTTCAACATGGTGCATCATTGATATATTTGGGTACGGAAGGAGCCTCGGGAGAAGTTGGAACAATGCAGTGAGCCTATGATTGGTTCAAAGGAGGGATGAGAAATTTATGATATGGACATTTTCGTCTCCCACTTAGCTACTTGTGCTGAAAGATGATGATTCGGGAACATGTAATGGCACAGGCATGGTTTCAAGGGGCTACCCCATATTCTAGGGGTATCAAATGATGCTTCCACAAATGAGGGAGATTTCTGAATATGACAAGAGGTTATTAAAACTCTTGCAGTCATTGGAAAAAATATGGAAGTTTTGGATGGGAAATACCTTCCAAGAGGATGTTGACCTCCATGTACCTCAATATTGTCTTGAGCATGATGACCTGGAAGGGAGGAAACAAAATTGGGGTAATAGTACTCCAACATGTGGCTTTGGCATTGAGCATGTCAAAGAGGAGAGTTATGATATGATAGGTGCTTCATTTCAGACTTTAATAGCACTGTCATTGTTGGGAAGCCTAGATCCAAATTGGGAGTCCCAAGTATTGGTGGAATATTCCAATAACCTCTTCACATGTAAGGTTCTTGATGGGAAAGAAATATATGGGATATGTAGAGTGTTTAATGGAGTCATTTATTCCCACGATCAGATCTACTTCACTAGAGACTCCAAGCTCAAGAAGAGGATTCTACATGTAGCATATGAGGCACTCTTTTTAGGGCATGTAGATTCCATTCAGTCTTATCACACCATCACGGAGGGATTCTATTGAGAGGATCTCAAAGAAGATGTGCACCAACATATCACAAGATATGAAGATTGTTTGATGTATGAAGAGGAAAGCAGCCACCTTGCAAGGTTGTTTTAGTCACTTCCCCTTTTGATGGAGAGATGGAAGGCTCATCTATGGACCTCTTCACCAAATTGTCTACAATATATGGTAAAGATTATGTTTTTATGCTTATTGATCAACTAAAAATGTATGTACATTCCTTTACCATAAATTTGTAGCACATTGCTCCAGAAGAGAGAAAACCTTTCTTTTGATTTCATGGTCCTTTTGGGAATGCATTCTGTGATGGGATTGACCACTTTCTAGGGGACTTTGGGCAAGACTGGATTTTCTTGGCTCATATTTAGTCAACACCTAATGTACTTCACTATTTTAAGGCTTTTGAGAAGCTTATGGCAGCAAGCAAGTGGTTGGATGGCCACTTATCATATTATTTTTTGAGACAGCTAGAGACAGAACATCGTTGGTCTCACTCGAGGGAATATTATCACCATCCAACATGCTATATGACACATAGTCCATTTTTCTTTTGGATCCCATATGGTGATGACACTCTATTCACTATATGTAGGATGTATTAGGCAAGAGTGACTCTTGGAACCAAAGAGTGGGATGATGAGAGCCCAAGTTCATTTTGGCTTCTTGATGACCACATTATTGAAGGCCAAGATCAACAATTCCATATCTATCATAAATGGAGAGAGAGACAACATGAGTTGAACAATTTAATCTCACTTTTTCAGCCATGCAGCCCCTAGACATTGTAGAAGCAGGGGATTTGTGATTTTTTCTATGAGCTACCAAGGATGGATCACTTTGTTTGGATAACAACATGGAGATTAAAGTTCCTCATGGGGATTGAGGGACCCAAAATTTACCATCTCTCATGCCTGAAGGAGGCCAATAGGAATCGTATAACTCTTTCCATATATCTCCCACTTCATCATAATGGAAGCTATTTGGTTTATCTACCAAAGGGTAACTTGTATACCTGGAAGGAGACATATCCATTGGAGGTTTTACAATATTTTTTGCAGTTGCATGAGGACAAGCAACATTTTGGAAGGGAGGACTATAATATTCCTAAATTATCTTGTAGCTAATTGTAATATTAAATTTTTGTTTTGTCACTTAGATAGGTGAATAAGTGGGTAGGGAGACACATAAATCTTTGTATGAAGAATAAAACCACTTCTCATGTGAAATTGGATCATCATTTCAGCTTAATGAAGCACCCTCAGGTGTGAATAGGGGCTAGAGCATGTGCACTAGGTCAATGTTGACCAGATCAACATCGTTGTTATGGAGATAATGGAGGATTAATGGAGGACAACGCAGCCATTTAGGAGGAGTGTATGCATGAGATTATCTCCTTTAATGAGTGGGACCCAGGGTGAGGAAGCTCATCAAGCATAAAAGGAAGATGATCGCAGCATTAGAAGTCATGGATTTGTATTATTGATTTTGATCTTTTATATCTAGATTTTTCATGTGACATATGTATGCATGATTTTGTTGTTTAGCAGGGTTTCTTATGCTGTTTAGCACAAGGGTGTTTCCGAGCGGAAATACCACCCTCATCCTTGGGGGACTTACAGTGCCTAGTCAGGAGAGGTTATCTTGAGCTCCATTACTACTATCTGGAATTTGGCCAAGCTTCAGTCTCATATATAACGTAGTTATATTTAGATTTCGGTTGTGTTTTAGGGGTGTAGCAGTGAAGGAGAGAGATCTCTAATTTCTGAGCTAGTTTTCCATTGGAGGGGTCATATTTTCATCCAGAAGCTTGTGAGGAAGTTATCAAGGCATTATTTAATATTTTGGCACCAGTCCAAGTATCTATCATTATCTACATCGTAGTTTCCATTAAGGGCTGCATTATTTTAGAGAGCAGCTACAACAGTGGGTTTATTGCCCTAATTGGAAGAGTTGTGTTTCCTTTGAGGGGAAAAGCCCTTCATTTAGGAGATATACCGGAGGAGGATCAACCATTGCGTATTTTATATCAGCCACCTCTTATCAGTGATTCAGTTGCAGATATTATTCAGCCCTAGTGCCAAATCTGTTATTTCTGTATAGTGTGTATTTTTGGAAACCTTTCCTGGGTTCTCCTGGAAATCTGTTTTGGAGCATGGATCTCTAGTCTTAGAATTTTTGGAGAATTATTTTAGCAGCAATATATTTTTGTATATTTCCACTGCTATTTTCTCATATACATCGCAACTTTTCGCATTCTTGTATTTCATGTATTAACAACATTTCAAATCTAGGTGTATGCTTTCATGGGAGGCTTGTTTTCCCAACTTGAGTGAGATTTTCCTCAAGTATTTGTACCTATTTTTGCTATTATAATCATAATGGAACGGATCTATGGTTGTATCATGCCTTGAGCTATCTATATTTCTGCATCTTTCCACTTTTATGTGTTATATTGATGCTCTCCCAATTTTTGGATATTACATAAGGTAGCAAGAATGAATGTGTGTATGTTCTAAAAATTGTTATCAACCAAAACCACATCATGAAAAAAATACAAAAAAAATTACAAAATAAGTCAGAATTGATCATCTAGATTGTTCTACACATGCACGGGATCATGATTGAAAGTATCAAAGATCATCTTAAACAATCTAAACAAAATACCAACCTCTTCACTAATATGAAATACAAGGTTCCTCCATCTACAGATGATCATGCAAATTGTTGTAAAATAAATGGAAATTCATATTGACAACATGTGAAACTGGTAAATTAATAATACACATTATATGTTGGACATGACTATAGAGAACTAAAAAGAGAATAGTAAATGTCTTCTCTTACCTTATACATTGGAACCATGCCTATAATCTCTACTTTCTTGAATGGGTTTGGGTTTCCCATGCCATAATCTCTAGGGGCCAACACAAGTCCCACCCATGAATAATGTCATGAATTGTACCAAACTTACATTTACATTATATTTTTTTATCAAAACTTTTTCTTCATTTTTTCAGAAGTTTTTGATCTTTTTGAATCCTTCTTCATTTCCAAATATTACTTATATAGTTATCCAATGTGTTTCATATAGATTATTTTTTTGAAAGAATAAAAAAATATGTAAAAAATAATACAATACATGGTTAGAATATTCAAGTTTGACAGATTACTAGTAAGCATGCAACAACCATGTTTCCCTCGCCTTCATTAAGTAAAATTTTTAAACCTTGCACTTTTCTTTTAGGAAGATAAAATTTGACAAGTAATTGGAAACTCTATAGGTAAACTCATCAAAAGAGACAAGAAACAAGATAAAATGGGTATATTCACATGCGATAAAATTTGTATTGAACTGGATCTAAGCAAAGGATTGTCAGATGACATCATCCTTAATTGTCAAGACTATAACTGGACTCTAACCCTGGATGATGAAAGCATAACTTGTGTAAAATATGCCCTAAAACATGACATCCATTTAAAATTTCAATAAAAGGTTTATAAATAGGGAGATGATGTTAAAATAATAACCATAGAGAGGAGATTTGATGGGTTCCAAAGCTAAAAAGATGAATGGTTGATTTGGAAGGTGACCCAAAAGGGAAAATGTAGAGAAGAAACCATATTATGAACTTATAATGTCAAAAGGCAAGATTAAAAAAATAAATAGAAACTCCTGAGGAACTTTGGCTTCAAAAACCCATTATTGGTAAAGAGCAAAAAGGAACAATTTTCATTAATTGATATTATAAGGAAAGGATTCCATATATCAAGTTTTCAGTTCAAAACCATCAACAACAAAATTTTATCAAAATAAAACTAAAAAATAATGTAGAAGAAATAAATAGGGTTTGTCTTATCACTCCAAAACCCAATACCCCCCCAGTCATCAAATGCCCAATATCCAATTCTTTACCGACTACAAGTATAGCTCGGGCATATTTCATTTCTTAATTTTTAATACAATCTATTACTTTCATTGAAAAATATATTAAATGTTATCCTAAATAAACCAAAATAACAAAAAATTAATTTAGAATGCACTAATAAGAAAAACAATGGACCTAGATAGTTTTTAATTCCCTTTAGACATCAACAATCGCATTTATATTTGTGTAGTAAAATTTTTCAAAGTTGCTTACTCTCTTGAAAGCTTGGTATTCAAATCAAAATTGAGAATCGATTCTCAAAATCAAGGGCTTTTCATGAAGCATTGAGAACATCCAAATAATGTTGAATGTTGTGAAACATGTTATTCAAATTATTTTCATCTTGAAAGTAATAAGATACAATCTAGAAGTCTGAATTTTATTTTCTGCTCTTGAGCTTCACATAGATTTTCTACTTCTATGACCTATTCCTCACAACACAGTGAAATATATATGTGTCTTTCATCTTCATTTTTAACTTCAAGTCCATTCACCTACTCAATATCGCTTTCACTACCCAAATTATTAGTATTTTTATTGATATTTATTTTTTTATTCTCAGGATCTATTGGAGGATACTAAGACAAATTTTATTCTATAGTATACTCATCCATTTCTACTCTAGATGATTTTTTTCATTTTACCTCATCTAAATTTCGAAGATTATCATCCTACCTAACTGATTGAAGCAAAAAATTATTATCTGAAATAGATGCATGTCCATGAAACATCTGGCTCATGTCATGTTTAGATCCCTCAATGTCACAAGTTCACAACAACCACTAGTAAAAGAAACAATAACCTAAGATGGAGCATTTTCATAGGACAGATTGGAGTAGTGGCCGTGCAATTTTTTCATAATTTCATATGGATTTGGAAAAGTAGGTGACGATCATATTTGTTTGTCTTGAAAGTAACATTATTCATAAACATATTTTTCCAATTCAAATGGTTTTTTACCATCTAGAAGTTGGATTGAAACACCTTTCATTGTTTTAGGTACATATATATGATAATTTTTAACAATAAGTCAATCAAACTCATTGTATGATGTTCCTTCCAAGAAAGGATCAAGGATTTCACCTGCAACATCTCCAAGGTCCATAAAAGACATTTATGACCTAATAGGTGATAATAAGGACTCGATATCTTTGACATAAAGTTATTCATCTAAATCATTATCAATTTGTAACATCTTTTTGATATTTAAATCAAATAGAAATTTTTTATTAACTTGTTCATTAAAGACTACATCAACCAAGTCACCAGCCACCTTATCCTTCTTTTTTTTCTGGACCAGATAACATGATAGTCTGCTTTTAACAAATTTCGGCATTTCTTTGCTACCTTTATGCAACTTAACATGGCTCTCATCTTCTTATGATTCATTTTCATAGTTTGACACACGAACTCGAGAACAATTAACTGGCCAATCTTCTTTTGTGCTTGGACTCATGCAACTTATGATCCTTGAGTTCCATCACCTCTATAAAATTTGGTTCTTCTGATCAATTCCTTGTGGTTTGATGCTTCATTTTATTAATAAGCTTACTTTCCTTTACTTTTGAAGACAAGCCACCACATGGTGTTCCATGCGGAACTCTCAAAGCCTCTCTCAAAGCTAATATTTTTTCTTCTATTATTAAAACAACTTTCTTCTCTTTATTAAACAAATGTGCAATTGACTACAAGATAATTTATAGTCCATTTCACTTTTTCAATGCTTCACTATTTTTTTTATGGGAAAGGACTTATCTTGCACTTTTTTGAAATTTTTTAATATCACTCCCTTAATTATAGAGAAAAGGTCTCTTTTCATTGCAATCTATTGCACCCTTTTGTATCCTAGGGCCTTCAAGCAATGCTAGCACTTAATTACTGACTTATTCAATAGTTTTTGATGACCCTCTTGAGACATCTAATCCGGTTTTCTTCATATGGTTCATAATTTCGTATGAATGATAACTAATAACTACAACCCAACCCTATGATTCCACCAACCACCCATATGAAAAAGTTATGATAGTAGAATGCAACATATAAGTTTGCACTTTCTTTTCAACAAAACCTCCAATTTCAAGATCTAATAGACACCCAATACCCAGATTTGATCCTTCAGATTCAGATGGCCCACTAGGATATTCCTTTGCTAGACTACTACTATTGAAACAAAAATTTCCCTTGATATTGTTATTGATCCCCACACTTTCCTCCAACTGAGCTTTGAAGTAGTATTTTTTCCAGGTGTTTTTCCTTGAGGAAGATTCCTTGTATGCATATAAGTGAAATCAACCTACCAAATGAAAAAAGGGAGCTTAGACATTAAAAATGGACATAAAAACCAAGTGGAATGTTATAATACATTTCTTAAAGTTTGACAGAAAATGATGTTCCCTCAGAGTATCAAACCGTGGCATTAGATGTGAGTAGAAGATCTTCATTCTACTGGTTTAGTCCACTAAGGGAAGGTATACACTCCGAGCATCAAGAGGCAAGCCACCAATCTCCTGTCCAGAGAAGTTCCCTTCATTATTACACCCCCTTGGTCAAGGGAAGGCAAAATTTCCAGTCCAGAGCCAGAGCTAGTTCAGCCCCGCAGATCTGCATGAATCTGGATCTTGAACTGGTAAATGTTAGAATAGAACATGGAAGTGAGGATATGAGCCTGATCTATCCCCCACTATTGATCTATTCCCACCCACTTACGGGTAAACATAAAATAGAGGACGTGGTTAGTTAATTGATCTAATGAATCTTCAACTGTAGCTAGTTTCTCAATAGAAAGCTCTGGTTTGTTTGGCCCAGGGAAGGTGGGAAAAAAATCTCCACCAAAACCTTCTCATTTGTAGTGTTCACTACAAGAAAAAAGCACATTGGCGAGGGGCCAAAATGGTCACCATAAGCTCATTGGTGAGGGTCAAAATAGCCTTCGTCACCAAAAAATAAACGTCACCAAAGGTGGCATCGCCGAAAGTATAGGTGTTGTGGTGACATTCAAGGTCCGTCACTAATAATAATTTATAGTGATGGATAGTGACCATCACCATTTCATATGAGCAATGGTGACAGAAAATAGCCTCCGTCACCAAAAAATTGAACGTCACCAAAGGTGGCGTCGCCGAAAGTATAGGTGTTGTGGTGACATTCAAGGTCTGTCACCAATAATGATTTATAGTGACGGATAGTGACCGTCACCATTTCATATGAGCAATGGTGACGGATAATAGCCTCCGTCACCAAAAAACTGAACGTCACAAAAGGTGGCATCGCCGAAAGTATGTGTTGTGGTGATATTCAAGGTCTGTCATGAATATTAATTACAATTACGGATAGTGACCATCACCATTTCATATGAACAGCAACGATTTTTTGTTATGGACCCTTCATGGCCGTCACTATTGGTGCATATATATGGCAATGTTCATTGACCATCACCATAAATGCATTGGTGACATCAAGGTCCGTCATGAATAATGACTATAATGACAAACAATGACCCTCACCATTTCATATAAACAACAACGATTTATGGTGACGGACCTTTAATGGTCATCACTATTGATGCATATATATGGTGGCGTTCGTTGACCGTCACCATTTCATATTTTGGTGAGGGTCGAAAAGTCTCACCATAAACTCATTGGTGATGGTCAAAAGAGCATCCTTCACCAAAAACCGATCTTCGTCATTCCCTATATATGAATATCAGGGCATGATGGAATCGAACCACCAACCTCCTGCTTGTAAAGTAGGTGCTCTTCCATTGAGCTAGCACCCTTTAAAGAATTAGACTTTAAACTAGCAATTTCCCCTAAAGTTGCAAAGATACACCAAAGGAATAAGAACCAGGAAAACCGAAAGAACTCAGTGTCCTTTCTCCTATTTTTATTCTACGACACTCTACAAATTATGATCTTGATCTATGACGTACTTGTGTCGAGTGGTTCTAATTTAATAGTAAATGTTATATTAGATAAAACAAATGAATAACTGAGAGGCCTTACGAGCTAATTTTTAATCCTTACATCGAAATCTCTTAATATTCAAGTCTATGGAACAACTCATTCAAAGTTCAAACTGAAGTAGATTTTAAATGGGAAGCCTAAAACCAGCTAAATAGTTTACAAGTTAACATTTTGGATATAAATTCTTTTCAATTTATATGACAAGTTATGCCATAACCTTGAAACTAGTTTCTTAGCTAAAATACTTTCTTAAGTTAACAATGACAAAGAAAATTAGTCATGGCAAGCAAAATTCTCTTGTTTTTTCGAATGAGGGTGCATGTAACTTGATAAAGGTTGTATGAGAGTATCAAACCATAAACAGTTTCACTAAAACATTGAAATGACAAAGTCTTGTTAAGCAAGAAAGGTTTAGTTAAATATATGGAAATCATCGAGATAAATGATATAATTAAACTAAAAGTAACTGTAAAAAAATGAAATTTCCATCATATACATCGCACCAGCGTATGAATTTGCATCAATGTACTGAATTAATATGACTTCAAATTTTGAAATTTTCCTGCAAGATAACATTTATCATTAAAAAAATATGATCAAACATGAAGTAATCTCATGAATCTTTCAGATTTATATTGCAATATCCATCTCAGATCAATAGATCCAGAATCTTAAATATTCTTATAACTAGCAATTGCACCAATAGGTGCAAAGGAACGTCGGAACATGGATAAGAAAAGTGGGGAGATTGTATAAAGAAATAATCAAGCGAAATATACTAAAAATGAAATACAACCCATGTGAGGCTAATTTAAATTCAATTGTTATGAATTTTCAAGTGAAAGAAAGTTTGTAACTGGTGTCCAGCAAGCAGGAATCACAAAAATTGTTATAGAGAAAAACTTGGAAGGGAAATTGAGGTTTGAGGTTTGATGATGTTTATGAAGCACATATTCTACTTGGTGAAAGTGGCCACTGCAAGGATTATTGGGGTTCAGGCTTCTATGGGCAAGATGATACTTTTGAGCTTGAAACAACTTTGCACAATATAGCTTTCAGTTCAAATGGGTGTAAATACATATAAATCAAGAAATTTGAGACCTTTAAATGTATGGTCAGAAACAACAACTCCAGAATCTGTGCAAATGCTTCTAAACTCTATTTGAAAAGAGGAAATTAGTTTGATCCTTGAAGAAAACTTGTTTGGACCAGACATTGGTGAGTTGATAAGCAGCTCAAACAATTGGACAGAGATTATTATGTGGTGTATTTTCAAAGGACTCAAAGAGTCATTACCTTCTAAATGGTTACATATTTTGGGAGATGGGTTTGAAAATACAGGTAAGAAGAATTAGCCAACGTCTGAACAGTCGGGTGAATTTGAGAAAAAACACCAAATATTTGCCAATTTTGTTGAATGCCTCTGAGAAATGTGGTTTATTGTTTGCTGTCAATTCCTCCTCAGTCATGGATTGTAGGCCTGCACAAAATAAGAATATTCTTATGATTGGTCTCTGTTCTGAAGTGAATAATTTAAAACAATATACTCGTAACCTAGCACAAAATACAGATTCAACAGAAGTAAATACAGAAAACAAGAATAGTGGAAATGATGATTTTGGATTTCAAACTAAAGGAGCATATAAGGGCGAGGATGAAGTGCTTTTGAAATTTCAGTGGGCAGAGGAGATAGAAAGGATGGACTACAGCAAGTTTTTGGAGTCTCGGGATAGAAGAGAAGGGAAAAGAGGCAAACTTCAAGTTCAAAGCACAGAGTAATGACCCATGGAAGGAGAGATTTTGATTCTCTTGTTCAATCTCAGCAGGAAGTAAGCAATGCCTTTGGTCAAGTCGACATTCAATTTTCGGATTCTCTATGGGATGTAGGTGATGGCATTAGCCAAGAGAAGCAACTGGACATGGTTTCACATGAATATATCCTTTCTTCATGAATGCAATGACTATCAGAATTATGTTCAAATAAAAGAGATGTGTGTGCAAGAGGCTTTATAATGTTTGATATGCAAAGAATAGAATATTCAAAATAGTACATTATATGAGGAGGAGACATTTAAATCAAGAAATTTGAGACCTTTAAATGGGTGCAAATACATATAAATCAAGCAATTTGAGACCTTTAAATGGATGCAAATACATATAAATCAAGCAATTTGAGACCTTTAAATGTATGGTCAGAAGCAAAAACTCCATAATCTGTTCAAATGCTTCTAAACTCTATTTGAAAAGAGGAAATAAATTTGATCCTTGAAGGAAACTTGTTTGGACTAGACATTGGTGAGTTGATAAGAAACTCAAACAATTGGGCAGAGATTATTATGTGGTGTATTTTCAAAGGGCTCAAAGAGTCATTACCTTCTAGATGGCTATATATTTTGGGAGATGTGTTTGAACATACAGGTAAGAAGAATCAACCAATGTCTGAACAGTCGGGTGAATTTGAGAAAAAACACCAAACATCTTCCAATTTTGTTGAATGCCTCTGAGCAATGTGGTTTATTGTTTGCTGTCAATTCCTCCTCAGTCATGGATTGCAAGCCTGCACAAAATAATAATATTATTATGATTGGTCTCTTTTCTAAAGTTAATAATTTAAAACAATATGTTCTGAAGTGAATAATTTAGGTGCCACCTCCTCCTCAGTAGATCTGTAATCTGCTAGGTAGTAAATTGCCAGGTTGCTGGGTTCAAGGAAATTTGAACATGAGTTTTCTCCAATTTACAGTCTATACATAATTTGTAGCCATGCTATTTCCCATTAAATAATTCCATGCAGAAATTGTAGCTCAGAGAACCTCCCTAGAAAGCATCATTCTCATAGATAAAAGGGCATCCATTCAAGACACCCTAATTGAAAGGACCACGTCAATTGAAGACATTATTATTAAGGAGAATGAGATGGTGAATGTACAAGACATCATTATTTCAACTGATAAAACAACCATAAAAGGTGTCATAAGTGCAGCAATTAATATTTGTCAAAGCCATCATAATTTTAATAAGAGAACATCTGTACAGGAAGTCTCATTTATAGGCTACACCAATGCCAAGAAGGGCATCAATACAGGAGGGCACTTATACTGAAGAACATCACCTAAGACATTAACTGTGACATCATTCTTAGCTACATAACCAGTACATTTCATGTCGACGACAGCATCTCCGACATTATCCATTGTCACATAGAAGTTAGAACATCCATGTTTCTACCAATATAATTTAATTTCACAAGTTGCCCATTCCATGAAACTAGCCTCATCTAAATCAACTTCTTCTACAGTGTACATCTGTATTACAGTGACCTGTAATATGCGTGATTTTTTCTCCTAATGGAATTTGCGAATTTGTGATAGCACCGAATAAGGATACCTCAGTGAAGTTTCTCATCAATGTGACCAGTCACCAAACTAGGTATTAACTATTAAATAATTTATTTGAGGTACCAAAACTCTCCAAAAGGTTGTAGATCCAATCATTAAAACTAAAAGAAAACCAAAATCAGGACCTAGAAGATGAGGCAGTTGACTGGGATTAAACGATACAACGCAGAAAGTATGAGACACTCGTGGAGAACCTTAGGAACTCATGGCGAACTGTGGAGATTCCTATCATCTGTGACATCATCTAACACTATCTGCTATTAAAAAAATAACCTAGCAGGAAATATTAACAGAAATTGACAAAAAATAGTTGGGACCTGGAAAATCAGAACCGCAAATGGTTGAATGGATGGCATTCATTAAAGCACGTAGACAATGGCAACCTAAAAGGAAATTTCTAGAAAAAATGTAAATCCCTTGCATCAGCAAAAAACATAAATTTAGGCAGCAAAGTACAAGAATACTTCAAAGTCAAGACTTCATACTTCTGTATATGAATCCTTAGCAAAAACACCAGACCGGGTGTTTGGCAAGATACCTATTTCCTAATCTCTTATTCCTTTGTAAGCAGACATGTGCTGACATAGGTAGGGCTGCTGAGGGGTGGAACTGAAAGTGAATATTGAAAACCGACGAATAGGACAAATTTGCATGACTTAAATTTAAATTTGGTAGATAGAAATGGCCAATGTATGAATCAAGAAAAGGGGCTTACGATTGTGAAAATTAGACAATGACCATACTGACAACCATCCCATTATTAGATGCTTCACCTACAACCATCTAAGAAAGTGATATACAGTGTTTCTCATAACAAATTCTAGGTCTAGCAAGCACCCTAAAGAGGACAAACTACAGGACCTTTAACCTTTTGATTTATACAACAGTCCTACTAGATTCCCTTCTGAAATCACCAATGAAAGAACTCATGAAGTTTCACTCTAGAAACCCTTGTTACAAGTCCCATAGGCTGGACAGACTACCTGACAGTAATAAAGTTCAAATCAGTCCATTTCCCATCTAATCTCAAATGTGCTAATCCTTCAATTTTCATTTTTATTTATTCCTTTTAATGCAGATTTATTGTGATATTTCATATAGGAACTAATCCTATCGTCTTGATTTTCCATAGATCTCAAGTTTCAACATCCAAGACAAATTTCTTCTTTGGAGCAATGTGAACAAAATAATACATGGCTCATGTTCTCACCTAGTTTCATGTTTTTCTTGCGTAAAAAGTAAAGTGAAGCTCCAAACCCAATAGCTAATATTAGACCAGGTACATCAGCTCCAGTACTGGCTAACTACCCTCCTGTTGCATATTTTGTCTCTATTGGCTTGGAATCATGGTTGCAAATCCTAAAAATAGTTTTTTTTATTAAAAAAATAATTATTTAATGTATTTTTTTTTTAAACCGGTTCATTGGCATCTAACCGCTCCTGGTTAGACCGGTTCCGGTTAGAAACCCGGTTCATTAGGTCCACCGGTTCCGGTTTTTAAAACTATGACTTCAATAGAACCTTTACCTTTCCACAAGGTGAGCTATTACAAGTCTTAATTATTTGATCATTAAATATCTAACACTCAAGCATGGTAGAACTCTGTTGGAACATGAATTTTAGCTCTACAATGTCTTTAGTTTCGTAATCTGTCATTGATAATTTGAGTCAATGTGATGCAGTGAAAAACTCAGAGACTAAAAATATGTCTATTTCAATAGGGCCTTTCCCTTTCCAAAAGGTGAGCTATTACAAGTCTTCATAATTTTATCAGTAAATAGCTAATGTGTATCGTAGAACTCTGTTGGGAAATGAATTTTATTTCTGCAATGTCTTTAGTTTCATAATCAATTCTAAATTTAAAATGAGGGAAAGAATTTCTCATTCTTATTTTATTGGGCACTTCATAGATCAACACAGATTAGAAGCCTCATCTTAAACAACAATCTAATGAATTAATATTGAATGTGTGGGAAAGTGAATTGATGATTGTAGACACATTATGAAGATAGCCAAAACGGGCATGACAACAGAGAATGGAGATATTGACAAGACTTATCCATTGGTAGAGGAACCTGAAAATATTGAGAAATCAGTGCAACTTGCACCAGAAGCCACCTATCCTCATAAACTTAAATATATTATTCGGAACGAAAAGGGATTTTAACTTTAATCATTGAAAATAATGACGATGTTCTGTTCTAGAATATAGCTAGAATATATTATGGTCTACAACCCTACACAATCAAATTCCCAAGAACAATCTCCAAGTGATAGTTATTAAGCATCAACCATGCAATTTGTTTGGTCTCTAGAAACACATGCAACCTTCAAATAAATTGCATACTCTGTTCTCATTATAAATCACAATGCCAATTCTTGAAGTCTATGGTCTGTTCAAGCAACCAAACACAAAAAAAATAGGAAGCTTTACATGGAATGAAAGGTCTTTGCAACTATGGCATTACCTCAACAACAAAGCGATCCCAGATCTTGTCACTGTGAGTTTCCATGACTCCCTTTAAAATCATAAACCCCAAGCCTCAGATGATGTCATCTATTTCAAGGAAGAGCCCCCGCTTCTCACATAGCATCTACAAAATTGGTGAAAACCAACAGAAGATAGCATGACGACTTTAAACCATGTCTCAAAATAAAAAAATTGAATTATTGAGTGCATATAAAAACCTTTTTAATCTAACAATTTAACTAACCTATATAAGCGATTCTTGGGGCTGACTCATGTTCTCCACTATGATAGGGCACCCCATAGTTTGACGACCCAATTCCACTGACCAGCTTGCACCACTTTCCAGGTTACCTTTTTAAAGAAAGTCACCATCCTTATCAAGCACCTACATAGCTTCCAAGGAAATAAAAAATTATACTTGAATGGCAAGTTTACAGTCATATTTATTTTTTAACTGTTGGAAGAAGCAATTTATCAATTGGAGAAAAACAAGCACTGCACGGATGGACAATACATAAAGAAGCACAAGAATAATCAGTCATCATGAGGGCAACCTAGTTTCCTATTTGACACATTTTCTTTACAGAAATGTAAGTGTTTCATAGCTGGAAATATACAAGAAAAGGGTTCTCGAAAAAAAACATCTAAAATGTGATGGGCAATCATATCAATCACATTTTACAGCAATGTCATTTTTTCCACTACCAGAAAATATCACTGGTATGTCCTAAACATAGCAGCAAGTCCAAAAGCTAATATACCTAATGCGCAGATTCCAGCCGAATATTCAATTTTAAGTTTCTGTCTCACAAAATTATGAGTGGGAGGGAGATATGAATGTCGAATACTAATTTCTTTCACACAATGTCGAAGACCCAATTTCCATTAAATCAAAATTTTTCTTGAATATAAAATCTGGAACTGAAATGTCATGTAAATCTGTCAGGCTTTTAAGCAAAAGAATAAAGAAAGAGGTGGTCTCACCTTCGCAATTCTTTCGGTACCTCCGAGGGTTTCAATAGATCGTGAAATGGAAGAAGGATAACCGGCATAATTTACAGCAAAATATGTGGTGTCTGGTATTACTCTCACAATCTTCCGTCCACTTTTACGCCCATCTCTGCACCATTTACAACATTCTGTGACACTTAGAACCCCGCATAAACCCTGTTCAAAAATCGTTGGGCTTGGATTTGACCTGCTTATCACATTATTGAAAGCGGGGAAGATTACCCTTGGATCACAATTCCAGGGTAGTTGGACTGTATTGTATCCAAACAAAAGCTTTCTGTAGGTAGTGGCGGTGTCTGATGAGGTATGCTCATTAAACCCATCTCAATCCTCTTATACCTGCTTCAACCCATTCATGTTTATCATTAAAAGAAGAAGTAGAGGATGAGATAAGCTTCTATATTTCTTTCGAGAGAGTCCAATGCAATCTCTGAAGACTATTTTTCATCAAAGTTCTCACAATGGATAGAAGGCCTCGAGAATGGAAGTGACCCAGCTGATAGTTATTCCATTTTTCTACATAGCCAGGATGGATCATCTGCAAGTTCCCCAAAGCTCTTCCCATACCACTTATTATTTGAGGCCCTGGAAATGCAACATCGCCACTGCTGAGGCCTCGTCTTGAAACCGATGGCTGGGCAGTGAGGAATCATTCGCTAATCTGCTCTTCATCTACAAGTTCCCTAATGCTCTTCCCATACAACTTATTATTTGAGGCCCTGGCAATGCTACATTTCCACTACAAGGCCTCAAGGGACCAGTGAGGAACCATTCGGTAATTTTCTCTTCTGTCCATCCCTTCGTTCCCTTCCTGAGGATGTATTGGCTTGGATTTGACCTGTACTCAAGCTATTTTTCAAATTCGAATTCCCGCTCTATGACTACCAAACTTCCCTCTTTTTCAAATCCGAATTCCCGCATTATGAATATCAAAATTTTCTCTTTTTACTTAATAACGCTTGGCATGGTAAATGTACATTCGATTTAAAAAAAAATATCTAGATAGTTTCCTGAATCCCAGTGGTTAAAGTCGTGGGCCAATTTATGGAACAAGATTTATATAATCTATATAGTAGGAAATTATGTGTCGGTAATGTCATTTTTATAAATGAATCACATTGGTGTGATAATGTGATAATAATAACCAGTGGACAGTAGAGAAAGAATATTTTTGGAAAAAGTTAATTGCTTTTCAATTGTTTTTTTTGTTAGGTTTAAAGATGGTTTTTGTTTTTTTGGCATTATTCGAAATTTAGTTAACTAGAGCGATTATGCTCAGCACATGCAACTATCCAATGAAGTATAGAGTTCAAACCTCATAGTGTGTAAATTTGTAATTCCTTTTGAATGGCTTAAACCATTAGGTTTATTGAATTTGTAATTCCACTGTAATGGCTTAAACCATTCGGTTTATTGAATTTAATTTATTTTTTCTAATTTTTATAAAGTGTGAAAATATGTCAAAGAGGGTGGATGACTGAATGCTTAAATTTTTAATGGCTTTAAGTTCAAAAGTGACCAATGATCCAACCCATAAAGGAGAACCAATGGCCATAGTTAGAATGACCAATATCTGGAATGGCTTGATGGATGTGTTCAAGGATGGGTTGATAAGTTTATTTTTGAAAAGGTTGGATGGCCCAAAGTTGACCATAGGAAAATTGGTTCAATAGGCATTAGCTGGGAAAGGGCCAAAGTTTCAAAAGGGTAAAAGTTCAAAAAACACCTAATATTTCAAAAGGGGTTTAAGTTGGAAAATCATTCAAAGTTTCGTAAGTGGTTGGAGTTTGAAGTGGTTCTAGTGGGCCAAAATTACAAAATTTCCAAATCTATAATGTTTCAAAATGACTCAAGTGGATTAAGTTCAAAGTTGGCTAATTTGAATTACCTGAATATGTTTGACACATGTTATGTCCAAATGGCTCGATGGGAAAACGACCCAAAGTTTCAAAATCACCCAATGTTTAAAAAAAGATCAATGGTATGAAGTTTGAAACAGAGACATTGCTAAAAATACTCCAAAAAAATGATGTTTTAGTTGGCTCTAATCATTAATCTTGAAAGGGGGATGATACTTTGGAGAGTTAATGTCCTCCTTTGAAAGTGCTTGGTCACCATGGTTTGAATGAGGTCAATATACTTCATAAAAATGAGGTTGATGCTTTAGGTGGGATTAATGTTTCAAAAGTGATGGATACCCTCGTATAGAAGCAATTGATGTTTTAAAGAGGCATGTTTCTCAAGTGAACCTAATCTCTTGAAAGGAGTCAATGCTCAAAATAGCTTTGATGTTTGAAAAACTCTGATCTTTTGAAAGCGTTCATTGGTTGAAGTTTAAAAGGAGGTTGATAGCCTATGGGGGAAAAATATACATCATCAAAAGAAAATATCTAGTATAAAGGGGGTTGATGCATTGGATTAGCTCAATTATCAAAGCTTGGTATTTATAAGAAGGCCTTCGTCAATTAGTGAACATGCTATATGGTGCAAACGATGACTCACAAAATCTTATTTTCGGCATAAGTTTAGCATACAAATTCGAATGAAGATGAAATTTCAAGTGTACATTGTATTGACCTTCACACTCACCCTCGAGCTAATAAACATAAGGAGAACTAGTGTCGAGGAGTGCTAAGGAGTGCCACGGAAACATAAGGGATAACTAGTTCAAGACACATGGAAATGAATGAATATAGAGTGTGTGATAGGGAGTGTGAGTGAGTTCAAACTATGCTAAGGAGAGAATGAGAAGGTTATATTCTAGGCAATGCCAAGGCATGCTAGAGTTCCAGGGCATGTCAGGGAATGGTAGGGTGTGTTAGGGAGTTTCAAAGCATGTTAAGGAATGCAGGGGATGCGAACACGTGCCACATAGTTCCAAGGGATTGTTAGACGTTCCAGATGTTATGGCATGTATAGATGTAAACTATGTTTCGTAGTTGTTTTATAGCCATGATTGGACATGAGCCTTGAATTGGTAACTTTTTAAGTGCGATGATTTAATATTGGTCATGAGTAGCCTAAGATTATTTATAATCCATTCTTAGGAAAACAAGGCATTGTCTAGTTGTAGTAAATGAAACTTGGTCAAGTTTTTGTAGTCGAGGTAGGACTTGGTTGGGTTCCCAAGTCTAAAAAATATAAGGATCGTTATGAGGACATGATAGTTAAGGAGTTCCAGGGAATCCCAATGAATTAAAAGGTGTGCTAACACATGCCAATTAGTGTTAATGCATGACAAGGAGTGTTTGGGAGTGTTATGGAATCACAAGGGAGAACTAGTTTAAAGTGCACGGAAGCGAATGAATAAGAGTGTTTATCAGGGAGTGTTAGTGAATTCTAGGTGTCTCATGGACAAAGCATTTTAGGATAATTTCATAATAGGACTTGGAGGAGGCAAGCCTATGATTTCGATAAGGGGATGGATGAAGAAATTTCAGACAAAGGGAGACTTTGTGCTAGACAAAACACTCATTTTCAAGGACTTGGTTGGGTTCCCAAGTCACAAAAAAAGTAAGCTTCTATGAGGGAATGACAACTAGGGAGTGCCAAGGTGTGCAGGTAATCCCAGGAAGTTCTAACACGTGATATAAATTTCCAAGTCATGTTAGGCATTCCAATATGTGGTAGGTGCTAGGGTTTGGTGCCAACGCATCCTAAGGGGTTCCAGGGAAACAAAATGGAGGACTAGTTTCAATTGCATGGAAATGAATGAGTAAGTGTGTGTGATAGGGAGTGTTAGAAAGTTATAGGTGTGCTAAGGAGGGAGTGCCAAGGTATGCTAGGAAATTTTGATGCATGATAGAGTGATAGGAAAGTGTGCCAAGATGTGCCAAGTTCCAGGGTGTGCCAATGTGTGCCAAGGAGTGTTAGGGAGTGCTAGAGAAACATAAGGGAGCACTATATCATAATGCATGGAAATGAATGAATAAGAGTGTGTGACAAGGAGTTTCAATGAGTTCCAAGTGTGATAAGGAGGATTTACAATGCATGCTGGCAGTGCTAAGGAATGCTAGAGTGCTAGGGCGGCATGCGGCCACGATGTGCCAACACGTGAAAGGAAGTGTTAACTAGGAGTTCCGGGGAAAGACAAGGGAGAAGTATGTCAAAATGAATGGAAATGAACAAATAAAAGTTTATATTGGAAGTGTGAGAGAGTTTCAGGTGTGCTAAGGAGGGAGTGACAAGGTATGCTAGGCAATGTTAAGGAATTTTAGACGCCAGGGAAACATGGCAAGATGTCCTAGGTGCTAGGGTGTACCATCACGTGCAAAGGAGTGTTAAGGAATTTTATGGAAACATAAGGGAGCACTAGGTAAAAATGCATGGAAGCGAATGAATAAGAGTTGTGAATGGGAGTTTCAATGATCTCTAGGTGTGCTAAGGAGAGAGTGACAAGGTATGCTAGGTAGTTCCAAGGAATGCTAGAGTGCTAGGGCGACATGCTAATGTGTGCCAGGTGTTAGGGTGTGCTAATGTGTGCTAGGGAGTGTTAGGGAGTGTCAAGTAAACATAAGTAAGTACCACATTAAAATGCATGGAAATGAGCGAATAAGAGTGTGTGATAGGGAGTGTTAATGAGTTCTAGGTGTGTGTTAAGGAGGGAGTGACAAGGTTATTTGGTAGGCAATGCCAAGGTATGTTAAACTACCACGGCATGTTAGGAAGTGCTAGAGTGTGTTAGGGAGTGTAAAAGCATGTCAAGGAATTTAGGGTATGCTAACACATGCCACATAATTCTAAGGCATTTAAGACATGTCAGGTGTTATGGCATGTCAAGATGTAAATTTTGTTTCTTAGTTGTTTTACTACCACAGTTAGATTTGATCAGCCTTGCCTTGGTAACTTGTCAAGTGGGATCAGTTGAGATTGGACATCAATAGTGTAGAAATTATATACAATATGCATGTATATATCCGGACTCTCCTGATCTAACAATATTTATCTTCTTGCTAAATACATAATCCTTCCACTATAATTCTTGTGGAAATTTAATCAACAATTGCAAAACACATGAAGCAATAAAAACACACATAACACAGTTGTTTAATCGGAAAGCTTGAAGCTGAAAACCCCAACTATCATATTATGTACCATGGAGATCATATGAAAATCTCATGCAAGCATACAAAGATTATCACAAGCCCTCAGTACAGTACAATCGTCATACACTAATCAGGACCAATATTGCAAATCCATGCACTGATCTTCGCCTCCTGCTAGTCTGCCTCCACTGCGCAATCCAAGCTGATTACAAAGACCAATTCGATGTAATCCCACTCTCATTGACTGTGCACAAGACAATGGCGAGGGCCCAAGTGGAATAGGCGGGTGGCTACCAATATCCACCTCGATCACCTTAAATAGAATTTCTTGAGCTAACTCAATCATCATGACTTAGTTAACTGACACAAGTTGTTATGAGACGAAATTACAATTTATTGTCCAATTTATTTAAGGGAAAATAAATTAGACGCCTCACATTCCTCACTCCTGGTACATCAAAATTCCTCACTAGTGTGGGTGCATTTTTTTTGTCCTTTCTAGTTTCCAATTTCACTATTTCTTGTTGCAAATTTCAATACTCCCTCTCAACAAGAAAGGAATTCAATCTATCTCCATTCGGTACTTTTGGAATGTTCTGCATGCTACACTTCTATAGTGTTGTTTGCACATGCAAGTCCTAAAACTGAATAGCCTCCAAAAAACTTACTCAGTATAATGCATCTGTCATCAGAATCTTCTGACTGCTGCTAGCTACTGCATCAGTCTAGTACTTGATTCTCTGCGCTGTTGCTGACATCTGCATTCGTGCCCTTTGAACTATTGCTAACTCTAATTTGTCATCCAATATTTGACATCTGACTCTGATTTCTGTCTTGCTGACATCTGACTACATCAATTTAACTGATCCTTCCTACTACTATTGTACTGTGGCTCCTCGTAGCCAGGTTCGATCCATGAGATCACACGCCATCTCAATGGACCTTGCCCAAATTTCTTATCTTGGTATTATGTCTACACATCACCCCACCAGCTTACACCTCCAGGTATGACTGCTCCCTCTTCCCATCTGGCTCGAAATTCCCCCCTCATGGAGGTCTCTTCTTGAGTGGATGCTTCCTCTCAATCTCCTCTCTACTTCTCCAATTGTGGCAACTACTCCACAACCTTCTGAGACCGCTTCTCATGAAGATTCATGTTAAGAGGTATTTATGCTCCCTTTAAACCACCAAGTCTCTAACTTCTTCCTTTCTCCTCAAAGCTTTGCATGCATCTGGTACCTCAATTACATGTAGGTTCTTGAATCGCGCACAGTGTAATTGTCCCAACGTTACAAAAAGTTTCTAAAAAAGACTTGATTTTAAATCGATGATATCTCCCTCATCCGAGCTCCGATTCGACCGATTTTTTTTTTCTATTTTGGTAGAGTTTCGCAAGGAATCCAAATATACTATTTTTTTTTTTGAAAATTTTACAACAAAATATTCAAATATTCTATGCAAACTCGCCGCCCAAAAAAATTATGCTCTAATGCCATGTAGAAAATCTAACCAACAAGATTCAATCTAATCTTGTAATATACTAAAAAAAGATATTGAATCCTTCCTACAATTTGCGGAAGCAAAACATGATCACACAATCACATATAAGTAAGAGAAATAAATTATCAATCGAACAACAACATGATGTATTTGGGGAAAGAAACTGCTCAAAGGCCCTCTATGTCTATTATGTATTAAGTCAAGGAATCATGAAACAAAACATTAATGCTTAATCTCTCATGAGATTCTCCGACACTCTGTCAATTGTCTCCCGTTGATCTAGGCAAACTCGGTCTAGTACTTAGCCAATTCTGATCCTTACTTCAGCCTGCCTTGCTCATACAATCCTAGCTAGGGAATTAACTTCTTATTAATTAGGAAAATCAATCTTCCTTGATTGCACAATCCATTATGGAATCCCAATGACTCTATAATTTCACATGGGAAATTTTCTCTCAATACAACTGATAGTTATGTTCCCTTTAACCTCTGTCTCAACTGGGTATTCCTCGAAACTGACATGCATACAACTATTAATAGCGAATTATCAGCTATATGATTGATCACTCATTGTGAATTAAATCTAATTTAACTCACTGGACCTCTCGCTAGCTCATAACTTAGTTAGAACCAGTTAAACTGATTCTAACGCATTTAATTGAGTTAATTACACTTGCACCCCACTAATGCATCAATTTCAACTGGACCCAAAAAATATTAGAATCCCTCTAGATGCCTCATCTTAGACCCTCAAGTACTTGAATTTCTTGAGCTAACTCGGTCACCATGACTTAATTAACTAACACAAGTTGTTATGAGATGAGATTACAATTTATTGTCCAATTTATTTAAGGGAAAAATAAATTAGACGCCCCACATTCCTCACTCCTGGTGCATCAAAATTCCTCACCAGTGTGGGTGCATTTTTTTTGTCCTTTCTGGTTTCCAATCTCACTATTTCTTGTTGCAAATTTCAACATTTCAAAATTTGATGCGGCCTTCACACAAAGACACCATTGAAATCACATGCCCAGATTCTCATGAGAAACCTCTCTTAAGCTCGATCTGCCAGAAGAGAACCAACAATATTCCATCCTACTTCCTAGCGCAAACCGACCCTTAAGGTATGTAACATTCTTCTGAACACTCACATGATGATCTTGCTCTTGGAGGATGATCATGACCTCCCTTTAGCAACCCTTAATCGCCCTCATACTCGACCTACTTTAGGACTACATCTCTCTTCACCCCCTTGATGTGCCAGATAGTGGGAATACATGTCAAACATGCTAATATGTGCTAAGTGATAAGGCATGCCAAGATGTGCAAGGGTGTGTCAATGCATGTCAGGGAATGTCAAGAAAACAAAAGGGAGAAAAAATTTAAACTACAAGGAAATGAACACATAAGAGGGTTAATAAGTCATCAATTTACCTTTTCCAAGAGGGGCATGCTAGGCACACCAACACTAGGCAACAATAGGTGCCAAGTGCAAAGTCTTAGTGCATTCTAAGTGCCAAGTATTCCTTTGTTGTTTCTCATCTACTTTCCAACAACTGATAATCACAAATAAATTTAATATTAAACCATGCCAAATCATACCAAGGCATCTCAACGTATTCCACACATGCTAAGACTTTCCAAGCACCAACACGTGCCAAGCGCCAATATGTGTCAAGAACTAGTGTTATGCATGTTGTGAAGTGGAAGGGAATGTTGAAGAGTGCTAAAGTGTGCTAGAGAGTGATAATGCATGTTCATGAGTGTTAAGGATTACTAGGAAAAAACATTAAGGGAGCACTAAGTAAAAATTCATGAAAGTTAATGAATATGAGGAACGTGCGCCAGAGACTAGTGTTAATGAGTGTTAGTTGTCATGCTAAGGAGGGACTGACAAGGTATGCTATGCATTGGTAAGGCATGCTAGGGAATATCAAGGCATGTCAAGAATTCCCAAAGTGTGCTTGGGAGTTCTAGGGTGTGCTAATTATATCATGTGCCAATTAATAGTGCCAAGATATGCCAATACATGCTGGGTGCTAAGGATGTGGTGCAGGGGACTAGGGTATGTCAATATGTGTCAAGGCAACAAAAGGAAGAACCAATAAGAGGGTTAATAAGTCAAGACTTTATCTTTTTGAAAAGGGGCATGCTAGGCACACTAATAATAGGTCCTAATACATGCCAAGTGGCATTGTGTGCCAAGTGCTAATGTATGTCAATGCATTCAACCAAGGTGTTCCAAGGCATGCTAGGGACTATATGCAGCATGCCAACACATGTTAGCAGAGTACGATGTTGTGCTAGCGCATGTCACCATGTGCTTGGGCGTAAGTGTCATCACAAGATGTTCTAGGTACAAAGATGTTCCAATAAATGTGGGGTGCTAAGAAATGTTAGTGTGTGCCAAAGCATTAATTTAAGGCGTGCCCAGATTGGTGAGGATCGTTAGGTCTTTCTCATTAATAGAATTGTCAAAGCTTGATTATGTATTAAATAATATATTTCCTACACACAATAGTGGAATTTTATCTAAAGGGAATTTTCTAGATAATAAACTTAATATATATGAATCATCTATTGACTCATAGGAAATCTCTATTTGACTAGTTATTACTTGAGGGAAATGATACACACTAATTACTTCTAAAAAATTCACTGACCCTAACCACTATGGCTTTGGACATATTATAAAAAATACTCCACAATAATGGTATTAAATCGTTAAATTTTGACAAAAAAATATATTAACAGGTACATAGCGTCATAAAAAACTCATTGGAATGATCAATGATGACGGCCATTTTTTGACCGTCACCAAAAGTAACAAAATGAGCATTGGTGAGGGTCATTAAAACTTCGTCACTAGAAGTGTCACCAAAGAGAGAATTAGTGATGGGCCTTTAACGACCCTCACCAAAAGTGTCATTCAAAATGTCTTTGGTGACGGACCATAAAGGACCATCACTATATACACCTACAGTGATGGTTTTTTAATGATCAATGATGACGGACATTTTTTGACCGTCACCAAAAGTAACAAAAAGAGCATTGGTGAGGGTCATTAAAAGTTCGTCACTAGAAGTGTTACCAAAGAGAGAATTAGTGACGGGCCTTTAACAACCCTCACCAAAAGTGTCATTGAAAATGTCTTTGGTGACGGACCATAAAGGACCATCACTATATACACTTACAGTTACAGTTTTTTAAAGTCCGTCACCATATGTGACATTGGTGACGGACCTTAAAGGTCCGTCACAAGCATGACCCTCACCAATGTGCTTTTTTCTTTTAGTGGTTTATGCCAGGTGTAAATGGAAAAAGGCAGCTCGATAACTTGTAACCTAGGTTGAAGAGGAACTAGTAAATGATGCCATCAGTGCCCTTGAACTTACTACCCTACTCAGAGAACCCTCACTAGAACATCCCTCTTAGGCAGCCTTCTTATTTTTGCAAAAATATAAAACAAAGAAGAAAATCCTTCAATATTATCATAAAAGAAATCAATAAAAAAGTATAACATTACCAAGTTGTGCAAATATATCACATTTACAAAAACATGTAATGGTTTCATAAGTTGATATAGGGCTATATTATAGAATAAAAATTATCCCTATGTGAAAGATCTCAAACACAATTCACATTCGTATTTAAATTATACACATAAAAAAATACAAATAATAAAGTATCAAATGCTCAAGTTCGAAGACACGACTAGAAATAGAAAATATCATTTATGAAATAGACCAAAAACAAAATTAGAGAATAGAAAAAGAGCATTGTAAAAACAAAAATAGGAAAACAATCAACGAAAGGAGCTAATCCCCAATGTCAGTCCTTGTTGTAGCTGCCTATTTGAGAATAAAGATAAATTTTCCAAATGAGCCAATTAGTTACATGGAATGACAACTTATAATGTTCAAGCTTCAATAACTAACCCAAATATAGTTTGTGGATGATCTAATTCTTATCGAGGGTGAATCAACCTTGGACTCCAATCCCAAACCCTTCACAAAAAAATCAAATATTTCTCATCGCCCCTGAAAAAGGAGGTAAGCATGATAAAATCCCTTTATTATTTAATATGGTTCCCTAAATAATTTTATAAATTAATTGGAATGTTACCCCCATAAGGTCAAGCTGCAAGAAAAGGGATTCACATATGTGAGGTTCCTCCTTAAGTGAAAATCATATGGTATCTCAAACTGACTAGTTCATAAAATAAATAGAAAAGAAAATCAATATTTTGAGGAATAAATGGTTATCATTGGTTGGAAAGATGATTTTGATTCGAAGTGTTTTAGAAGAAAATCAAGTTTAGCAGATGTCGTCAACTTTTATCTGAATGAAATACTTATGATACTCCCTTCTATCTCTTGTAAGACCCTATGGTATGACAATTTAGATGAGATGATATTACCCTTGTTACAATTGAATACTTTATCAGCTAAAGTTCCAAAGAGTGGGGGTTTGAAAAATCCATGCATTTTTTGTAAGTATTTTTCAGGTTGTAGCAAAAAATGTTGAATTTTATCAAGGCTAATGAATCATCGGCTTGAGTTATCCATTATAAATATAATCATCCACTCATTTGGATACCAAGAACTAAAAAGTTAAAAAATCACCTGAAAGACTCAGTCTTCTAGAAATCCCAAAATAACTCATTAATCATTATTACATGTATATCCTAGATGATTGGTAATGGAAAGTTGAACAGAATGGGATCTGGTTATTGGTTGGGTGTGCATGTAGAACTCTATGAAATACTTTGACACCATGTAGTTCAAGGATTTGATTTTTATTATAGATTCAGAAAATTGACCTCAACCATGAGGTTTCCAAAATGTTATTATCTGTGAAATTTCACCCTTAGGTATGAATCTAAAATATTAATTTAAAGTGGAAAATACTTCACTTATTTCCACCCAATTCACAAGAAATCCCAACAAAATAAAGGCCAATCAAGTGTACTTCAACCATAATTACAATTACAAATTTTCAGCGCTCACGACAAACTTTCAAATAGTATAATAGATATTAAATGTATTATTACAACGAATTATAACTAAAATATATTATTCCCTCCTATCTTCTATATTTTTGTTAAAAACCTTTACCAATTCAGTTTTATGTTATGTCAAGTCAACATGAAAAACCAACACCAAAATCTAACCAAATCGGTGGGCACACAATATTTGAACAGATGGAATATTTCATATATATATATATATATATATATATGTGTGTGTGTGTGTGTGTGTGTCTATATATAGGAGGTACATGTACATAAAAACAACTCATGACAAGTTAGTATAAGTCAAGCTCTCCAAATACTAGCTAGGAAAATCATAAGAAAACTATAGCCACCAACTAGGAGGTAGGAATCACTCCTCAAAATACCTCCAAACATCAAAGTTTTAATGATATCTCCTAAGTTGTGTGTGCCTCTAGGGCTCCCACGCCTACCTTATTATCACTCCTCAAGTCAAGTACAAGACTCCATCCAAGAAATTAAGTGTTGCAATGACATATAAGCCTCAAACAATTCATCCAATTTAAATCATGTTCCCAAGCAAGGAACCATACTCCATGTGTCTGTCCCGTGAAGAAAGAAATTAATCACATAGGTCTTCAAGATTCCTAGGATGAATTCTACACAAGAAACAAATAGAGGTCTAGCAATCCACTAGAAAGCTAACTCCAACGTGTATTTCCATCATGTAACAATCAAGGGTAACCAACACTCCATCCACTCCACATCACATGAAGCACCCCAAAGAATTGCGTAAACACTTTTGGAGTAACCCAAAAGGCTACACTCCCAAGAAATTGACCTCAACCACGAGGTTTCCAAAATTTTATTATCTGTGAAATTTCACCCTTAGGTATGAATCTAAAATATTAATTTAAAGTGGAAAATACTTCACTTATTTCCACCCAATTCACAAGAAATCCCAACAAAATAAAGACCAATCAAGTGTACTTCAACCATAATTACAATTACAAATTTTCAGCTCTCACGGCAAACTTCCAAATAATATCATAGATATTAAATGTATTATTACAAATGATTATAACTACAATATAGTATTCCCTCATATCTTGTATATTTGTGTTGAAAACCTTTACCAATTCAGTTTTATGTTATGTCAAGTCAACATGAAAAACCAACACCAAAATCTACCCAAATCGGTGGGCACACAATATTTGAACAGATGGAATATTTCATATATATATATATATATATATATATATATATATATATATATATATATATTATATATGTTTGTATGTGTGTATATATATATATATATATATTATATATGTTTGTATGTGTGTATATATATATATATATATATATATATGTGTGTGTATATATATATATATATATATGTATGTATGTATGTACATATATATATATATATATATATATATATATATATATATATATATATATATATATATATATATATATATATATAGGAGGTACATGTACATAACAACAACTCATGACAAGTTACTATAATTCAATCTCTCCAAATCCTAGCTAGGAAAAGCATAAGAAAACTATAGCCACCAACTAGGAGGTAGGAATCACTCCTCAAAATACCTCCAAACAACAAAGTTTTAATGATATATCCTAATTTCTGTGTGCCTTTAGGGCTCCCACACCTACATTATTATCACTCCTCTAGTCAAGTACAAGACTCCATCCAAGAAATTAAGTGTTGCGATGACATATAAGCCTCAAAAAATTCCTCCAATTTAAATCATGCTCTGAAGCAAGCAACCATACTCCATGTGTGTGTCCCATGAAGAAAGAAATTAATCACATAGGTCTTCAAGATTCCTAGGATTAATTCTAGACAAGCAACAAATAAAGGTCTAGCAATCCACAAGAAAGCTAACTCTAACATGTATTTCCATCATGTAACAATCAAGGGTAACCAACACTCCATCCACTCCACATCACATGAAGCACCCAAAAGAATTGTGTAAACACTTTTGAAGTAACCCTGAAGGCTACACTCCCTCTTTACAATGAAGTTTCTTTCACAACACCATTTTTCTCCCCTCTGCAACCCAACCAAACCTTTGTGAAATCTTGAAATCAACCACTAGATCATGGAACTTGGAAGGGAATTGTTCTCAAATCATCCCACTCCTCCATCAAGGCATCACACCTCAACTCTTGAAAACAATTGGAAAGCTCACTATTGGAAAAAACAATACAATATGGTAAGCATATATCCTCGGCCATATAATCTCCCTCATCAAAGATCTAAGTAATTGCACATGCTCATATACATCATATACATTTGAGTAAGCCATCTCAGACTCCTACTATTTGAAGTAGAAATAGTGTACATACTACATATATACCCTCAATATTTCATCAACCACGCCTAGATTTTATTTGATGAATCAATATTTGGAACAAAAACCTTCTCATTGCCTTCGATCTCTAAAATTAAACCTCGGGGAAATAGAGGACCTCACATCCTTGTCAAACATCATATCCTAGTTCACCATAATATTATGCAACGATAGAATGTATATCCTATAAGCTATAGAAGTCTCACTATATCCAACAAAAGAAGATACAAACACTAGATCTTGAACCTATAAAGAACACTAACCACCTGCAAACATGAAGCAATATAATCCCCAATTGACAACAACCCATCATACTAAAAAATACTCCACATCAAATTTGCAAGGAAAAATATTTAGACACTAAATCATGATTTGTTCAAGAAATTTGAGAAAGATGATCAGATCTCCATAGAAAAGAATATAAAGGATCTAACCTATGAATTTTGTTTTATAAATATTCATACATCTCAACTCATAAATCCTAAATTATCAAGCTTGTGGTAAATGGAAAAATAATCCATAAAGTTTTATCATTGAACTATGAAAATTCGAATCCCTCTCATGCACCTAAAACCCTTCAAAAATTGAAACAACAAACTAAAAAATGATGCCTCCCTCTTTCTAAGAGAATATGAGAGCAAGATTAACATCAAGGTCAGCTCACTTCCTAAGAGTATCTAACAACATTGTTATTTTCCTCCTCGCTAATCCCACTCAACTCTAGTATTGGAATGAATCATTGATTCCACAATAGGTTTTGGAACCTCTCTCTATGGAATCATGACATACATGCTATACATATGCCTATACAAAATTAGAAGGCTCATAAAATATCATGCTAAAACATAAAATTTCGATAAGACCAACAAGAAACTTGTTAAAGATGTAATCTTGAACACATTTAGCCATAATAATTGGACTAGCTAGACTACAATCATTAATCTCATGAGAGAGGGCATCAAGTGGGGGACTTGATCTCAACCATTGATCTCATGGGTTGATATTTAATCTCAATCGTTGATCCCTAGGTTCTAGTTTCCCCTCTCTAATAAAAGAAAACAAGGGAAAAGGTAAACATTTTCTCATTCATTCTTCATGAGTAGCATTGGAGAAGAGTGTAGGAGCTTGAGAGGAGGATGATATTGCACAGAAGAGGAGGTTTGCATACAACAAAGAGGACATCATAGGGAAAGGATAGAAAACTGATTTTTTTGTTGTAGGTTTATGGCATGAATATTGAGTAGAGGTTTCAGGTTTCATTTTTAGTAGATTGCAGGATTGTTTTCATGGGTTAAGAGGCAAAGAATAAAGGAGAATCTCATCATTTTTTCTAGGAGGTGAGCTGAGTGAGTTTCTTAGATAAAACTTTGGGAGGATAAGGGAAGGTTGAAGCCCTTATTTTATGTTTTTAACACAGTCACTGAGCCCGACTTTTGAGACTCCTACATGTAGACCAAGGCAGATATTATGAATTGATCGCTTCAATTTCAAGGCATGAGTTTGCAAAGTAAAACCTGTTGGGTTTGGGAGGATTTCCTAAGATAATTCAGTGTGATAAACAATGGTATAATCATAGGCTGAGATTGTCTACTGTGTGGCTATGTAAAGGGTTGTGTTATCTCATCATCAAAACGGAGAGATAAGTCAGCTAAATTTCTGCTTCGTATTTATTTTTCTTGAATAAAACAAATCCTCCTTAAGAAATGGTTTTCCCCTTGTGGGTCTTTCCAAGGTCATTAGACCAAAAATAACTATGTAAAAGTGTGATAAATTTGTGGTGTATGTGCTTTCTTTATTTCTCATATCACCTGAAAAACAAAATGTAGAAGGAGGTCATTTTTTTTTTGTTTCAAATGAATTTACAGTAAATTTTTTATATGTGAAAAACTTGAAATTGGGTGGGCTACCAAAATTTAAAAGGTTTCTACACTTCAATGTTGACAGAATGACTTTGACTCTTGGGATTTTATTAATTCTAGATATCCTCCATGAGTGAGTTAACAAACATTCCCATGGCTATCAGGGTGTGTATAAACAATATTGCTTGTAGATTTGGAAAGGCATTAGAAAGGGAAACAAATAAGGCTACCGGTAAAGAAAAACCTTGACTGTTCATTGAAATGGATATGACTAAGGTACACACCAATCATGTCAAGTTTAACATCAGGTTTTATTTGAATATATCATGCTCTCTAGTCTAGTTCTATCTTGGAAGGATGAATTTGACAAGGATTTTAGTAAAGCAAGATATCCCCTTTGGGTATAGTTCACAAAGATGCTCATGGCTACCAAGGTTAGTGCAAAAAATATTGCATCCAAATTTCGTGAGTGCTTAAAGGGAAATAGAGAAGGCTACTTTCAAAAAACGTCGCATGTTCATTGCAATGGATATTGCTAAGAAGAACAACAAGCGTGTAATTTTTATAATTTATGGGGAGGTGATGCTCAACAAGGTCCAATTTCGTAACTCACCAAATGCTTTTTTGATCTGCAGGGTATACCTAACCTAGGTTCCTACAACTATAACTATATTCATTTAACTTAATGAGAATAATAAGAAAAAAAAAATTATTTATAGGCCAACATTTATTTGATTAAAACATACAATTAAAATCCATTTTCAGCATAATTAAGTGAGAAATTTAATTTTCAATAATTTATATAAGTAATCAATAATCGAAGAATACCTGTATCAATAGCTTGGTCGAGATTCCCCTATATTTATGTTGAGATGCTCCTGATGCTTTACCCTACTAGATTTACTTCCCATCCAACTAGGATTGATTTCCTAGCCTAAGGAACCTCCATAGGCTCCCCAGCCCTCGGAGCCCAATTCCAACCAACTGTAGTGTGTCCAAGTTGGAATCAACACCCTCCAATACCAAAAAAAGATCAAGGATACTTTCCAATGCCAAACAATACCAAGGATCTCCTCCAATGCCAAATAAGAACAAGGATCTCCTCCAATACCAAATAAGACCAAGGATCTTCTCCCCCTTCCTATCATTCTCCTTCCCTTTTATATCTCTTCTTCTCATCCAACTCAACTACTTACCATTAATTTTATGACTACCCCCTCATCCTTTTAATTTATTAACCTTGAATTTATTATCGTATATAGATATTTTATTCAAAAATAAATCGAAGAAGACCAAAATGTAGATTTTAGAAGACATATTGGGTGTACAAAATATAGATGTTTGATTTAGAAATAAATGAGAGATGGCCAGACCTTATCTACAAATTGAATTGAGAAGACATATTGGGTGTACAAAATCTAGATGTTTGATTTAGAAATAAATGAGAGAAGATCATACCTTATCTACAAGTTGAATTGAGAAGACATATTGGGTGTACAAAATCTAGATATTTGATGTAGAAATAAATGAGGGAAGACCATACCTTATCTAATATTTTATTTTAGAAGACACATTAGAAATGAAATATATAATAAAGTCATACCAGTAAATATAAAATAAGATTACAAATTCACAATTGTAGATATTACTCAAAAATTATAAGTCATCATTTACATATTAATTAAACACTAATCAAAATTTTCCTTATGGGATCAACTAGGGCATTACATACACCAATCCTTCAGAAAACTTCATCATGAAGTTAGACTGAAAACGACACAATTATTTTCAAAATAAAGAATAGAAAAGTATAGATAGATATAGTAGTAAAATTAGGTCAAGCAATGATACCACCTCCCATCAAGAGTCTGTAATATAAATTATAACCTCCTATCCTTCCTAACCTACTTCCCTCCCATCTTATCCATACTTTTTTGAAATATATTATAGCATTAGATATACCAATCTAACCACTGATAAAAACAATATGGTGGAAGCATCAACTATATTGACCTAACTTCCCCAGCAAACGAATGGAAATTGTCATAACACGTCTAGGGGAGTGTGTCCATCACTTCCCTTCCATGAATCCAGTCTTGGAGGTTACATGGTGGGAAATGCCTCAATCCCTCCTCAAAACTAGGGTCAAAACCCTAATATGGGCCACACTACAATGCTGGTTGGATACTTGTCATTGAATAATCCAGTCAGGTAATCGTGTCACTTGTATCATTTACACTTTACCAATGTATTAATAGTGCATATCAAGTAGATACAAAATGTAATAGAATAATGTACATCATACCATTCCTTGTCAGATATGTTAACATTTTCCCATCGAAAGCGTATATCTTGGTTATCATATAGTTCTTTCCAATCTGTAGGTTAGTTCTCATTCGTGCATATACATAACAACAAAAACATATATAGATAAGTGATCTTAATCCTCACGTTATTAAGTCCAACATCCATGTCTCAATTTTGCACTTCATAAAAACATAATGGAAATAAACCTTATATTAGAGAAATCAAAATTTTGATAAGCAATTTCTTAGGTAAATCATATCCTCTTAAGTCATACGTCAAACAAAAATAACTTTGAGAAGTCATACACTAGATAAATCATAACCAAGTAAGTCTTACATTAGGTAAATTTTCCATCAAATATGTTATACATCAAGTATTTTAATCAACAATAACTAATATATCTATTGATTTATATAATTAGTTTCAGTTCTCCAACTAAAATGCGAAAATATTACATAGTGTTCATAAAATAACATGGAATTGTAAATATAGTCTTAGCATATGTAGTTATCTAAGTCAAAATGGGCATCACAAATGCTCGAAAAGTGAGGGGTAGTCATGACGTATAATCTCTGCATCCTCCTAGGTAGCAGATCCTGGGATATAATTGTCCCACTAAACCTTAACCTGGTCCACCATTCCATGTCTAAGATGTCGAACCCTATGGTCCAATATGCATAATGGTTTGACCATTACGGTTCGCACGTCTGAAACCTGCAATTCCATCCAATCTAGTTTGTGAGATTCATCAGAAAAACAATGTCGTAAAATAGATACATGGAAAAAATCATGAGTTTTATGAAAATGGGATGGCAGCACAATATGATAGGCAACTGGTCCAACCTTCTCCTTCATTCTAAAAGTTCCTATAAACCGAGGTGACAACTTTGTCCCTTTCCAAAACTGCATGTTTCTTTTTTTGGGTCTAATACAAATAAAAACTTTGTATCCGACCTCATAACTATGATCAATTCTATGTGAATTGAAATAACTCTTCTATCTATATTGTGCCTCTTTTAACCTTTCTCAAATATTTCTTACCTGTTCCTCCATTTCTTGTACCAAATCCAGCCCAACTATTAATTAGTCCTCTAAATTTTCCCAGATCAATCGCATCCTACATGGCCTCCTATATAGATCTTGATAAGGAGGCATCCCAATGGAACTGTGGTAACTATTTTTACTGGAAAACTCTACCAATGGTAAGTACCTTTCCAACTGAGTCTGATTATCCATGGCTTACATTCTAAGCATCTCTTCCATAACCTGATTTACTCTTTCAGTCTGCCCATCAATTTCTAGATGATATGCAGTGCTTAGGTTCAATTGGGTCCCCAAAGCAGACTACAAACTTGTCCAAAACCTAGATGTAAAGTGAGAGTCTCTATAAGAAATGATATTTGTGGGTAACCTGTGTAGTCGAATAAGTTCACTTATAAAAACGTGTGCCACATCAGTAACATCATAAGTATCTCTCACTGGGATGAAATGGGAACTTTTGGTTAATTTATCAACTACAATGAATATATCATTGTGCCTCTGTGAAGTGAGTGGAAAACCTACAACAAAATCCATAGAAATGACCTCCCATTTAGACATAGGGATGTCATGCAGTTTTAGGAGTCCTGCTGGATGGCGATGATCAGCTTCACTCGTTGATATTCAAGAAATTTGGCGACAAAATGGACTATGTCGTGCTTCATGCCTGCCGAAAAGAAGAGTTTATTCATGTCTGCATACATCTTCTTCACTCTAGGATGTGCACAATAGAGTTCTATATGTGACTCTTCAAGTATGGTTATTCTTATACTCCCTTCCTTAGGGATGTACATTATTCCTTGAAATCTTAATATTCCATATGGTTTAAGGCCATACCCCTCTAACTTTGGTTTTATCTTCTTCCCACTATGGAGAGCTCATATAACCTTTGGATACCAACTATATTCAAAGGGTTTTTCCAGCACACGTTCCCTTAAATTAACCTTCAAGGGTACTAAGGAGAAGGTATGTGGTCTCCTTCTTAGTGCACCAACCACCACACTCTCCTTTCCCTTAATGTATGAGATCCAAAAATCGTACTCACTCATGAATTCACTGCACGGAATTTTCCTAGCATTCAAATCTCTCTGAGATAAGGGGTGATTCAAGCTATGATGATTAGTCCTTCACTCAAAGCTTCTCCCAACGAGGTATTGTCTCCATAGTTTTAAACCTAACATCACTACTAGTAATTCTAAATAATGGGTAGCATACAATTCTTCATGTTTCTTCAAATTTCTGGATGCACAAATTATTACTCCTCCTTCTTGCATCAACACTGCTCCAAATCCTTTCTTTGGAGCATCTTTGTAGATAATGAAGTCCTTTTGCATGTTACGCACTCCAAGGATTGATGCACTAGTTAGTATCATCTTTAGTTTGGTGAATGCAGTGTCACATTCATAGGTGCATGCATACCTAACCCATGTTATTTGTAATGAGGTGATGGGTTTTGCAATATTTGAAAACCATTCCACAAATCTACGATAATAACCTTCTAGCCCCATGAAGCTACGCACTTCATGACCATTTTTCAGGACTGGCCAATCCTTTATGGCCTTTAATTTTTCTAGGTCAATTGAAATTCATTCTCCTGAAATGATGTGACCAAGATAACAGAATTTCTTTTGAAATAAGGAACATTTTGACAACTTTCCATACAATTTATTTTCCCTTAAGCAAGTTAGCACAACCGTTAGATGCTCTTCATGATCTTTTTCACTATTGGAATACACCATAATATTCTCTAGAAATACTTTCACAAATTGGTCCAAATATATCCTGAACACATGATTCATGAGAATCATGAATGCTTCTCATACATTGGTCAAACCAAATGGTATAACTACGAACTCATAGTGTTGAAACCGAGTCCAAAAAGCAGTTCTTGGGATGTCACCTTCCTTAATCCTCAATTGGTGGTATCCATATCGTAGATCGATCTTTGAGAAAATTGTTGCTCCTTTCATTTGGTCAAATAGGTCATCTATTATAGGTATTGGGTACCTATTATTTATTGTGGCTGAATTCAAGCCCCTATAATCTATGTGTATCCTTAAGGAACCATCCTTCTTCTTGAAAAAAATCACTAGTGCACTCTGAGGTGAAATACTACGTCTAACAAATACCAAGTATAAAATATTTTTTAACTGAATCTGCAACTCACAAAGTTCTAGGGTTGTCATCCTATATGGTGTCTTGGAGATTGGTTCTGCACCAGGTTTTAAGTCGATTGTGAAATCGATCTCCTCACAGGTGGTAATCCAAGCAATTATTTAGGAAAAACATCTTTGAATTCTGAAAAAACTGAGTACTAATCTATGGAGGGTCCTTTTTGGTCATTTACAGCCTCAACCACATATAGTTTACAACCTTGTCGGAGACAACATTTTACCTTCATTCTAGAGATGAATCATAGGGACACTCCTCTCTTGATACCACAAATCGTAATTGACCTACCTTCATCATCTAAAAAAATCACCTTTTTTTTTAAACCATCTACCAAAGATCGATGAGCTTTTAGCTAGTCCATTATGATGATCAAATCGTACATTCCCAATGTTGTGACGTATGCCTTCAACTTAGTTATACAAACCCCAAGATTTACTTGAAATTAGTTAACACTAGGTCTTAGTACTTGTTTTATCCCATAATCCATTTCTACTTGTTTAAATTCATCGTGCTCATAGGATGCCAAACCACATTTTTCTAATGCAACTAGTGAAATGAAACTATTTTTAGCACCAGAATCCAACAAAATTTTAAATTCTACATTTTTTATCGTACCTGCGGTTTATACTATATCATACTCGTGTTCAACTTGATGGTTATCAACTACTGCATAGATCCAATGGTGGTTTATTGCTTCCACTATTGGTGCTTTTCCTTCTCTATAGTCTTTACCTATTTTTAACTTAAGACAATCACATTGGTAATGAGGTCACCCACATCCCCAAAAAGTGATGCATGGTAGAATCTGAATAGAATGTGGTGGAGTTATTTGGAAAGAGCTCCTTCCCCTAAGAACCATACCCCTTCCCATGGCTCCTCATGTCTGTCTGTGATTTTCATAAGTCCTTGAAGCTGTCGGTGAAGTTGACCTGGAAACCATTGAAATCCCCATTGTTGGTGTTCTAGGAACAACCCTACTTCCATATGGCAGTGGCCTCAAACTTCCTCCCCTGAAGAAGGTACGAGGGGCATTCTCGATAAACCTTGGTTGTTATGAAAAAATGGTTTTGTTTCCACCTTTTAAGTCTAAGTGCTCTTCAACATAACGAGCATGTTGAACAACTTCTTCAATTGAGGATGGTTTCCACATTTGTACCATTGCCCTACTACTAGGGTTCAATCCATAAATGAAACGATCTGCTTGGCCCTAATCAATGTCCATGTGGGAGACATACTTGACCAATTCCATGAATCTAATCTCATATTCCTCTACTGTGCAATTTCCTTGTACCAAAGCATGGAAGGCTCCTACTTTTTGTTCTTCATAAAATGATGGTAGGTACTTTTTCTTGAATCTCTCCTCAAATAGTTCTCAGGTAACTGTGTCACGAGTGAGGTGTATTTGACGCTTTAAGTTACCCCACTAGTTTAGGGTACTATATCTAATTTGGAATGTCGTTATTTTATCTTTTGAATTGGAAGTATAATCTCTTAGTGTAAATCACCTTCTCATTCCCTCTAACCAGGATTCTGTTCATTCAATGGTGTGGCCTCCAGCAAACTCTGGGAGCTTCATATTTTGGAGATCCCTAGTAATGTCCTTGATTGGAGGTCCTTTATCTAAATATCTTGATCCTCTGAGATTTCCTAGCCTTGATTGAGGGTTCTCCACTTCAACCTCAGTTGTTTTGCATCGTCTTAAAGTTTCATTAATTTGTTTTAGGGATCGAAATATGAGAGCTTCCTCCGGTGATGGAAATGGGTTATTTATTGGGGGTCAATGTGATGATACTACGGCTTGACCTTGATTTCCATGTGTCTTCATCATTTTGAAATGTTCAATGATATGTTTCATACGAGACTTATTAATGTCACTTAGGGTTTGTCTGCCTAACTCATATATAAATGATAGGTATAAATTTTCTTTTACTATGCTTCTAAACAATCATTACTAATATCGATCAGATACTGAAGGATATCCTCTCCTGTGTGAGTTCCTACAAATTTTGTCTTAACACTAGCTAAGTTACTAGTGCAATGCACCTGTCATTTATGCTCGAGTGGTTTATTAATACCAAATTAATTTCTTTAATTACCATAATTAATGAATTGGCTTAATATACTCAATCATTAATTTACTCATGGTGGCTTTCAAAATACTAATCTAGAATGATATTTGGAACCATTTTTGTGTACTCGATAATAACCATTAACCCTATTTCAAGTTTTAGTTTAAATATAATAAGATATTTTACTAACTCCGAGACAAATGTTTTTTTCTTAGACATAGAAATATCAAAACCATTCAAGGCACAATCAATACAATATTTACCTTGGAAAATAAAATGGGAAACCAACTCTAATGGTTGTTGAGATTTTACTTGGACAATTCTTTGACTATAGTTCTTTGGCTCTTTGAGCATAATCACCACCCAAAATGTCCTTTGAGGATGAAGGTACAAAAGACAATGGATAAGACAATAAAATTAATATTTCACTTCCTTTTTCTTATATATATATATATATATACATATAATTTACTTCTAATTATCAATATTTTCAATTTAAATGTGAACATATATGCATAAAATGTTTGAGATGAATAGATACCATAAATATGTTTCTTTACTTAATATCCATGATCTCTTTTAACTCTATATTATACAGGCATACACAGGAGACATGCAGAGGTTGTTGGTCATATTCATGTTGCAACATGCACCCATCGAACAGAAGCATTGTGAGCCATGTCTGAGCATGGTCCGATGTCATTTCTGCCATTGGCTGTTAGTGCAGTAGATAAAGATACATATGAACCTATCGAAGGAGAACCTAATATATATATAGGGTGACAACTTTACCTTCTGCTTCAATTGTCTGCATGATGTGAGTGGTTGTACAACATCCAAGGAGTGTGGAGTAATTGTGTCAAGCATAGTTACCAAGTTAAAATTTGAATTTGGATTCGAATTTGATACGATACGATAAAAATTTAGATGGAAATTTTTCAATTCCGAAAAAACAAACTGAGAGTATATATCTTTATCATTTGAATATATATGCTATTTTTCTTGTAACAACAATACCTTGTTTCTTTCCATTCATTTAGAAATTTAATTAATTTTTAAATAAGTTTTAGCAATATAAACAATTTTTAAAGTATAGTTTACTTACCAAAAGTACAAACACACTTCAGCTCCAAAATCTCTCTTCTTTTCAAAATTCAAAACTTCCCTCCTACTTTCAAATCTTATCTATTTTTTTTATATAATTAATATTTTTTAAAAATTATATATTCAAAAATTCAAACCACTCCTTAATTTCAAATTTTATCTAAACTCTTTTTTAATTAATACATATTTAAAAATTAAATATTCAATACTTAATTTTATAAAATTCCTCTTAATATAAATATATTATATTTAAAAATTCGATTAATTATTATAAAATTTACTTCAAAGTTTTATTGAAATTCTTAATATAAATATACTATATTTAAAAAAAACACCAATTAATTATTATAAACTTTAAGATTTTTTTAAAATTCATTTTCTCTTCCTCATTACCTCAACTTTTTAAAAGATTTTTAAAACTTTGAGACAACACTAAAATTGGAAATATGGAATCTTCCTCCACTCAAATAGTTTATATTTCCTAGATCTGATATCCTTTCCATTTCCTACCTGCGATCCGACAACTATCTATTTTCTGTTTAAAGATCACTGCACTTACTATTCTCATCTAGGGAAATTAACCGTGAAATTTCTATCATAGAAATATCCTCATGCAGGAAAATTAGCCATGAAATTCCTATCGTCCAAATGCCCTGAACCGAATCAAACCTTCATTGAATAATTCAATGTACAAATCGAATTCCCAAATTTGGCATTTCATAGCTACGGTGTGAAGGACGTGCACTGAAGTGCTTGCTCAATTACTCCAATATCGGCTAGATATTATCTTGTGGTGATCCTGGAAGAAAAAGGCAGAGAAGGAATAGATGAAGAGTCTTGTTTGTTGCGAGTGTATCATTTTACTTGTCAGTCCCCAAATTGCAATATTGGATTAAAGTGCATTTTCTTTTTTTTTGTAATTTTCTTTTAGATTAGAAGATGTGGAGTGTTGAAGATGTGGAGTGGTCGTAGTTATGGACTACATGAAAAAAATCTTTTGTCTTCAATTGTAGACATGGTTTTTATAGAAGCAACAGTAATGACAACTGCTAATGCTATCCATTTTCTTCATGATGGATGTCGTCGTTGCTGTTGGCTCATTCATGAAGATGATTCTGTAGATAAGGTTGCTACTCAAAGTTCTTGTCATTCTACAGGAGAGTTGAATGCATTGGTAGATGAACTTATGGTGATTATAGAACTCTTACTTGGATCTTCTACAGGTCCTATTGCAAGTAATGATGTTCGGTGTTTAATCCATTTAGTTCTTGATTTTCCACAACCTAATCAAGCTTCCCGTGTACTGCATCTCCTCTATAGGCTTGTGGTACAACCAAATCGATCACGAAACAACTATGTTTTCTTGAGACCTTCATTTCTTGTTGTGGCATAGAAACACTTCTTATTAATAATTTATGTATTACTGCAATAATTAGGTACATCAAATATTAACTTAGGTGAACTCATACTAATCTTAGAGAGAGAAGTTGAGAGATTATCTCAACTTCCTCAACAAACCCAATCCATGATCAATCTAAAGTAAGCATGATCCTAACTAAATCTAATACCCTCCCTTAATGCTTACTTTACAAAACATATAATTAATCACAATTACAACACTTTAAACTTTTTGTGTCTTTGTCTGATCTGGTCTTCATTAACATCTGTACCCACTCTGAGATCTCATAGGAAACGCTCTTTTCTCCACCACTTTTGAGCTACCATTCAACCCATTTAAAATACATTGTTTCCGACCAGCAATAATGAACTGTTGCAAGATCAACAGTATTGACAACTCGGCTCGTCGGGGCTTCCGCGATAGAGCTGACAAGTGATGAACCATCCTATGGACCAATCACCATCTGATTTCGCTTTCGGCTCTCCATCAGTGGCTAGGCAAATGGTCTGAATATTGAATGTGTTCAAGAGCTAATCTAACAACTTGACCTGCTAACCTGTAACTGATGCTCCTTGGCCCGTAGCACAACAAGATCAGCATATAACAAATTCGCACAATTAGATTAGCCAATTGTTCTCTCGTCCCTGTAGGACGTCAAGAACGACTAATTTAAATAATGCTCATTTGTTCAATAAGTGGTTCTCTTCTACACAACTCTCATAGCACTCCACACTATATTTCACACACTTGCAAATCACAAACTCTGCTCAGCCATCATACTCCCATTATGCACACACTTCACAATAGCTATAGGAATACGTAATAATTGATGTACTTCTGTCAAAATATGTGTTCTTTCAGTTTAATCCTCAAATATTGAATGCAGGGGGAACATCGCCTTCTTTTTCGTCACAACATTTTGTTACATGCGCAAACCAATCCACTCAATAATTATGCACTGGTATGAACTATGTCCACAATCTCATCATGCCTTTGGTTGAACCTTTCAATCATATGCACGGTTTGAATAGGCTCTCCATATACACACCACTATTCCATAAAAAATAATGAAATCGTTTGCATTACAATCACTCTTCACCAAATTGGCTATGTGTACAATTCAACTTACCAACGCACATGAACCATGCATATTCAACACATCGTTCCAAAAAATTAGCTCAGTCCAATGCTTGGGAATTAATAAAACTTTGTCAAAACAGAGGTCTAGTCCCAATGCAGAGCCATCGGTTTGCGGAAAGTGAATGGCAGAAATCATCATCTTGAATATCAAAAGTACCAGCATCGATATTCAATAATTCACCTCCAAGCTAATTCCGTCCAACGAAAGATAATATAAACTTGAATGCGCATTGTTTTGCATAAGAACAGTTGAACTGTAAACATCGCCTATAACCAAAGGGCTGACCATGTAAGTTCGTCAGACCTCCACCTCATTCCTGCCGTATTCATGAAGGATCTGCGGTTGCTGGTACCAAATGCAATTCATTTTCAACTGGTGCCAAATGAAATTATAATCGTAGCATTATAAAACTGGTGAAACGCAGCTGAGAACCGTGTTATATATTCACAACGTTACCACAAACAGATCAGCGATAATCCTTGTGAGAAGAGATAACTGTTTCTCCCCTTTTAAGCTATAGCACATCTGGAAATTATAATCACAGCTATGTTGCTTGAACAAATCCAGTGCCTCTTCACTGCAAGTGTTCGGGCAATTTCTGGCAGGCTAACCTCACATACACTGTTCAGCACAACGATATATACATCAATATCGCTGAATTCCAAAGTCATGCGAGAGCAGATTCCAAGGTACGGCATTCACGATTTAATTTGCAGAAGATTCAATTTTTGGAATCTGTTAAACAATTAACAACACCGCTCTTTACTACCCTACAGAAAACATTCACGCAGAAATAAAAAAATACTTCACACAACAGACATTCCAAACCAGCGACATAGCTCTCACATCTTCCTTCCTGGGTATTCCCGTGAGGGATTAAGCCCAGCGAGGCTCCGATACCAAATTAACAATTGAAAGAGAGCAGAAACATAAATGAATAACACACAATAATATTTATTTTCTATATTGCAATAATTAGATACATCAAATATATAGGTGAACTCATACTAATCTTAGAGAGAGAAGTTGAGAGATTCTCTCAACTTCCTCAACAAACCCAATCCATGATCAATCTAAAGTAAGCATGATCCTAACTAAATCTAATACTTCTTGCTGTTGTTTGAAGAAAGAAGCAGAAGCTGGTGATGGTATGATTTATGAAAGTTCAAGTAGCAGTGATACAGCATACCAAGAGAAAAATGAAAATGTTCACATAATTGGAGTTACTTGTACAGAAGGGAAACAAGTTGGGCATTTGCACCATTCTGGTTCACAATGTCAAGTTGACAGTATTATTGCTGATAAAATAGATGCTGATGAGTCTAAACATATTGGACTCAAAACTAGTGAGAATGATCAAGGTTCCAGTAAAAGGCTGTTAGGAAATGACAATAAAAAAATGTCCTCAGCCAGAGAAGCATTTACAGGAAGAACTATAGGCGGGATAAGCTTTTCAATTAGTGCAGAGAGTGCAAGGAACAATTTCTATAATGTAGACAACGGTGATGGTATAATGGTTGGCATTATTAGTCTTGTGGGTGCTCTTGTTGCAGGAGGCCAGCTAAAATTTTCAACTGTCACCACATCTACTTCTATGCCCAGTCTGTATTCTGGAAGTGGGCATTCAGAAGAAAGCAATCAGGCATCTACAGTTAATAATTCTTTTCTCTTATTTGCATTACAAAAGACATTTCAAGCAGCACCACAGAGATTGATGACTGACTCTGTCTACGCAGCTTTCTTAGGAGTCGTGATGAATACCTTGTCATCAGAAGATAGTTTAAATCTCTTTGATTCAGGCCATTGGTTTGAGCATATTCAGTTTCTATTGGTCCTTCTTCATTTACTTCCTTGTGCTTCAAGGTCCCTACATATTCGATCTATAGAAGATTTTTTATTTTTGGCTTGCGGCCATCCAGAGAATAGAAACACCGTGACTTCTATACCAAAATGACTTGAATGTCACATGGAAGTTCTAATTTATAACTTTGAGATTGGCCCAAACAAAGTGGAAAATAATATTGGCATTGGGGAGATTGAAGACCTTGTTCACAACTTCTTAATTATAATGCCAGACCATTCTATGTGTCAGAAATATGGATGGAAGGATATTGAAGCAACTATTCACTGTGTTGAATGGTTGGAAATTATTGTTGCTTCAAGTAGTGTGCTAAACAACGTACAAGGCGTCAAAAATCATTACCTCTTTTCAAGCGAAGACTTTTGGGACTCGTGCAAGTCATGAAAAATTTGGTAGAATAGATAACCTGGCTAGATTCGATTGTAATATTGTAACATTTATAGAATGGTAAAGTGAATTTTCACCACTAATAGAAATTATCTTGTTGAAAACGAAAATCTAAGCACGTCGTGAGTTAAAATTACACCAAGATTTTTGTTTTGTGGAGGCGTCACAGGACCCACTACAATGACCATTGGGCAGCTAGCTAAATATAACTGGAGATAGAAGAGCTAATATCTTTGTTGACTAAAGCTAGTGTTATCTTCAGATGCACTACTCCAAATTCTTGAATTCTTACAAAATTTACAAGTTTGACACGAAATAGCCCTCCGAAAGAAAAAAAAAAAACCCTGAAAAGAGAATACAAATCCTGAAGCAAGGAAAATAATTTGACAAGCAGATCCTAACTTCAAGCATAAATATCTTCTTTCACGACAATTTCTCCTTTTCCAAATCTACCATTCAGGTAACACTCAAATAAATGCAAGGAATAAAAATAGATCCTAATTGAAGATACAAGCTAACTAACACTTGACCTGGCATTGGATTTAAAAATCAACTTTCAGTAACCCTAGAGATCCATCTGTAGAGCACTGAAATCTTAAATCCGCACATAAATTTTTTCTTGTTTTGAAAAAAAACTGGGAATTTATTCGAAAATAAGAATATATGAATTAGCTTTCACAAAGACCTATTGAATCCTGCAATAATAATATCTGTCACAAATAATTCAAGGGAAGGAGGATAAAGGGGAAGAATTGGGTCCTTAATTTTTTAAGGATAAAAGTTTCTAGTATATGATTGTGGACAATTGGCATCTTCTCTTTGTAAATGAAAGAGAATATATATATATATATATATATATATATATATATATATATATATATATATATATATAAAGGTGATGCGAGTAGGATTTTCAAGGTCCAAATTTTGAATATGGGCTCTGATACCATATGTGAAGACCTAACCTAGGGTCCTACAACTACACCTATATTCATTTTACTTAATCACAATAGTAAATAAAATAACATATATATAGGTCAACATTTATTTTATTAAAACATACAATTAAAATCTATTTTCAACATAATTAAGTGAGAAATTTCATTTTCAATAATTTATATAAGTAATCAATAATCAAAGAATACACGTATCAATAGATTGGTTTAGATGCCCTTGGCTTTATGTTGAGATGCTATTATTGCATTACCTGATTGGATTTACCTCCCAGCCAACCATGATTGATTTCCTAGCCTAGGGAACCTCCACAGGCTCCCTAGCCCTCTGAGCCCAAGTCCAACAAGATGTAGTGTGTCCAAGTTGGAATCAAAATAATTAAGTGAGAAATTTCATTTTCAATAATTTATATTAGTCAATAATCGAAGAATACTGGTATCAATAGATTGGTTGAGATGCCCTTGGCTTTATGTTGAGATTCTCCTGCTGCATTACCCGACTGGATTTACCTCCCAACCAATACAAAACAAATACCAGGATCCTTTCCAATGCCAAAAAATACCATGGATATGCGACAATGCCAAACGAAACCAAGGATCTTCTCCAATGTCAAATAAGACCAAGGATATCCTCCCCCTTCTTCTCATCCTCCTTCCTTTTTATATCCCTTCCTCTCATCCACCTCAACTACTAACCACTAATTTCATGACTACCCCCTCATCCTTCTACTTTATTAACCTTCAATTTCTTACCATATATAGATATTTTATTCAAAAATAAATTGGAGAAGACCAAAATGTAGATTTTAGAAGACATATTGTGTGTACAAAATCTAGATGTTTTATTTAGAAATAAATGAGATAAGGCCATACCTTATCTACAAGTTGAATTCAGAAGACATATTGGGTGTACAAAATCTAGATGTTTGATTTAGAAATAAATGAGAGAAGGACATACCTTATCTACAAGTTGAATTTACAAGATATATTTGGGGTACAAAATCTAGATATTTGATTTAGAAATAAATGAAGGAAGACCATACCTTATATAAGATTTGTTTTGAGAAGACATATTAGAAATGAAATAAATAATAAAATTCATAGGAGGAAAAATAAAATAAAATTACAAATTCACAAGTGTAGATATTACTCAAAAATTATAAGTCATCATTTACAAATTAATCAAACACTAATCAAAATTTTCCTTATGGGATCGTGGGGTATTATAGAGATTGTCATGTTGAGAAAGAAAGAGACCATAGGGCTAAAGAACTTGCAGAGGAAGACACTATGGTGTTTTGAAAGCTATTCAAATGTAGAAGATGGGTAACATAGAGGAAATGAAATAATAACAGCCTGAAAATACACCTTTTATAGTTGTTCATTTATTTCTTAAATATCAACGAACTCGGGTCATTAATTAGTCACACAGTTCAGGGACACTTAGTCCCAATCTCCTATTTCAGAATGGATCAATATGAAGCAAAGAACTAGCAAGAGGACACATATTATCAATTTAAGTAGTAGTTCAAACCCAATAAAAGAAAGCAAGAGCAGAACATCCCACAAGTTAAATCCTACAAGGAGATTGAAACTCGAGGTGTTTCCCTTTTGGTGTTACATTCAAAGTACACTTTGTGGTGTTTGTTGGATTTGACATATTGTGATGAGATCCTGTTATGTAATGTTAGAGGGTTGAACTTCCCTAACAAGAATATGGTGGTTTAGAATATTTTGTGCAAACATAAGTTGGTTTTTTGTTTGTTGCAAGAGGTGAAGCCTTTGCTTTTGATCTGATATGTTTAATAAATATGTGGTGCAATGGTAATTTCTAGCTTAAAAAAATATCTTAGGAGGTGGGAATTGTATCAAGGTGGTTTATTAGACTGTGCCCTTGAATATGAGAAACAATAATATATTTTGGAGATCCTGATTTTGTAAATATAAGTTTTAGGGCTTAGTTGCTTAAAGAGTTATCCTTCATGCTATCGACCAAGTTTGTTTTGTTCCAATAGGATTCAACAGAATTAGAACTTAAATGTCATTATGAACTAATTTCCTTCCTTGAATGTATGAGTTTAGAACATATCCTTATACTTTATACATTTTTGTAATATATCTTGCATTTTCCAAACTAAAAAAAAAATATATATAGATCTGAATTGTGAGGTTACTCCTCCAAAAAAAAGAATTTTTTTTAGTAGCCAAGTAAAAAACACAATAAGGGGGTCGAAGACATTGCTCCAAAAAAGAAACAAAATAATCATATTTCTGAAATCCTCATAACCCACCAATAGTTTAGACGCAAAGAAAACTGCAATCTACAATCATTTTCAAAATTTTCTTACAGGAAACAGTCGTAAAAAGGAATCTTAAAGATAAAAGTATACAATCAATAGTTTTTTATAATACCATATAGATTTCACATCGACACCAAAGAATAAATAGTTTCTTTGATTAAAAGAGTATCATAACCATCTTCTGAGGGATCCATATCACTACTTCATTCACAAGCATGGCTTCTAGAAAGCTTTCTAGTGCATTCTATTTTCCAACCATGGCTGGAATCAATCTATGTTTCTTGATTAATTCCACTGTTATTGTGGATACGAGAGTGATCTAGAAACAAATCCTCTTCCGAAAAAATTAAATTGATATCACTTGCAGAAATATCATCATGTCCAACAATAGGCAGTAAAGAATGAGCATCTCCCTAGTCACCAACATAGAAGTGGACATTAGGTGATAAATTAGTAGTCTTTGTAGGAGTTATAAGACCATCAAAATGACTAACGAGTAACTCACGAGGATATTTAAGGTTCACATATACATTTCGTATAGCGAGACAACGTAAAACTTCAACATTGAAATCTTGAAAATGGATAGTTGAAGCCCCCTAAATCACATGTAATTCTAGATATTAATAAGGATTTCTGCAATCAATGTCTACAAGTCAAATTATTAAGAAGCCCCTTCTAGACTAAGACCCAAAATTCAAAAGCAAGACCTGGGAAAATGAATGACCTACCTTTAGACATGCAAAAATCCCAGGAAGACCATTCCCACATCTAAGTTGCTTGCATTGAAAAATATTAAAAAAATTAATGAGATAAAAATGTCCCAAAAGGTAGAACATCATAAAATAATTTTTGAATTGATAGACATTTACGTAGATGTAAAGTATATACTAATGAACTGTGAGGAGATGAAGGAAATACTTGATTCAAAGACCATGTCATTACTGGTCAAATTTGGATGGAAAATTCAACTAGTTCTATATAGTAATGTAGTTTTTATATCATTACTACATATGGATCTAATGATTGATCCTCTTTCATGTAAAATAAATACATCAATAATTGCATAACATTCTACATAATTTATATCTCAATATTACTAACAGATATTTTAAAAACCTAGATTAAGATGAATGCATGGTTTACATTGCTAAACTATTGGGCTAGAAGAACCCATGTTTAAATATAACCTTTCCCGTGTTTTAAAATTAAATAAACAACTTCACATTAGATATATTTCTAATTTTTCGAAGGTATAAAAAAAAATATTTCAAGGTGAGAATCTATCAAGTAAATCAAGACCTACCACCAACAATGTATTAATTGACTGGCGAATTAGAAGGAATATAAAACCATCCACCAGGGTTACATTCCCAAAGTGAGTTTCCCCACCTAAATGGCATGAGCTTGAAAAGGATAAGGCCTCTACAAGCCTTCGAAAATCTTGGCAAAATAATTACCCCTTGGACCTGTCATCACAGCCAAAGGAAGCTTAGGATAAAAAATAAAAACTATCAGTAAAACTTCAAAGGAAGATTCTATGTGGTTTGAACAAAAGTTAAACAATGTGAATATTTGTTTGTTTGGTTAATGAAATTTGATAAATAAGATTTTTTTTTGGTTTTGAACAATCACGAATTTTTGGCATTTATTTTATTTCAATATTAGGGAAAACACTATAGCAAGTTACCCGGTTAATCTAAAATCAATTTTCTTGTAACCCCAACAAAGTTATGATGTAACTTTATTCATAAGGGAATTTTACATTAAGGTAGTTCCTTGTAGAATTGACCATATAGTTGCAGAGAAAAGATAAATGCATAAATGTTGCGACAAAATAATCTGGGACATAAGAATGCGGAAATTTTGTGAAAAAAGAATTTGGGACCTAGGGAGTACAAAAAATATTAAATCCAACAGATCAAAGAAATGGCCATGGTAAACCAATTAGGTATTTTTAATATTACAAATAGAAATTCAAATCTCAAAACTCAACTTACTCTCAATAAGAGAAAATTTTACTTTTGAAGGAAGGAATTCCACGGACGACCGAGGAGGCAACAAGGTTTTTGAGAAAAGCCCAAAGTTTTGAAAATGATATATTAGTGACTACGTGACATTGACTTCTTTAGGAAAGTTCTAGCTATGAAAATTCCATCGAATATTATTTCCAAACATGGACTCTAGAGGCACGTGATATACGAAAATCACATTGAACACCTTAACATGGAATAATGATATAGGAAGCAAAACAAAACTATGCGAAATGGGTCTATAGTCTGGGTCTATAGTCTAGAAATCATTGGCACTAAGTTTCACTTTGGTAGGCGTATGGTTAGTATGGAGAGTTGGAAAAGGGGATAAAATCAGAATAGGGGCTAATCCTTAGGTACAATGTGGAGAATCTTACAAATTTCCATTCCATTTTATTACTACTTTGCAATGACAAGGAATTCATACCCCGAGTTAGGAAGTTGATGCAATATCTGCGTCCTTTGGCATCAAAAAAGTAAGCGTAGGAAACGATATTGGTTTAAAAAAGACGGAAATACACCATGTGAAGGTATTTGTGGATCAACATAAGAAGATTCATATCAGAATAAAAAAGGAGGATGTTTTGTTGTACTCAAGGAACCCTGCCCTTGCGGGATATACTCTTATATTAGGGTACAAAGAAAAGTTTGTAGTTACAACCTAGGGAGAGGAGGCGTGGAGGTGAAATATTCCATGGGAGTGTTATGCTCCTCTAAATTCAAAGGTTGAGATGTTATTAGTTCTTTGGAACAAAGCACTAACTTGGAAAATAATTAAAAAATTCACCAAGACTGGTCTAGGGTGGTGTACACTACATACAAATTAAAGAGAACCAATTGATAATTTATTAACAATTACACATATGAAGGTAAGGTATGGGAATATATGAATTAACTGACAAATTGTAGGGAAGGGTGACAAGTGCAGACTATGGAGGAGGCTTTGAAGAACTGGACCCAAAATAAAGAACTTAAATGTTTTAGAGCTCTTCCTGTTATGGTTTCTTGGAGCATACAATTAGCTTGAAATGTTGTAAATAGGTATACATTCCTCCATTTCAATCTACATCTAATATGAGTTTAGTGTTTGGAAGCATAGCAATACATCAAAAGATACAGAAAATCACCGTGCAGAAGAAACCATGAATTGATAGATTGGGGTGACTTGTATGGTGCTAGCCAAGAGAAACATACTCTTTGTAGTGCAGGAGGTAAATTATTTCTAAATTATTCTCTTCTCCTTAATTTCAATACAATCTTGGGTGCATTATTAATAACTATGTTGATTTTATGTCTCTAACAATATTAGTGAAATAGGAAGAAAATATGGAGGTGACATAATTGTTGATTTTTGGTGACTATGATGTGGTTATACACTGCATGAAGGGCACAAAATGGGGAATATGAATTTTCAACTTATTCTAGATCATATGAAAAAATGGAGACATTATTCTCCAACATATCCTATCATCATGCTAGCAGTAGACATGGAGGTGACCAAATCGCAAATTTTTGGTCACTATGATGTAGTTATACACTACGTGAAGGGCTCCTACAAAATGGGAATATGAATTTTCACTTTATGCTAGCTCAGATGAAAAAAATGGCTCATACAGTCTTCTCCAGCATATCCTATCATCATTCTTCTAGATAACCTAGCACAAGAGTACATGTTTTATCAAAATGACTACTTTTGGGAGTCAAACGTGTGATCCTGGAGGTCGAAGAAGGAATCAACCAACTAGAAAGCTTAAAAATAATAGTTGGAGTTTGAAGTTGTTTACTAAGTGTTGAGTATTTGGAGTAAATTCTAGTTTACTAATTTATATAATTATTGAAATTCAAATATTTTTTTGATGAAATACTTATGTATATGGACTATAAAGTAATGTATTTTTGAGAACAAGAGAAATCATGTATATTTCCTTTGTTTTGGAAACTTTGTTTTTTGTGAGACTAAATTAAGGGAATTATGGGTATAATTATCAAAGAGTGCTAGTATTCCTCTGGGTTTTATGAATATGGTTATAATAATGTGGAAAAAACGTAATAAACAGGGAAAATGTTTGGGTGGGAGAGTGTGAAAAGGAGAACACAAATAGATATACATACGAAGGTCTTGTTAGGGGTGTCATAGTAGTTTGGATTTGTTCAAACTTTTGAAAAAGTAATTGGTCTTCCACAACTTTCCATACAGTTAGTTTTCTTTGTCTCTCTACCTCCATTTCACCTGGATGCCTCCCATATAGCCACTCACTAGCTACCAAAAATTAAATATCATTTAGTTACCTCCTTTTGGTAATTGATTGAAAAAAAAATCCATTTGTAGTTTCTTTATGGTTCAAGACTAGCCCATATTGTCTATTATTCCTATTAAATGCATTATGCTTCTCTTTTATCGTTGAAATCAGATCTTCAAACTTTACCTTACTAGGCAAGAATAAAAAAGATTATATTAGTTGAGTCATTTTCAAAGAGTGTTCAATTCCAGTTATACATTAACATTTACTAGCATGCACAAGAGTATTATTAACATTAGTCAATTGGGGTCAAGTTGAATTTTATTTAAGGCTTTTAGGAATAACCTCTTATTTGGACATATATTTATTACAGACCCTACATTTTGTACTAAATATGGATTCCTATTGAAAAGTTGAAAGCTATGAAATGGAGTGTACAAAATAAAACCTCAACCCCAAAATTTATTATGCTTTGTGAGTATACAAACAAGTATGCAAAGAATTGCAATTGATATTTGTGATAAATTTCTCCTTTTCAGGAGTTTTCACATTCGTCAAAAACAAATTTCTATTTCCCATCCTTGCAAATTTTTGATAGTATAGTAATAAATTATCAACATCAGAACAAATAAAAAATAATAGAATAATGTTGGTTTCCCAATGGATCTGTGAATATCCAACACCATTTCCACTGGGATTGTGAGCCAATGATGTGGGTGGTGGCTTATCAAGAAATCCATAGGTTCTAATATATGAATGGAATGTGCTTAAGAGTTTCCCCTTATCGGTTTCTTTTCCTATGCAAGCAAACAAAATCATGATTCAACCCTCAAGTGGGGCCAGGGGAAATGATAATTTCATTGTTCGAAGGTTCAAAATTAACATGAGGAAAACATTCAATATGTTTAGCTTGTGATAAATTAAGACAAAGATATATAAGTATGTGAACATTCACACTCATTTCCCCTGATATGGAATCTGATGGAATCATTCCCATACGTTATGCAATAGATTGTAATTTTGTGGATGGATGTACCTAAGTTGAAAAATCTCGTTTATTATTGCCTTATGTCTTTGTTTTTTATGTAGAAGTAGAGAGTAACGACATCAAAGGATATTTTTGGTACATGGCATACAACTTCCTTGAAAATATTTGCAAAGGCCTCGTACCTCTAAACGAAAATGAGGAAGTGGACCTTGATGACGATCTCGGTACGAAGTGTCAATCGTGGCCATAAAAATGTGATCTACTTCCTCGGGATAATCGTAGCCATGGATCTAATTTCCACCATCCCACATGACTGTAGGAGATAAATGAGGTTTAGGGACAAAGCATCTAGGTGCTTCTCCTTGTAGACTGCAGATGTTCCACAACACCTCCGCTTGGTCATTGTCAACAGTCTTGCAGATTGCAGATGTTCAACAACACCTATGATTGGCCATTGTTGAAACTGATGTGCATTATCATATGTAAACATTAAAGAAATGGTATTTTATAAACCCTCATGCAAGATTATATTTTTGTTAAGTGCCGCCAAAATCTAGTTAACCTTTTAGGCGGCAACACATTTTTTTTTTTTTTTGGGTTGGATTTAGTTAAAAGTTGGTGGTGGGATTTAATTTTCAATTTTTTTCAATAATATTTGGATTTAAATAGTTAATCCATTTTTTATATTAAAAAAATACAAATATTTAATCAATTGAAAATAATTTTAAATTATGTTTTCGAACGAAAAATATTTTTAATAATTATCAAGAAAATTAAAGTGGCCTTTGGATGGAATATATTGACAATATGGAGTATATTACCAATATTGTTTAATGTTCATGCATTTGAAGGCTATTTACAGTTGTGATTAATGTTCAAGTTAACATAATATAATGAAGAATGATTAACCTCTTAGGAGCACAAGAGGCCATGATTATCTGATGTCAATGATGAACAATTTTATTAGAATATGCCAAAATAGATCAAATAATATGCAAACAAATAAAAAGGTTAGGCCTCAATACTACTCTACAATTTCATAATCCTCCTGTAAAATATAACAAAGTTATTTGCATCTCCACACATACATATAAAAAAATAAAATTAGAAAAATGACGGAAAATATAAATTTAACTAGGATATAAGACATGTCTTTGGTATGTGGTAGAACCATATCAATTTGACACGTCAAAAATATAATTGAAGGATTCATTTGAGGTGGTAATTTAAGGAGAGGATGAAACAAAGTGTGAATAAAGTATGATTCTCAACACTGAGATAAGCATGTGAGTGCAACATTTCACAGTAGGCTTGAATATAATCCTTTCATCGCTTACAGGCTTTTGCAATAGAATGCAGCTCATTATTATAGGTTGGGTATCAATGAAAACCATGATAGAGTTTCTAGAAATGATACACCATCAAATTTTAGTGTCACGTGGGAACTACATCAACGACATGAGTGATTGTCTCATAGGGTCCCTGCTATGTAGTCATTCATCAACCACAATTAAAATGACAAACATAAATGACTAATTTGTATTATTGTAGTGATTTTTAAGTAGTCGTATTTTTGTTCCTAAACTAAATTATTAATTCATGTTAGTCATTTTTTCTTGCATTACTTATTATCTATTCATATATTTTAACCCCAGACTAAACTAGTCATTTATGCTGGTTGTTTTTAGTTGTGTCACTTAAGATTTCTTATTTTTTGTAATATTTCACTTGGAAAAGTTGTGGTGACTAAATTTTTTAATCACATGGTCACTAGTTCCATCATTTTCTACAATTGTAAGTTATGGATGGTTGAGGTAGTAATAGGCTTATCATATTTAAATATTTCTATCATATATAGTGCTTAATTCACCAACCATCATCCATGATATTTATCTTCCTCACTACCAAGTATAATATAGGGTGAAGGTATAAACAGATTTTGAATACTTATGTACATTTATCTAATATGAACACCATTGATTTATTTTAGTCTAGCTCCGTATCAAGGCCAATAGGAATTATACTATGGGGAATAGATAAGATAAGATAATGCAACTTGTTGGAAATTATTCAACTTACCTTATCATCACCCTCCATGGAAACAAGATAGTGGGTTTGATAAATAAGACGTCTCGAAAGAAATTTGTCTAGGTAAATAATCATTATAGATATTTTTTTATTAGTTGAAAAAATCCTTACAATTTTATTTATCCTCACCCTAGGGATATATTATTCTCTCATTCGAGAATCTATTTATCAGTTAAACCAAGTTACAAAAAAATCAATATGAATGATAAATGTTTTCCTATAAGAAAATGAATGGCACATCATGACTCTGTATGAAAAATTACAAGAAGAGGACATCCCAATTTCATAAAAAAAATTACAATTTTCATTATCTTGAAATGGGAAAAATAAATTGGATAATGAATCTAACTAGTAATAAAAAAGTTGTACAGATGCTTCCCATGAATAAGGCTTCCATAACAAGACTTGTGATGATGTTGCTCATGAATAAGGCTGCCATAACATGACTTGTGACGATGCTGCCATAACATGACTTGTGACGATGCTGCCCATAGCCATATGATGGTAATGGGAGAATCAATGGCCAATACTTTTCAACATACAAAAAGAGAATCAACATTGGAATTTAGTAACATTTCATCAAGATACAAAAGTACATGGAAGATACACATCAAGAGGAAGTAGAAATATCATACATACAACTTTAACATACAAAAAAAAATAGGGCTCAATACCACCTAAAATATAGTATCCCTGCATGAAAAAGATAGATTGTAGCTCACTGTTTAGCTAAGAACCAAATCTCATAGACAGTATCCAAGAATGTTTATTTTTTCTTGACATAGTAATGCATCCTCGAGGTGAAAATATGGAACTTTCTTACCCTCTAAGAGCCTCTTGTATGTGTGTTCGAATTCAATATCTCTTTTGTAGAGAAGAAGCCAATCAGAAGCCTCATGCTCGAAAGAGTTAAGCACAGTGGTCAATGGCACGATTAGTGGTCGACTGAGGTAGTCTACAAAATTATTGTTGTTGTACTTGATGTTCAAATTGAACTATTGCAGTTATCTGAACCACTCCTAATGGAAATCGCTCTGCAAATTCCCTTATGTCTGTATGAACTGCAGGGGTCGGTGGTCTATGTGAATGACTATTTCCTTACCCAAAATGCAATGTTTCCATTGTCGACAAGCCTCCACAATGGAACACATCTCTTTTTTATAAGTGGGATACTTCCGGACTATGTCAGAAAGTGTCTCACTATGATATGCCACTAGATGCCCCCGTTGAGTAAGAATTGCCCCAATAGCATAGTCAGAGGTATTTGTCTCAATCTCAAATGGTTGTTTCAACTCTGGTAATGTGAGAATTGGTGCATAGCAGAGACGATGTTTCAAATCTATGAATTCATTATTTTGAGATGCAACCCAAAAGATTTTTTTTTTCACTCCTCCCTTAGTTACTTAACTTAAGGGCCAAGTGATATGAGAGAATCCAAACATGAACCTGCGATATAAATTGGCAAGACCCAGAAAGTTGCGGAGCTCTGTTGGAGTGGTTGGGGCTAGCCAATCCCGAATGACTTTGATCTTGGTTGGATCCACATGCACCCCCCACTCATCAATAATGTATCCCAGATACTTAACCTAGGTCATGCCAAAAGTGCACTTCTCCGAATTGGCACACAAATTTTGTTGCCACAGTGTTTGGAGGATGTGTCGGATGTAGTGGAGGTGCTCTTCCCAAGTCTAAATGAAGATCAGGATGTCATCCAAGTACACCACTTCAAATGAGTTGGTGAATGGACCCAAGATGTTGTCCATCAGCCTAATGAATTTTGTTGGAGCATTCGTCAACCTGAAAGGCATGACCAAGAATTCAAAAAGGTCATCCTTGGATTTTAAGGAAATATTCCACACATCAGAGGGTTCAGTTGGTACCTGCTGATACCCAGACTTGAAGTTGATCTTGGTGAAATATTTTCCCCCATTGAGTTTGTCCAGAATTTCATCAATCTGTGGGATCGAGTACCTATTCCAGATAGTGATTTTTTTTCAACACCCAATATTCAATACAGAGTGTCCATGTCCCATCCTTCTTCTGCACCAACATGATTGGGCTCCCACATGGCGATGAACTCAATTAAATGTGACCTTTCTACATGAGCTCCTGAATCTACCTCTTGATTTCTTCATTAAACATAAAATTTTGTCGATAGATTGGTCCATTGAGCATAGGCGCACCTGGGGTTATATCGATGGAATGTTTGACCTGACAGTGCAGAGGCACAATATATCAACTAGTCAACTCTACAGAAAAGCTTCAAGAAATTTATTTTAGGTATTTAGGGATATCTTAATCATGTTCTCCAGGATGAACAAGTTTATAAAAATTTTGTCTCTTTGTAAAATTTGTGACATGAGCGGCACAAAAGATGACACTTGGTATAACAGCTGAGGAATGAGACAAAATATTTTGTAACAATGCGACATCAAAATCTTGGCCATGTGTCAAGCACGTGTCTACCCTCATCTAGCTACTCTCATCTTGGAGGTTGTATGGTTTTGATATGAGGGTTTGAAGGGTAGCAGAAGACCTTAGAAGGGTAGTAGAAACTTCTATAGACAGAGGAATCTAATAACATCCTTGTCTAGGTATGTAATATTCCCTAGAGGTAGTGGAACATCCCAAGGGATTGCAAGTGTAGATAAGGGTGTGCACTACTTGGGTGCATGTTGATGGAGAATGTGAGCCTATAGGTTGGAGGTTGTTGGGGTTTGGTACCTTATTCGATTGATGGCACTGTACATCTACCAATATTGGAGTGAGATAATTCCCCATAGATTCAAAGCCACAACTTAGGAGTGACTGATCGTTGAGAGAAAATGAATAGCCCAGTCCATGGCTAGGAGGAATGTTGAAGGTCTATAGAGATTTGGTGAAACCATTAAAGAAATTTTGGGGTAAAAAATGGGCCTCAAAACAAAAATTTACAAAAAAAATCAACTTTATAAGAAACAATAGGATTCAATATGATAATATCAACAATGAGGGATGATTCAACATTTTTGGAGTAAAAAGGTAAAAAAAAATTATTTTTTCAACTTGCATTTTTAACTTATCTCCTACAATTTTACTCAATTTTTTAGTAGGAGCACTTTTTGGATGCAAAATTTATTGTTTCATCCAAGGAGTACCCATATTACTACTTTTGATGGACCCTACTACATGAAAAATGTGAAATACATGAAACGAGTGATATCACATTTTTTCAGGTATTTCATATTTTTCGTGTAGGAAGATCCATCGAAAGTATGCAACATGGGTACTCCCTGGTTGAAAAATTAAATTTCACATCCAATGAGTGCTCCTACTCAAAATTTGAGTAAAATCATAGGGATATAAGTCGAAATTACAAGTTGAGAAAGTATTTTTTTCTCTCCAAAACTTAATGAGGTAATTTAACATTATTTTATTATTTCCACTATTATTTCATAATATTCCATAGGAGGCCCATTTGAGACCTCAAAATTTCTCTAATGATAAATTTGAGTGTCATATTTTCTATGTTATTGATTTTTTATGCTGCAATTATTCATATAGGTCTATAAAATGTATATGAAACAAAATTTAAGAATGATATTAGTGTTAAAATACATTTATGCATAATTATTATGTTTAGCATGCATTTATATATGCATTTTACCATGCCATAATTTTCTAGAAGAAGCGAATTTTCTAGAATTTAGGTTACTGCAGGTAACATACACAAAATTAAGCCTTAGTTGGTGGCTAGAATAAGTCAACGGTGGGTTGAGGACATTACATGGACTATGAAAAAATTATCTTTCACTATATATTGAGCCAAAACACTACACACACACCCCGTGATTTCCCTAAATAGGAGTTGTTAGGAAAAAGCTTCTTTAGTTTCTAATAAGTCTTACACTACTAGGAAAATACTTTCTATTGGAGGTTATAAAGGAGGTTTTTAGTGTTATAAAATTGGCCAAAATTTTCAAAAAAACATTTGCTAAAACATATGCTTTCAGTAACAAAGGTTTTGGCAGAGCTTCTAACGGAATTTCAACACAATTATAAAAAATTGGGTGACCAGGAGTTGTTACAGATGTTTTTTTCTCATCGGTGTGTGTATTAGTTCTGAATGCACTGATGCATTTTACCATGTACACACTGATACAATAAACATATCAAGCATCCAGATTGAAAACAAATTTTGGACGCCCTCAGGCATTTAGAAAAGTCTCGGTCCATGTCACCCAAAAAGATGCACCAAGTCGATGGAAGGTGCATGCACTCCACTGTTAAGTTGTAAAACCCTAATGGGCCATCTAGGTACTAAAACGCACCAGTATGTTAAGTTATAAAAATTCACCGACGCGTTAAAGGAAAAATGTACTAGTGCATGCAACACCTATCAAACCGTCCGTGTGGTATTTGTCGATAAATCGCACCGAGCGTTCTAATTGGTATTGGTATTTTTGTGGTGGCCATAGGTCATAGAAAAGCACCGGTGCATAGTAACTAACATGCACAGGTGTTCATTTTGTATTTTTTAGAAACATCGACATGTGACAGTGCAGTTATTCTGATTTTTTAAAATTCATTATTCATCAAAATTCAACACTTATATTATCACAGTATTCATATCAATTAAATTTTTATTAGTGCATTTGAATGTGATGTTTGGATTAATTTGTTATATCATATCATCAGATTTCATATCTCTTCATAATAATATTTAATCATCCATATATTTAATCAATGATGTAGCATTTCACAACAAAAATGGAGAACACAATAGAATAAATTAATATAAATATATATATATAAGAGACTCTTTGTCATAAAAAATGGGGCAGTTATTGGCATACCTCCATCTTTCAATTGGGAGACTATGTCCATTACATTAAACAAAATCTCTGATTTCACAGACATATATTTCAAAAAATACAATTCCTTGCCTTGATATCCAAACATATAGATCATCATTCTTTGCTGGAACTGGTATCACTGCTCGAGCTACTTCCATGACTTCGGTTAATTGGAGGAATGTTTTTTTCACTGTGTTGATTGTTTTATTCTTCTTCAAGTTCCATCTACAAACATAAAAATCAAGTCTAATGAGTGTATATACATTGGTGAGAATAATGAAAATTGCAATATTAAATAATATACATCAATGTAAATTGAAAATAAATGTACCATAGCAAGAATTGATTCATGAACTATAGACATTCTTTCAAACCCAAATTTTTTTTCCATCTTTTAACAATTCATTTCTGGGCACAGTTCCATACATTATTTCCTGCGGGTTTTATGCCCCATAAAAAATCATAGATTTAATATAAAATATTTTTATGTTCTATTAATTATAGAAGAATCTAAGTAAAACAATATATATGCTTACAAATTCCATAATTAATTTATGATATGCCAACATATACAGACAAACCCTATTTAACCTGATGTTAATCAATTCTTATGATGGTTCTTCTTTGTATGTTAGCACATGTTTGAAGACATTTAATAATGATTGTTGTAAAACCACTTAAAATATACAAAAATGAAATCTAGTTAAGTTCTTATAAGGAAGTAAAATTTACAACAAACATAAATATCGACCCTTTTCTTCATTGTTGTCATGTTTTATATGCTGAATGGGTTCCATTTTCTTTCCTTTTCTGCAAGAAAATACTTGAAAAGTAATATTTAATGCTAAAATTATTATTTATTGTACCTAATCAAAAAAATTCAATGATTACATATTACATTTGAAGCATGTTTTTGATGAGATGGTTCCTCGTGCGATGAAATTATGCCCATTTCTTTGACCATCTCCTTATACACCTTTTTGGTCATTCCTACTAGCATATTTCTGATATCAGCTCCATCATCCTTTGATATTTTCATAATATTCTTGAAAATGTAACATGAAAATAAACTATTTAATTTTTATATTGATATATGAAAAGTAAATATAACAAAAGTTATATTTATAAATGACTGCTTTCTATTAATATATAGATATAATTCTAGAAAAACATTTAAAGGGATATTACTTTTTCATTCCTTATTTTTTGTTGTTAAAGGTTTTTTCTATTAAAATTTTGACATCTCCCATTGAACAATTCTATAGAAACTCCTGTAGTTTAAATAAATTTTGGTTGTTGGAATCATTGGATTGATTTTTGTATTGTATGTGGAAATGACATCTATACATTAATTCCACTAGATCTCTCAAATTTTTGTAAAAGTTCCCCGCCTTTCGTTAACCTCCAGCACCACTCCAGATGAGCTAAGGATAAATTCATTTTCATTTTCATTTTCTATTCTTTTTCTTTTCTTAGAACAACATTCCTTTTCTTCGATGTTGGTCCCTGTAGAACGTTAAACATATGTGAATTAATATATTTTTTTGAAACATATTATATAATATTTTTAAGTATGTTATTAATGAAAATTCAAAAAAGAAACTCATATTGGATTTATAGTATTTTCATTCACCTTATTCATCCTTTTGCAAATTTTTCCATCAAGATTTTACACTCTTCTAGTCTTAGATCAAAAATAATCTTATCGAGCTTCGTCATTTTGTGGCTCTGCATGATACATAGTAAACAATAAATATTAGTTAAACTTACATATAGTTCAAAATAATAATTTTTGTCAATAATTTACAAAGAACTTGCATTTTTTTCTTTTCTCAATGTGCTATCTCTATTTTTGTTACTTGATCTCTTGCCAACCATTTCTTTACCAATAAGAAACCTATACCATACCATTCATTAATTTATTTTATAAATAAATCACATAATTTTTAGGTAAAAAAAATAAAAATGAAAAATCAAGAAAACGGTGTGTTGTTCAAAAAGTACGCACCAAAGGCGGTGTGATCAGTTCTTATAGACACACTGCCAATATAGTAGAAACACCATACAGTTCTCTTTGTGAACAAAGAGACCTGGTGTGTTATATGTTAACCGGTCCATCGATTAACACTAACATAACTTAGTAAAAAAATATTTTTTTCAAACAGTGTTTTTTGTTAATGTGCGCCCGGTGCGCTATACTACAATGGCACACTCGTGTGCTATTTTAAACAGGGTGCACCGATTAAAAAATTTATCTTTTTTAAAAAATCGTGCAAGGTCCAACATGGATTGGGATCTGGCTCTGCAAGTGGTCCCTTGCGTTAGATGTCATACGCTAATATATATAGCAACACAAACCCTATAAATATAAATCAGAAAACCCTCATTGTGAAGTCACAGAAACAAGAATAAGCAAGGGTTTAATGTAAGAAAGGATTTTTTGATTTTTTTCTTCTGAAAATGCACAGTGAATTTTAAAATTTTTACTATGCATGTATTAAATCTAACATAAACTGTAAAAAAAAATAATTATTATAATAAAATTTAACAATTTTAGTATAATAGAGGGTTTCTATACGAATCACCAGATATTTCAAATTTGGATTCTCTAAATAGTTTTGTTGTTCGAAAGTGTTTTGCTGCTCAACAGGGCTCTCATGCTCTCTTCGTCCAGGTATGTCTCTCGTGAAAATCCATCCCTGAATTTCTTTACAAAAATAATGAAATAAGGAATATCTTTCACTATTTTAAGAAGTTTTTTATGAAATTATATTTCCGAAAATAATTTTCCCCCCATTTTTCAATTTACCACTTTCTTCACTTTAAAAAAATAAAGTTGCACTTTTTTAATTTGTGGATATTCGGTGTGTTTGTTAACTAATCGCACCGGTGTGTTAGTTAATAAAACCACACCGATGCGTAGTGAATAAAATGCACTTCTGTGGTTAACTATACATTAGCACCGATAACAATAAGTCCATTTTTAAGGCACCAAAATTACTTTTAGGTATTGTTAGTGTGAGAATTTGAATTTTTCCATCAGTGATCAAAATCACTCTTTTCAAATTCATTTTAGGGGTCCCACTCAATATTTTTTTATCATTCCATTAGGTCATGCAAAAAAATTGATTCACTCATGGTGGCCCTAGTCATAAAATCTCACTCTCCCTCAAAATTTCACATTTGTTGAGCCACATTCATGTATTGCTGAGTATAAAACAATCTTAAAACCTCATTTCACCATTTCATTATGTGAGTCAAATTCAACCATGAAGTCAGGTCATCCAAGGTTCCATTAGGTCAAATAGGTGTCATTTTTCAAGGTTCATAAAATTCCATTTCATCTCAATAAGGTTAGCAAAGGTGTGAGAGTGACTCAAATAATACTTTCTAAATTATCTACAGAGGAATTATCAACATGTAAATATCATTTTTAAAGTTTTAATTTAGTTTTAGAGTATGATTTCCATACTAAAATGTAATTTTATTCAAGACAGAGATGTAATTTATTTTTAATTTTTATGTAATTTTATGCTCATAATATGTAATAAGTTTTGTCGTAATCTTCCAACTCAAACTTGAGATTCGAAACTAAAGAGAAACATAGTCAAAGTTAAAAGTATCAAAAGCCACCAACATGATCCTACAAAGAAGAAAAAATCAAAGGAAAATGGTAATCAACAATGCTTTCAAAAAGGTGACACGAAACATTAGAAAAGTGGGTTTTTCAAATCCAAATTCAATTTCACGTATGTATTTATGACTCCTTGACATATTTTCAAATTCCTTTGTCTCTTCCAAACATCAAGAAAGAACTCTAAGAGACCAAATTTCGAGTTTCGGGCCGAAATTGGTAAGAAAAAGTACGCAAAGGGCACAAACGCTGAAGCGAGGTTGCAAATTAACAGTTGACGGCGCAAATGTTGAAGCAAGGGCGCAAATGTAGAGTTGAGGGTGCAAATACTCTCTCAAGGGCACAAATGAGTAGGAAGCCCCAAAAACGTGTTCGAGTATCAAAACAATCATATTCAAAGCTCTGTCAAGCCACTCATTGACCTCCACCAAATCAGTAATAGTTCATGCCATTAAAAAAAAATTTCATCAAGTACACATGTTGAGTATTGTGAAGTTTAGGGTACAATTTGGTGTTTGAAGAATTTTTTCAAAACCTTAGTATTCTCATTACAATTTTGAATGCCCAAAATTGCACTCTCCAAAACCTTTTCATCCTCCCTAAAATTATAAAAACCCATTCTGAAACCCCTGTTTTGCAAAATATCCTTTTCCGAAACCTTTCTCCCAAAACCATCAGACCTAGGTGTTACATCTACCTAGGCTCCCAATCCCTAAATACCTATCCTAAATCTATCATACTACTACTCCTTGTTCCCTCCCCCATTTCATACATCCCTAGTAACATCTCGCTCATTTTCCCTTTCCCATTCCCAATTCCAAAAAAAAATATTTAACAGTATTCACTTCCCTAGGGTTTTGACAGAGAAACCATGGCATAAGAGGAAGAAAACACAACATTCAGTGAAGGATAGGAAACATAGGTGAGGAGATCACATAAAGGGGGGAGAGTACTCAGACTTGAACATACAAGCACTACGGAACTCTTGGCTTCTCCATTGACTGTGACATACCTCAAACATGTTGGTTGTTATGATTTTTGTGTGAAAATTCAGAGGGTTCAACACAATCCCATGTTGACCACAATTTTCATATTTGAACTCCATCAAAACCAAGTTACTTTAGGTGGTGTCACTTTTACTCTATCAACTACTATCCTTTCAGCTCCCACCGAGATCCCAAACGTTGGGGAGAAGTGGTTCAAGAAAGGCAATTTGAAGAAACATGACTTTGAATTCTTCTTAAAACAATGGCACCAAAATCAGACAAAGAGGTTCTTTCCTTTTTCTCACCTCTTGGACAAATATGCACAGATGATGAAGATAATCATGAAATGATTCTCATGTGAAGGTATATTTTCAAGAATGCATTCCTATCACATCTGACTCTTAATGCATTTCACTACGGTGAGGATGCTTAACATACCCTATTATCTTTTCCATAGCATAGAGAAGATGGCATAAATTTCCCAGAAAAATGAGTATGAATAGAAAATCAGAAGTATATTTCATTACTACCTCATTAAAATCATAGTCCTCTACCATCTCAATGAACTAAACGTTGCATGGAGTACCTTCATATCCGATGATATTTTCAATGAATCATCAACTCATCATGCACAAAATGTCCCTTCATCATCCCAGACATCCACTTCCATCCCTTCATCTCATCCCATAACACACTCATCATCATGAGATCAGTCCCCGTCACCTCATTCATCTCCATCTAATCATGACTTTCGGCCACCTAGAAGGATTGCGGACAATGAGCCTAAGTGGGATAGTATGGTTGAGGTTGAGCCATTGAAAAAAACCTACCAGAGAGGGCACACCAATGTGTTTGTTCCACATAGAGTGGAAGGGGCCATGCCTTCTACAACAACAAAGCAAGTGGACAAAGGCAATGAAAAGGTGATTGAGGGAGTCAGTCATGGTGAGGAGGATCTTAATGAAACTAAACAATAATTTTAGCTTGTTGACCTGGATGAGGATGAAAATGAAAAAATAACTAATGCAGCCATCAAAGGGAAGGATGTGAAGATTAATGAGCTCTAAGCTAATCTTGAGAAGGTTAGATATGTCATAAAATTCCTTGAGCAGGAGAACGATAAATTGAAGACTAAACATGTCATTGATGAGGTCAAGTATGTCACTACTCAAAGGGAGGAAGAAAAGGCCAAAGCCATGCTAGATGAAACACTTGAAAAGTATGGCTTACTTGATGATGAATAGGAACAAGCACCAAGAAAAAAACCTATAACTATAGGGATGAAAAGAGTTCTAGCTCTAGAAAGAGAAAGCGAGGTTGAGCTTGTTGATCAACTAACCCTAAATGAGTAGCTTTCTATGGTGATCAATGAAAACATGGAGTCATGGCTTGATAGAGCTAATAAACACTTGGAGAAGCTTCTAGCAAATGCTAACAAAGAAAATGACCTATTGAGGAGGAAAGTCAAACACCATGCACTAAAGGAGAAAATTGCAATAGCCAAGCTCAAAAGAGACAATGCAAAAATTGAAGATTTGACCATGGAAGAGAAGAAAGAATTGGACATACTTGCTAAGGCTTCACTCCAAGCCTAGTCACATCATCATTAGCCATTCCACCAAATTTGGGGGCATTTTTAATTTTTTTTGAAAAATCTGGGATTTTCTAATTTTTTTTGGACAGCCATTTAGCAGAAAATTGGTCATTTGTGCAACACCATATGGACTACAAAAATGATTGGGGCAATTTCTGAAGGAAAGAAAGATACCATTGGATTCCTAAAGACCAATGCATTTTAGAAAACCATGTTTCTAGCCTTGGTTTTCATTTTGACAGGTGAAAAGGTCAAAACCACTTAAAAATAACCTTTCTGCCCCTATTTTGACCTAGGCACTGCGCAAATACCAGTGTTTGGAGAATGGCATTTTGAGAGGGAAAATGACCTTCATTTTCAAAACTAGATGGATCTTCAGAAATATGAATGAAAATTCTTTACAACAAGCCATCTTCAGCCTGATTTGGACACCTACAAGTCAGCCAAAAGTGGCCCTAAACATGGAGGGCACAAATGACACTACCAAGGCACAAATAACAAAGGGAGGGCACAAATTACCATTTTTTTGATATTTTTGGTTTTTCTTTGTAATTTTGACTTTACTTCAAAAAGGCATGTTTTTACCTATGTAACCAATGGTGGTAAATATAATTATGCTATGGATTAATTACCTAGGGGTAGATTCATTGGGTAAAATTTATCATTGATTCAAAATGAATCAGTTTAAATGTAATGAGGAATGAGTCACTTGGACCATCCTACAGTTCAGCTTTCAATTTAGTATTTTGTGGATTTCTTCCTCACCTCATGGATTTGACCCCTGAGGATGAGAGAATGATGTTTTTATGTCTATTTGGTCCCTTTAATCCCTCTTAGCAAGGCTTGGAATCAATTTGGATGTTAGCTTGTTGATTAAGGAACTATTGCACTCAGTTTTGGCCAATTAATAACAAAGAGTTGCTGTTATTTTTTGGGATATATCTGGTATTATGTTTATCATTTTTTTCCTTCAGTTTCATATGTTGGAATGTGGTGTATTCCTGTTCATTCCATTTCTATTGTATGATCTCTTCCAAGTTGATAGGTAGAACACATTCTTTCTCATGCTTTGTTTTGGGAAATATTTCATAATTTGTCCATTTTCCTCTCTTTAGGAAGAATACATCTCCCATGCTCTTCCAAGCATCCGATCATTCATAAAACCATTTCATCAAAATCATCTTTAAAGTGGTAACCATTATGCATATCTTGCCCCATTGAATCCCTGGAACCCTATCTCATTTGCCCTAACTTAGGTCCCTTGACCTAATTTCTTCATCCAGTGAAACCCAACCAAATCAAATAAAAACAAACTCCTGCACTCCATATCTAGTGTAAAAACCTTAATTCCTCAAACCCTCTTGGCTTTTAACTTGTGGAGAGAGCCCTCTCTGGTTTGGTACAGCTAGCTACCAAGCTGAAAGTTTGGTCTATGCTTACCTCTCTTGGGATTCGTTCTTGAGCCCTGGGAATCCAATGGAGTGATAACATTCTGCTGCCATTGTTAGGGAACGAAAAGACAAAATTTCCCTGGGCGTTCGAAAAATATTTATCGAAAACTGGTCCTTTGGATGATAGGATCGAGTTTCATAAGGTTGATTTCATAATTGCATTGTCTCATAGAAAACCTAGCTTCTTTAAGAAAATATAGTAGGTCTAAACCTAATCCAAATCTGGTTTCTCCCATCAAAGATCCTAAAATAATCCTAAGGAAACAAAGATCTTAGCCAGATTCAAGTGCTTTGGATTATCCTCCTAGAGATTTGGTAAGATCCTTCTCATTACCTTCTCATTTGGTAGCCATTCAAGATTTAGTTTTTGATACCAAATTTCATTTGTCACTATTCGCAACCAAATCTGAGACTGATTTGAATAGAATAGTCCTTGAACCTTGGATATTATAGTTAAATCCATAATTTTTTGAGGCTGTAAACGAGACTGATGTCAAAATTTGGAAACAATATTATAAACTAGAAAATTTATCCAACTCCCTAAGTTATACTGCTGACAAATCCCTCATTCAATACCAGCAAGAAACCCTTCACATTCTAAAAGTTTCCCAAACATCTATTGTTTTATCATCCATCCCATCATCATCTCAACTTCCCCCTCAAGGAACTCATCAGACCAATCCACCCTTTTCTCCTCCCCCTCCACCACATTCAGTAGGAATTATGGCTCGTTTTGGACCTTTAGTTATCCCTCGTAATCTTTTTGATCCACCATAAGGATATGGCCAAAGGCTCCCTCTCTTGGATGAAAACTTTGAAATCACTACCTGTCAGCATATGGCTAAAATCACACCTTCATAGATCTTGAGTAGTTAGATGCAGATGATTCCAAGATGTGTATTATCGCAAAAAAAATTTGTGGTGAAGTTAGAGTTTGGTTTCGTGCCCTGACAGCTAATTCTATTAGGAATTATGTTGAACTAACTGATTCTTTCTTAGCTAGGTGGGATCAGAAGAAAAACCCTTTACAAATCCTTGCTGAGTATGACTCCCTGAGGCATAGTCCTAATGAATATATTCTTGATTATAATTCCTAATACCTCATAATCTATAACTCCATCCCAAATGAAATGAAACCACTTCCTGTTTTGGTGGTTTTGCTTTATCCCAATTCTTTTGATCCAGATATGGCCTACTCATTGATAGAGAGAAATCCTACTACTCTAGAATAAATGATCTGAAATTCAGTGGGTGTTGAGGAAAACCTCTTGATTAAAAAGTAAAAACTTGAAACTGAACACAAAGTGAACATTAAATAGGAACCTTACACTTCATTTGAAACTAATTTTGATGCTTTTCTTAAGACCATGGAAAGAATGGTCAATAAGATTTCAATTTCAGATAGACAAAGGGAGCCAAAAATCAGAAATCCAAAATTCCAAGGCTAGCAGCAGTAGCCTCAATTCAGGATAAAGAAAGGAGAGAAAAGAGCCCCCAAAACACATAAACAATAGAAAATTAGGACACCACTACAACAGAATTATGATCAGAGTGATGAAGAGGAAGAACCAACAATGGAGGAAAACCTTATTTTTACAGCCGATGGTAAACCCATCTTTCTGACCGAAGATGAAGAATCTATGGAAAAATAAAGTTTACCTAGTGATAAATACTTCATATTGGCAAATGATCATGAGTTAGAAGTAGAATCTGATGATTATTAGAGAGGATCGTTGAATGCATTGAGTTTCTAGCAAAGGTAGTACTCCTTGAGGAGCCATGATGTTCCAATAAATCCACCTTCGAAAAATATTTTTTAGCAGAAAGTACCACAAAAGCAAGCTTATTAAGCTAATCAAAATAAGGGTAAAGAGACTCTAGGAAGAAATCAACCTTATACAAGTGCTCCTGTCAAAGAAAGAGATATTCAAAGGAAATAAGTTGGACCGAGAGATCATGTTGAGAAAAGGGATGTTGTATTAAAAGAGGTAGACATAACTATACCTTTTAATTTAGATTAAAAAATTTCAAAGTTAAAGGTGTATATTCCTCTTACTGAATTGGTAAAATTTGATAAGTATAAATCACATGTAGTTAAAACCTTGAAATTTGACCCTTTATCTGACATGGTTAATATAGAGGATGATCAGCCTGAGTTAATATTCGGTCCCAAAATCGCTGGTCAGTCTGAAGATAATGTGGTCACTTCATTTTAATTGAGTCTTAAAGTCCACAAACTCATCCTTCAAAACACTATGTTAGACTCTCGGGCCTCCCACAACCTCATGCCCAAAGCCATCATGGAGAATCTTGGCCTTGACATAACCCACCCATATCGTGATTTATATTCTTTCGATTCTGGCCGTGTCCGTTGTTTGGGTTTAATCAAAGATCTAGTTGTCTCCCTAAAGCAGATCTTGGCCAAAAATTTCTTAATGGATGTGGTAGTTGCATTCCTCCATGTTTCAGTATGTTGTTATCAAGGTCCTGGGGGTCTAAGTCGAGAGGTACATTGCAATTGGAATTTTCCTACGCAAGAATTCCTACGTTTGTCAAATGAGAAAATTGTACCGTGAAACTAAAATGAAATAGATGGTCACAAAAAAAGAAAGGCCTAATAATCATCCTATAAATGTTGTACATACCAACTTAGAGTCCTTCATTTTTTACAATGATTCTGGATTAAATGATGTAGACTATCAATTAGTAGAAATAGAGGATGTTCCTAAACTTTCAAATTTCATTAGAACAATGTTAGAAAAAGAGAAAGAGAATATGCCTAATATATCTAAATAGCCATCAGAGAAGGCAGATGTAATTTCAAAACAAATTAAAGAATCATATCAGAAAATTGTTTCAAATCAAAATGAAGAGTTTCAACACTTTGTTGAAGAAGATGGTATTTGGAGCATGGACTTTGATGGTGTTGTTGGCAAAGACAGGGCCAACATTGGTTTATCGATCCGTAGCCCGTTTCAATAGAAAAATAGAGTCCCTAATAATGTTATAATGTCTTCCTACAACTTAGCATTCGATTGTATGAAAAATGAGGTTGAATATGAGGCACTCATTACCGGTCTGAAAATATTGAAAAAATTAGGAGCTAGAAGAATTGCAGTCTATGGTGACTCAGTGCTGGTAATTAAAAAAATCAAAAGTGAGTATCAAGCTGATCACCCAAGGATGGGGCAATATAGGAATGCAACACTTGACATTTTGAGAATGTTTTCATAATATACACTTAAATTAGTTCCAAGGATGCAAAAATTGATGGTTGATTCATTAGCCACTGCTCCAAGTAATTTCAGATCTACAATGTTTTCAAATAAAAAAATTGAGACTCATATAAAGCACAGGCATGCCATTCCTGATAACTTGAAATTTTGGCAAGTATTCTAGGACGATATGCAGGTGAACAATTTCCTTCAAAGTGAAGGTGAGTTTGAGAACTTTTCTATGGAAGAAGTGTACAAAAAGGATGAACAAGTCATCGAGAAAAATCAGATTGACATACTTCATATCAAGGACAATAATATTCTAAAAGGTATTATAACTTTCGAAGAATTATTTGATCAAGATGGCATGGAAAGAAAACATACTTTGGTCCCCACATAAAAAGGCATAGAATATGTTAATATTGGAACATCAGATCATCCAAATTTCACCAAGCTTTGAAATTCTTTGTCTCCCGAGGTAAAGACTAGATATGTTGATTTTTTTACTTAGTTTTTCGACCTATTTGCATGGAATTACTCAGATCTAAAGGTGTAGGATAAAGATATCATTCAACATACCATCGCGATAAAACCAGATCAAAAGCCTTTTAGGCAGAAGCTTAGAATAATGAACCCAAAGTTCTTGTCATCCATTGAGAAGGAATTAAACTAGCTCTATAAGGCAGGTATTATTGTTCCAATCAGATTTTTTGATTGGATGTCCAATTTGGTTCCAATGCGAAAGAAGACCGGTGAAATCCAAATATGTATAGATTTCATAAATCTAAACAAAGTGTCCTTGAAAGACAATTACTGGCTGCCCAAAATGGACCACATACTTCAGTGATTTGTAGGATAAACTAGGATGTCATTGATAGATGGATACAAAGGGTAAAATCAGATCCTTGTGCATGAGGATGATTAGGATAAGACAACGTTCACTACACCATGGGGTACATTTAAATATGTTAACATGCCTTTCAGTTTGGAGAATATAGGGGCCATTTTACAACATGCCATGGACGTATAATTTGGTAATGACAAATATGTCTTCCTTATTGTTTATTTATATGATTTCACTATTTATTCAAATTCAGATGATGAGCATTTACACCATTTGAGAGTTGTGTTCCAGCGATGTAGAAAATTTGGGATATCTCTTAACCTTAAGAGGTGCCTATTTTGTATGGAAGAAGGAAAGCTTTTGGGTCACATCATATCAAAATATGGGATCTAGATAGATCCTTCTAGAGTTGAAGCAATATAGCAAATTGATTTCCCTCGTAACAAGAAGGAAGTCCAAGCGTTCAACGGTAGTATGAATTTCATACTTAGGTTGATTCCAAACTTAGCAGAGCATATTATAGAATTAAATAACATTTTGAAGAAGGATAATGATCTAAAATGGCTTGAAAATGCTTGTAAGTCATTTAGCTCGGTGAAATTTTCTTTGACCGCTGCTCCAGTTTTGACAAGTCCCTATTATTCACTAGATTTCATTATATTTTATTTTTCTTTTGAGCACACTTTAGCAGCGACACTTATGCATAAAAAATATGGGACAGAGCTGCCAATAGCATTATTCAATAGCACAATAAGGGATGTAGCCCTCTGATACAACATAATAGAGAAACAGGCCTTGGCTTTGGTTAAATCACTGAAGTACTTCCGTGTTTATATTTTTCACTCATATATTTTGGCATATGTTCCAAAAGTAGTTGTTAAAGAAGTACTCATGAAAATAGATCAAGAACGAAGGAGAGGTAGATGGATAGTAGCGCTATTAGAGTAAGACCTTGAGATCAAGTCGACCAAGTTAATGAAAGGGCAAGGATGAGTCAAATCCACATGCACTTGACATCAATCTCATATCAACACTATTCGATGAAGAAGAAGGTGTAAGTTTTATTGAGCTATCGGAAATATTTTCATCATATCCATGATATGTCAATATCATTTATGTTTTTCAACATTTGAACCCACCTCTAGGCATGACAGAGAGTAAAAGAAGGTCCTTGAAACTTAAGGCTTAAAAATACTGCATACTAGACAATGCACTCTACTAGAAGGATCTTGGAGGTGTGTCGCTCAATTTCTTGGTTGAAGATAATCCCAAAGAAGTGATGAAGGATTTCCACAAAGGATATTGTAGAGGTCACTTACACTAGAAGACCATGGCCAACAAATTACAAAGAGCAGGTTACTATTGGCTCACAGTGTTTATAGATTTGTACAAGATGGCCATGAGTTGCCATGAATGCCAACTTTTCCAAGGTAAACGTAAACTTCTTCCTTTATCATTACAACCCATTTCAGTTGAAGCTCCTTTCCAACAGTGAGGCTTAGATTTTATTGGTGAAATACGTCCACTCTCATCCTCTCAACATAGATGGATATTTACCGCCACAGATTACTTCACAAAATGGATCTAGGAAATCCCATCTAGGCAAGCTACAAACTCAATTATAATTCAGTTTCTAGAAACTAACATCTTCTCTCTGTTTGGTTTTCCTAGAAATATCATCACAGATAACGTCGCAACCTTCAAATCAAAGAAGATGACATAATTATGTGACAGGTATAACATTAAGTTGGCTCATTCTACAACATATTATTCACAGGGAAATGGATTGACAAAGTCCTCCACCAAGTATTTGATCAACATAATAAAAAATATGTTGGAGGCGAATAAGAATAATTTTCACAAGAAGCTAATTAATGCATTGTGGGAAGATCGGGTAAGCAACAAGAAATCCATTGGCATGTATCCATTTTTAGTAGTTTACAGTGTGGACATGGTTGTCCCTTCTTCATTGGCTATCCCAGTTATGAAACTTTTACAAGAAGCGGGAGGTGAAGAAAATGACATACAACGCCGGATAAACCAAATCATTCACCTACAACAAATAACAAAATAAGTTTTTTAGAACTCTTCCAAGTTCCATGATAAGATAAAGCAAATATATGACAGAAAAACCAAGCAAGATGATTTCAAGATTGGTGATGTAGTTCTCTGCTGGGATGTTAGGAATGAAGACAAGGGTAAGAATGAGAAGTTTGATCATTTATGGAAAGGAACTTTTAATATTGCAGCTTCTCATGGACAAAATGCATATCTGTTGGAAGAAATGGATGTGAAAAATAGCTTAGGAGGGCCAGTTAATGGTAGGCTCCTCAAGCACTATCTTTTTTTATCTGAAATTGTGAAAATTTTGTCATCCTCATTGTATATATCAGTTTGATATTCCTACAAGTTTGAAGTGGAAAATCACTGGAGTTCGGAGCCCAAAGTGAAGGCCATAGAGCTTCATTGAGTTTCTACCATTTTCAAGTTCAATTTTCATAAAAGTAAGTTAATTTTTAAGTCATTGTTCGAGTCAATTTCAGTCAGTTTCAAATTTATTTTGTGTCATTGCTTTTTCAGTATTTAGTCATGCATTTCAATCTAAATTTCTTGACTGTATTGGCCCAATGGTTAGAAACCTAGTCTACGGTGTTCTTAACACCTCCAAGGAGCTGACATCCCCAATAAGGTTGATGTTAGTGTCAGAATTTGGTTTCTACCATCAGCGATCAAAATCACTCTTTTCATATTCATTTTAGTGGTCCCGCTAAGAATTTTTTTATCATTCCATTAGGTCATGAAAAAAAATGATTCACTGATGCTAATCATAAAACCTTAGTCTCCCTCAAAATTTCACATTTGTTGACCCACCTTGATGTCTTGCTGAGCATAAAACAATCTTCAAAGCTCATTTCACTATGTCATTATGTTATTCAAATTCAACCATGAAGTCAGGTCATCCAAGGTTCCATTAGGTCAAATAGGTTTCATTTTTAAAGGTTCATAAATATGCCATTTCATCTCAATAAGGTCAGCAAAGCTTTGAGAGTGACTCAAATAATAATTTCTCAATTATCTGCGGAGGATTTATCAGCATGTAAATATCATTTTTTAAGTTGTAATTTTCTTTTTAGAGTATGATTTTCATACTAAAATGTCATTTTATTGAAAACAATAATTCATTTTTAATTTTATCTAATTTTATGCTCATAATATGTAATAAATTTTGTATGAAGTTGCCAACTCAAAATTGACATGCCAAACTAAAGAGAAACATAGTAAAAGTGAAAAGTATCAAACTCCAGAAACATCATCCTACAAAGAAGAAAAAATAAAAGGAAAAGGGTAATCAACAATGTTTTCAAAAAGGTGAAATGAAACATTAGAAAAGTGGGCTTTTCAAATCCAAATTCAATGACTCCTTGAAATATTTTCAAATTCATTTGTCTCCTCCAAACATCAAGCAAGCACTCTAAGAGACCAAATTTCTAGTTTCTCGCCGAAATTGGTAAGAAAAACTAAGCAGAGGGTGAAAAAACTGAAGAGAGGGTGCAAATGCACAGTTGAGGATGAAAATACACAGTTGAGGGTGAAAATGTTGAAGTGAGGGTGCAAACGCTGAAGCGAGGACGCAAATTCACAGTTGAGGACACAAACGCATAGTTGAGGATGCAAATGCTGAAGAGAGGGCACAAATGTTGAAGCAAGGGTGAAAACACTAAAGTGAGGGAGAAAACGTTGAATCGAGGGCACAAATGCAGAGTTCAGGGCACAAATACTCTGTGAAGGGTGAAAATACATATTTGAGGGTGCGAACACTCTTGTGAGGGTGAAAGTTCTTGACAGATGCTGCAAATGACCATCAAGCCCTAGAAACGTGTTAAAGTGTTAAAAAAATCATGTTCAAAGCTCCATCAAGCCACTCATTGACTTCCAACAAATCAGTAAGAGGTCATGCCATTAAAAAACATTTTCATCAAGTGCACATGTTGAGTATGTTAAAGTTTAGGGTACAATTTCGTGTTTGAAATATTTTTTTTTAAACCCTAGTATTCTCATTACACTTTTGAATGCCAAAAATTTCACTCTCCTACACCTTTGCATCCTCCCTGGAATTATAAAATCCCATTCCCAAACCCTGTTTTGAAAAATCCCCTTTTCCTAAACCTTTCTCCCAAAACCCTAAGCCCTAGGTGTTACATCTACCTAGGATCCCAATCCCTAAATCCCTATCCTAAATCTATCATACTACTACTCCCTATTCCATCCCTCATTTCGTACATCCCTATAAAAATCTCCGTCATTTTCCCCTTCCCATTCCCCATTCCAAAAAATAATATTTCATACTATTCACTTCCCTGTGGTTTTGACAAAAACACCATGGGAGGAGAGGAAGAAAACACATCATTCATTGAAGGAGATGAAACATAGGTGAGGAGGCCACATAAAGGGGGAAGAGTACTCAGACTTCAACCTACCAGCACTAGGGAACTCTTGGCTTCTCCATTGACAGTGACATGCTTCAAGCATGTTGGCTTTTATGATTTTTGTAAGAAAGTCCATAGGGTTCAACGCCATCCCATGTTGACTAGAATTTTAATATCCAAACTCCATGACAATCAAGTTACTTGTTAATTCCCTATATTAATAGTGTAGTCCCTTATTATGTTAATCTAGCCCCCCTTATTATTATTGTTGTACCCCTGTAACCCTGATATTGTTATTATTGTGCCCTTATATTATTATTGTTAGGTCAGCTAGGATTATATTGTGACCCCACTAGGATTACATTGTGGCCCCATGGACTCCTATATATAGAAAGGAGGTTTTTTCATTTCTATCATCCAAGAATTGTTCATTTATGTAATGTACTGGAGGTTGCCCCCTCCAAGTGGCTTATTTATAAGGCATTGATCTCTCTTTCTTCTCTTTTTCGAGTTGGTTTCACAACATTTGGTATCAAAGTTTTGGATTGTAGGGCTTCACTGCTCCATACAAGTCATCATGGAATTTTATCTATAACATTTTTTCTACGAAGGTTCAAAAGCTGAAATTTTTAGAGTGCGAAGAAAAATCTTGAGGAATATTGATGAAAAATTTCAGATCTTGGTTCATAATATCTTCGGAGATATGGTCTGTGGAAATTAGGTCTTTTGCAGGCTCCTGAATTTCATCTCAAAGAGGTGATCGTGGGAAAATCTTCATAAATTTCTCTCTGAGCATCGGATTGGAATTTTGTAAAAATTGGTTGAAATTACAAGAAATTTAGTTTCTTTTCTATCAATTTCATAGCCGAAGGAGCAGACAGTGACACGTGGCAAGTCGTACAAGTTCTCTCTACTGAAGCAGTCCATAATTAGGTCATTGTGGGAGATTGGAAATAACTTTGCCTTGAATAATCTAAATTGGGTCAGACCTGTGGCATTCGAAATAGAATTCAGAGGGCTACCTCAGTGCCAAGTTTTAGATATTTAAGATACGAAATAACAGAGATAATTCTGTTTCAATATCAAGCTCTTCAAAAGCAAGAAAAAGGTGTGAATTTGGTTTTTCATATTGCATAACGTTTGTTTGAGAAAGCAGTTTTAAGTGATTCCAAGGGAATATTTTATAATTTTTATTAGTATTGGGTTCTATAATGCCTCCAAAAAATAATTCCATGCCCATTAAGCCCTCTAAAAGCTATACTATGACGCATGAAGAGGAAGAATTTCAGTACGAGATATCGAAATTACGGTACCAAGTGCAACAAATTTCGATCTTACGAAGAGGAACCAAAGATGACATAGATGGTTTAAAAGCAGAAATGGAGGCTAAGTTGGATGGTTTGAAGGATCAAATAATATCTAATATGGATAATAAATTAGTGGAACATCACATCAAGCGTCAACAACAAGTTCTCCAAATCTCAAAGGATAACCTAACTTTGGTGCAAAATCTAATGAAACAACAGGAAGATCAACATCACATCGAAAGAAGTTCTGAAGCAGTCACAGAAAAAGTAACTTGACAAGTATGATCAATTCTAGAGTATCTTAGGAAGTGGAAGAACCTTCTTGTAGAAGATTCCACATGGAAGGATGAGAATTTTATATAGAAGCATCAAGAAATAATCAAGCGTTGAGGACAACTCTTGTTTGAAGGAGAGGGGCATGTTAAGTCCCTATATTAATAGCGTAGTTTCTTATTATGTTAATGTAGCCCCCCTTATTTTTATTGTTGTACCCATATAACCCCCATATTGTTATTATTGTGCCCTTACATTAGTACCGTTAGGTCGCTTAGGATTAAATTGTGACCCCATGGACTCCTATATATAGAAAGGAGGTTTTTTCATTTGTATCATCCAAGAATTGTTCATTTATGTAATGTATTGGAGGTTTCCCCCTCGAAGTGGCCTATTTATAAGGATTTTACGGCCAATAATGTTTTTTTATTTAACCCTGTTTCAGTGTGCACGTTTTTTAGACACACCGAGCGATATAATAGATGGTGCACCACATGTCGTTTAAGTGTGCTGGATTATTGATATGCACTAAACCTATTTATACATAGAGCATTGGTGCACTAGAGTGCTTAGATGCACCGGCCAGGTTTGTATGGAGAGCACGGTGTCTCGGTGTGCCAATGTTTAGCACGCACTGGTGCGTTTTGTGTCGAATGCACTGGTGTGGTTGATGGTGAGAACCACAGCACAAAAAACATCCGCTAAAACCTCCACCTGCCAACTTCCCCTAGATACCTCCACTACAAATGGATATCAGGGTTATTTTTATAAGCGGTTCCTGAAAAACATCCATTAGAAGGTCTTTTCCTTCTAGTGTTAATGAGTCATTCCTCCAATTATTTATTGTGTCCTCAAGGAAATATGGATCCCTTTGTCTTATTAGGTCTGTAGGATTTAGTTCCTAGTTCAATAGATATTTAAGAGAGGATGATGGTATAGTTTACAAATAGAGAGACAACTATGCATGTAGGTCTCTTGATCCTTGGGATGAATTCTATGAATGTTGAATGTCTTGCATATTATTAAAACTAGTTTCAAATGCTATGCCATTTATAGGATTCTGAAATGGTTGAAAGTAGGAAATATTCAAAATGAGCATTTGAGAGAAAGAACATGTGACTAATATTCAAAATGAGCATTTGAGAGAAAGAACATGTGACTCCTTTCTCAATGGAGGAAGAGAACTCAATTTTGTAAGGATAGATGTGTGGTGTTTCCAAAATGGAGGTTGGGAAGGTACGCATGAATTTGGAAATGAATAAAACTCAATAAAATATGGATTCAGTCAATAGAGAATGATTTGAGATAATATTTTATAGTCAAGTTTGACATTTGGTTATTTCCATGACTTCTTAATCTATAATAAATGGCTACCTAAATCCATGTTAGCCCTGTATCTATAAAGAATTGAAAGGGATCAAATCTCTTGAGGAAAGGTTTGAGCGCAAAAAATTGAGGAAATGTTTGCACCTCAAGAGATTTGATTCCTCTTGGTGTTTGATAGATCTGAGGTTAAGATGGATCTAGGTTGGTTTAATTATTATTTTTTTTAATCAGAACCCAATAGCCTAGATGAAATGTAACTACTAGTAAACCTCTAGGGGTCTACGAGCTATCCTCCTCTCTATAAACTGGGTCACAACACAGGGGATTTGAAACTTGGATATCTATTTTTCATGGATTTCACATTACTTCGATCCTCAATTGATTTTCCCCCTTGGACATGTTCGTTTAATTATTAAAAGCGTGCTTGAGCCAGAGGAATTTTGGGATGGGTGACCTCGCGGTAAATCTTGGTTACCAAGTGCAAGCCCCGGAAGTGATGATTGACGTTATGGGGTTCATTGCACTAGTTTCAATCCCACTCGTGCACCCCTATGAGAATAACCTGATGCAATGAGTGCTATGTGGGTTGTTCAAAAATAATGAAAAATTAGTAAGTTACGACTATCTCTCATGGAAATGGTCATAGATGAATGATTACTTAACATAGTTGAATCTTAAAAATGGTATATAATATAATGCACTGTGGAAACCCCTCATAGTTAAAATAAAAAGAGTAAAGGGAGCTCTATTTGAATGGTTTATGAGGCACAATACTTGATAAGTTTTTTCAAATGAGGTAGGAAGCTAAGTGGGCTTGATTGTGAGGAAAACACCACAGTTAAGCATGCTTGAGCCAGAGGATTTTTGGGATGGGTGACCTCCAGGGAAGTCTTGGTTACCGGGTGCAAGCCACTGAAGTGATTATTGATGTTATGTGATTCATTTCACTAATTACAATCCCCTTCTTAACCCATGTGAGCATCACCCGATGTAATGAGTGTTAAGTGGATTGTTCAAAAACAATGAGAAATTAGTTAGTTATGACTACCTCTCATGGAAATGGCCATAGATGAATGACTTACTTAATGAAATTGAATCCCAAAAATGATATCTAATATAATGCGCTGTGGAAACCCCTCATACTTAAAATACAAAGAGTAAAGTGATCTCTACTTGAATGGTTCATGAGGCACAATACTTGCTAAGGTTTTGCAAATGGGGTATCAAGATAAGTGGGCTTGATTGTGGGGAAAACTCCACAGTTAAGCGCTCTTGATCCAAAGGATTTTTGGGATGGGTAACCTCCCAGGAAGTCCTGGTTACGAGGTGGAAGCCCTGGAAGTGATGATTGATGCTATGTGACTCATTTCACTAGTTTCAATCCCACTTCTTCACCCCTGTGATCATCACTCGATGCAATGAGTGCTACATGCGTTGTTCAAAAATCATGAGAAATTAGTGAGTTATGACTACCTCTCATGGAAATGGTCATTTATGAATGACTTAATTAACGCAGTTGAATCCAAAAAATGGTATCTAATATAACGCATTGCGGAAGCCCCTCATACTTAAAATACAAAGAATAAAGGGAGCTCTACTTCAATGGTTCATGAGGCACAATATTTGCTAAGGTTTTGCAAATGGGGTAGCAAGATGAGTTATAAGCGGGCTTGATTGTGGGGAAAACTTCACAGTTATGTGCGCTTGAGCCAGAGGATTTTTGGGATGGGTGACCTCCCAAAAAGTCCTGGTTATTGGGTGCAAGCTCCAGAAGTTATGATTGACTCTATGTGATTCATTTCACTAGTTTCAATCCTACTTCTTCACCTTTGTGAGCATCACCCGATGCAGTCAGTGTTAAGCGGACTGTTCAAAAATAATGAGAAATTAGTTAGTTATCACTACCTCTCATGGAAATGGTCATAGATGAATGACTTACTTAACGCATTTGAATGCCAAAAAAGATATCTAATATAAATGTAATTATTAATTTTTATTTTATTTTATTTTAATCATATGTAAATTGATTGAGAATTTTATGATTAATAATAATTACAATTATTAAAAATTTTAATTTAATTTAACTTTTGTTTTTATTTAATATAATTTGATCAAGTTAAAATGTTCGGGGAAAGAAATTCCACAACATTAACTTTTTTATTTTAAATATATAAAAAAGTTAAAAGATATACTCTATAAATTACTTATTTGTATTGAAATAGAAAAAGATTAAACATATTAAAATACTACTATATCTACATACAAACATGAAAACACAAATAAGTGCAATGCATCACTTAGTCTTTATGAAATTAAACGTATTCACAAAATTGTTTAGATCAGAGAAACGAAATGAGTACACTAACCAATCCTCAAACTTAGTATTGAGATTAATTTTGAGAATGAAATATGACATTGAGATTATTGATGAAATTGAAATCAAACAACGAATTATGCTTCCTTAAACTTCTCCAAGGAACATGCATATTTTCTCCACCGTAAAGAGTAGACTACTAGATCTTCGGTTATCCACTCTGCCATAAGATAAGATCCCTCTGAAATAACTAATCATAGCTCTATGAGTTCATGAAAGATATTGTAGGATGAAATTTCACATAAACTTCCAAAGAAGTAACTTTATTAGCGAAAGTGTTAGGATAATTGGTAATGTTCTTTGAAGTGTATGTAATACTCATAATTCCTTAAACTTTTCAGAGGAACATGCATATTTTCTCCACAGTAAAAAGTAGACTACTAGATCTTAGGTTATCCACTCTGCCATAAGATCCCTCTCAATAACTAATCATGGCTCTATGAGTTCATGAAAAATGTTATAGGATGAAACTTCACATAAACTTCCAAAGAAGTAACTTGATTAGAGAAAGTATTAGCATAATTGGTAATGTTCTTTGAAGTGTATGTAATAGCGAAAGTGTTAGCATAATTGGTAATGTTCTTTGAAGTGTATGTAATACTGCTCTCTCCTTGTAGAAGATTGATATATTTCAAAGGAGATTTCAAGCACGTGTTTGGGGGTAAAATGAAAATATGTTTTGGGAAAGAAAATCCAAAAACATATGAGAAAAACATTTTTAGAGATTCAAAAAGTTATTTGTTTTTAGTATAAAAAAATTGAGGAAAAATAAGTATGCTTAGCACAATAACTATATAAGTTGGTTATTTTTAAATTGCAAAATTAATTGCAACAGATGCTTACTAAGATCTGAAAAGGGTAATTTTCTTATTGTTCATGTTGTAGCCACTTTTTGTGAGACCCTCAACAACCCTCTTGCTCAAATACATGTCTATGAAACAAGGAATTCATATTATTTTAAGAGAATTCATTATCATCAAGGTCCATTTATATAAGGGTCCATTCCCTATCATGACAGTTGACTTATATAATAGTTTATCTCTTCTTTTATCTTTCCATCAACCAAAGTGTTATATAAAACAATTGAGTATAAAATAACCTATGAAATACCTAATTTATATAATTTTAAAACATTTTTTTGTCATCAAAGTCTATTTATATAATGGTCCATTCCCTATCATCAAAGCTGATTTATATAAGAGTTTCTCTCCTCTTTAACTTTCCATCAATTTTTTTTTAATAAAAAGTAATTTAACTTTCACTGACTATATATTTTTAGTTTTTAATTTAGTTTAATTTTGTCATATTACTATACTGATATTTAAAAATATTAATCTACTATCTTTCATATATAAAGTCTAATATCTACACATCTCTCTCATACTAAACCCTAAATTACTTATTAAAACAATAATAAAAATAATAAAAATTACTAATATCATATCCTAATCATAAAAAAATAATAAAAATAATGTCATATCCCAATCGTATAATTAAAAAAAAAAACAAAAAAAAACAAAAAGAGCAACCTAAACTCGTTATTTTCAACCTCTTACAATTTCCACTTAGTTGCTGTTACCCAAAAGCATCACTAAGTGAAAGATATAATGGAAGTTTTGAGAGACTGAAAACCCATCACAGGTGAATTAAATGGTTATAAGATTGAAAACATTATTATGAAATTTTATAATAAGCAAAACTAGATGGCGTTGGTTTCTGAAATGAAGGCCCTCAACAATGTTGTGAGGAAGGTGTTCTTTATCCTTCTCTGCATTGCGCGCATCGGATTAGTTACAATTGCAATAAGCAAAACTAGATGGCGTTGGTTTCTGAAATGAAGGCCCTCAACAATGCTGTGAGGAAGGTGTTCCTTATCCTTCTCTGCATTGCAGGCATCGGATTAGTTACAATTGCCTATTCAAATTCTCAGGCTCTCACTCATTTCGTTTCAAGCACACTTACTGTAGACTTTGACAGTTCCGTGGGATCTGCTAAAATGTTGCCTCTGGTAATTAATTGGTATTCTGTGTCTGCTATTTGAGTGTCGTATCAAATTCAATCACTCACCTTTTTCATCCTATGTATTTCTTTCTTGTGCACAGAAGATTTTAATGGCGCCTCCTTCCCCTACCGCTCCCTATCCCCTTTGGCGAAAGCCGCGAACAGGACAGTAATAATGACGGCCCTGAATTGGACGTGGGCTGCGCCGAATACCATGATTGATCTCTTCCTTGAGAGCTTCCGTGTAGGTGAAGGGACACAGGAATTACTGAACAATCTGCTCATTGTTGCTTTGGATGCAAAGGCCTACAACCGCATTTCATCCACACTGCTACTCTTTCAAGACAAGGGGTGTTGATTTCTCTGCAGAGAAGTTGTTCATGACTGAAGATTACTTGAAAATTATGTGGAGAAGGCTTGGCTTCTTGGGAGAAATTCTGAAACGCAGTTACAGTATTGTTTTTCCGGTAAGTAGTTAAAATATGTCTGATATTTTGTATCCCTGTTTGTGGGTTTGTAGATAGGAACAAAGACAAGAACATCTATTGAATTTTAGTCTTGAAAGCTTTGCCTGATAACAGGGATCAACATTAAAAGGCTTTATGGCGGTTCAGGTGGTCATTCGCTTGTCAAACAACAAAAAGGATCTTATATTTTGTCTGTGTGTGAAAAGTGGACACTCCTATGGTTAGGTAGGTCTGCCAAATGGATTCGTACCTTGCTCAACAAAACAGTTGTGCAATGATCCCAATCTACAGTGTGAATGTCGGTCCCTTTAAAACAGGGAGTTAAGTTTCAGGTCTGACTTTGGTACCCTCAAATAAAATCATTAAATTCATTCAAACTACTACTTAAACATGAATATTCCCTTTTAGTAAAATTCCTCCCAATTCATTTTCCCAAGTGCTCTTGCAAGTTCTGTAAGCAGTTAGCATTCAATCTAAATGTAGCCCATGTTAGGGGACCTAAAATCTCAGCGACTTCGTGGAAATTAACTTTAAATACCCATGTTAGCGGACCTACAATCTCAGTAACATCGTGGAAGTTAACTTTAAATCACAATTAAAGCTTCATTCTCCATCAACTAATGGGGCTTCTTTTCATGATTCTGTAGTCTGCGAGCAATAACCAGTTTGGGAAATTCTGTAACGGCCTTTAATGTGCTCTTTTCATGAAGACAAAACATGCCATCTCAGACTCTCTAGGAATTTTAGTGACAAACCCATCCAGAGAGGCCATGGGCATGGTTTCCGCAGGAAAAAAAGGAAATTTATATGGTGGATGCAATAATAAACAAGCATCTAGTTGTCTAGTATTAATGGTAAGATACATAAATTCTTTGGAAGGTGATTTCTATTCTCAATTTATTCTTATGAGGTTTGAAATTAAAACTGGGTGGTAACTAAATTTCACATAAATTAATTAATATATATGATTGTGTATATTGGTATACATATAATTGTGTATATATATTATTCCTTTTTTATAAAAACAAAACATGAAAAAAATCTATATATATATTTGTGTATATTGGTATTGGTATATATATTATGTATATGTATAGTTCCTTTTTTCATAAAGACAAAACATGAAATCTCGGAGTTGTCTAGTATTAATTGTAATATATAGAAATGCTCTAAGAAGTGATTATTAGAATTAGTTAGGATTATGCTTACTTTAGTATATCTTGGATTGGGTTTGTTGAGGAAGTTGAAAGATTCTCTCGACTTCTCTCTCTAAGATTAGAAGTGGTTCAACTATATATTTGATGTATCTGATTATTGCAATATATAAAATTATTATTTGTGTGTTATTCATGTTCGTTCCTGCTCTCTCACAATTTCTAATATGGTATGAGAGCCAAGCTGAGCTTAATCCCTCATGGGAGTGCTCAGATAGGTGACGAGAAAATTGTGAGAATAGGATTCGTGTGTAGATTACTGTGTGAATGTATGTGTGGTGTTTGTTTTGTTTTTCACCAATTTTAAATAGGTGGCCAATGTTTTCTTGCAATCAGGCCCTCGGTGGTTAATAAAGATGTTATAAACACAGGTGGACGCAGAGGTGGAAGAGGATGCCATACTAGTACAGATATTAGTGTGGTTGAAGTTCCAAAGTAGCCCAACTCGACCTTTGTTGTGCTGTGTCTTTCAATACTTAACAATAAGCTGAAAACAAAACCGCGCTGAAATACAACAGATTTCTGAGTTTCTTATTTTGCTCACCAAACAAAGTCCTCGGCGTTTCTATAGAGGAAGAATTTTTAATGTGAAAATGGCAGATAAAGAAATTAGTGGAACGCTGGAAGCGACAAGAGAAGTGCTGGGCAATTTCGTTCAGTGGAGATGTACTGTAATTTTAATATTTCAACCTTATCAAAAGGGAAAGGGAGTGCAGACAATGAGCAATGACCGCACATTATTCATTGAGTACGCATGACATGTGCGTTTGGTTTGGTTTGCCGAGCTCATGAAGGACCATCTCTCATGGACGTGGAGAAGTTTAGCTATGGCAGAGGCGCTCTCATGTCCACAAAATCTGGTCAGTTTCATTACGATCCGCTTAGCTATTCCTTAGTTTCGACGACCACTCATTTCCAATTTGGGCAAATTTCTATGCACTATTAATGATAGTGTTTCCTGTGTTAGATGCATGCGTTGCAGTAGAGTATGCATTTGTAGCAGTCGTTTTAAAATGCCACTATATTCTATTTAATGGGTATCCTTTGAGTTGACCCAACTTCGTTGTTGGTCAACTATATGTAATAAGAGAGTAGATATATTTATTGCCTTGTGTTTGATGGAAACTGCAAATTTATTTGCGAAAGACGGAGGCTGCAATTGCTAGAAATTTTTGGGAGAAAGGTGCTATACTGCTAGAGAAATTAAAGCTGCTTGTTAGATATATATTATGTGACATTTGTTGTGAGATGTGTATAGTGCAGAACCAACTATGAAAAAAATAGCATTATTTAAATTAGTCGTTCTTGATGTCCTACAGGGACGAGAGAACAATTGGCTAATTTGATTGTGTGAATTTGTTATATGCTGATCTTGTTGTGCTACGGGCCAAGGAGCATCAGTTACAGGTTACAAGCAGGTCAAGTTGTTAGATTAACTCTTGAACACATTCAGTATTCAGACCATTTGCCTAGCCACTGATGGATAGCCGAAAGCAAAATATCCGACAGATGGTGATTGGTCCTAGGATGGTTCATCACTTGTTAGCTCTATCGCACAAGCCCCGACGAGCCGAGTTGTCAATATTGTTGATCTAGCAAAGTTCATTATTGTTGGTCAGAAACAATGTATTTTAAATGGGTTGAATGGTAGCTCGAAAATGGTGGAGAAAAGAGCGTTTCATATGAGATCTTAGAGTGGGTACAAGTGTTAATGAAGACCAGATCAGACGAAGAGATGAAAGTTTACAGTGTTTTAATTGTGATTAATTATTATAAGTTTTGTAAAGTAAGCATTAAGGGAGGGTATTAGAATTAGTTAGGATTATGCTTACTTTAGTATATCCTGGATTGGGTTTGTTGAGGAAGTTGAGAGATTCTCTCAACTTCTCTCTCTAAGATTAGAATTGGTTCAACTATATATTTGATGTATCTGATTATTGCAATATAGAAAATTATTATTTGTGTGTTATTCCTGTGCGTTTCTGCTCTCTCACAATTTCTAATAGTGATTTCTCAATTTATTCTTTTCAGATTTGAAATTGAGATTTGGTAGAGACTAAATTCCATATATATATAATTTTGTATATGTACTGGGTTGCATGATTGATTTCTATTTTCAATTTATTCCTTTGAGGTTTGAAATTGAAACTTGATAGAGAATAAATTCCATATATATATATATATATATATGTATTGGATTACATAGTTCACTCTCCATGCATTGTGTAACAACATTACAACACAAACATCAAATATACATCTCATGTCAAATAACTGCTATCACATACACATCCATCTGCAAGCACATTAAATGAACATATCTAACATCACTTAACAATATACACAGCATGATGAACACCAACATGTAAATTAAGTACATCAACATGAACATAAAATACATGGACTATATATATATATATATATATATATATTGTGAAAAATATACAATTGTAATATAACTGCATATAAATGTCAAATATATGGTGGTACTACATCAATACTAGTACTAGTCGATGCCTGCTCAGTCGATGGTGCAACCTCATGCTTAGATAGATGATGTGCCTGCTCCAAACGTTCTTGTTGATCAGACGATGGTGCAGTCTGCTCAAGAATTGCCTGCTGATGAGTCGTCGATGGTGCAGCCTACTCAATGGATGGTGTAGCTTGCTCAAATGGATTTTCCTGCTCTGGATCAAGTGTCTGATCAGTCAATGGTCTTGCCTGCTTAGGACAAGGTGTATGTTGAGATGGTGCATACTTCTTAGAAGATGCCTGTTGAACAGGATTGGATGTTGGCTGCTCATGATCTTCGGCGCGAGCTGAAGGAGGAGGAGGTGGAGTACTAGAATTATAATCACTCCCCTCGTTATCATGATCATCAAATGAGTTTCTCTGTCATGCATCCCCACAACGCCTACCCCTCCTAGCCTGCGCTAGTGCTCTGGAAGCTAAAACAATACGACACATGAGGGTCAAGATATCATGGGGCATGCCTCTCCAGAGCTCTGTGAGCCTATGATCAACCTAGATCTATCTGATCATAGCTAGGTGAAATCTCTCATGAAATAGGAGTCGACACAGTTGGTCACCCAACTCCATCGTGAATTAGGTGTTCGGTCTACACGGCACCCCCACAGGTATCTAAACCCAATCAGGATCAGGGTTGTCACCCTAATCCTCTACCTCTTTCATCTCCTCATCAGCAACTACACCTGGTTCATTCAGTCGGGGTGGAATCATGTCCCCAAGGAATGTCCCAATATCTACAAAATATATAGTACACAAAAATAATTAGAAAATTTCAGTAAACAATTTAATAAAACAAGTTAAAGAAAGTGTTAAAATCAATTTGATGATTCTATTTAATTAATTGAGGCCATAAAATGAAACTATATTAATTTAATGAAAACAATAATTTTACCTCTAACATCTGGTGGCTCATCCTGTGAGAAGAGGATGTTGGTACACCCTCACCAATCCGAACTGGCGTACGAACATGACACCAAAACGAATGAGTGATCATCAGCACTCGCTAGAAACTCTAGTGCATAAGTAGATATCCTGGAAGGAAAGTGATACTGGCCCCTCTTGGGCATCATCTAGCCCCACATCTAAATTTATACAAGCAACATCGACCTACGAGGGTGCCAAACAAAAGTAGGTCTTGTCTCTCGAAAACTCTACAAAAAAAAAGAAAAAGAAAAAAAATTGAAGCAAAAGGGAAGGTGAACCTCCCATGTGCTTGAGAATGACATCTATCTAATGCTATACAAAATTGACACAAAAAATCGGAGACCATCTAACAAGTCATGGCTCCTAGAATAAAGAACCAACATAAAATAAAAGCGGGAAACTAATGCATTTCCCGTCACTGGTATAGTGTGCAATGGTTGCCAATAGTAGTGAGAGGCACCCCACCTCCTATGCACTAAATGGAGCAATACATAACTGACCACCAGACACCTGAAATATGTAGGAGAAACTATATCGTCCGTAATGTATCTCTGGGAGTACGCCAACTGAATCTGTGCTACAAAGCCGACGGGGACATCTAGGAACTAGGGAAAATCCTGCCCTCTCCTAGATAGGCTAGTAATAAAATGTATGTACTCCTCAGTGGGCATAAACAACTGACCAGGACCGACCCCGAAAACCTGTCAGTGGGTATCCCACCTGAAGATCAACTGTCCCAATAACCCACTATGGCCCTTTAGGGATGTAGCCTCCTCGTAGAACTTGAGGACGCCTACCTTCCTTAGGAGCAACTAGGTATCTTCCATAATAGGGTGAGGGTACAAAATTCTCTCCTTATCACGTGCCTCCTGTAGATGAATCACGTTATAACGGTACTCCATATGTTCTTGTTGTTCCCTTTTTTCTCTCCTTTGACGTTGTTGAATGATTCACATAATAAATACATCTTTTTTATTAAATGAGAAATGTATTTAATATATATATATATATATATATATATATATATATATATATATATAATTGTTTTTGAAAAAAATAACAAAGTAGTCGGTGTGCCAAATAAATAATCACACACTAATACCAGAGCATACTTTTTTATCATGCACCACGCTTGGTGTGCATGGAAAATGTTTTCGCACCGCCAAAGAATGAAATATTTTTCTATGGTGCATTGAAAAAACTATCTACCCCAGCCAGGGAGGATAGTTTTGTCAATGCGCTACCCAACAATAGTACATGGTCAACTGTGCGGTCGTGTAAACACCCGCACCATTGGCCATGCACTATTATTGGGCGAGCGGTGCTTGACCTAACTATCTGCCCCAGGGCAGATATTTTGGTCAACACGCCACCCAACAACAATACATGGTCAACATTGTCGACTTGTAAACAACCACGCCGTTGACTATGTAATTATGTCAGGCGAGCGGTGTGCTAACCTAACTATCTGCCTCAGGGGAGTTAGTTTGGTCAATGCACTGCCCTTGCAACACTATTATATAGCGAACGGTGCGGTCGTTTAAGCGACCACAATGACTTGTCTTTTTTCTAATTAGTTACGGTGTGTGTTTGTTCGGTACTACACTAGAACCCAGTGTAATTTCCGTTAACACCGTTCACGGTGCAACGTGTAAATTTACTACCAACACTACGAACGGCATGAGCCGAACGGCTCGAACGCACCAAGCAATATATATATATTAAACGGTTAATTTAAAGTTATTTTCAAAATTTAATATGGTAAAAGGTTTAGTTATTGAGAAACAAGTAGATTACTTATACATTTGTGTGTCGAGGAGGAAAATTTGATGAGGAATGGAAACAACTAAATTTTCCCACCATTTTAAAAAATTCAAACTCCACACAATGGGAAATGGAGGACAATAATGCGTGAAATGGGAGCACTGAGGGTAGGGTGCCTCACACAAGACAAGCTCACACCGGTGCTTAAGAGGTCTGGAGCACTGAAGAAGTAAAAATGACGTTTTTTACGGTCGATAATTTTTTTTATTTAACAATGTTTTGGTGCAGGTTTTTGAGATGCACTGAGTGATACTATCGATGGCACACCATACGTCATTACGGTGCGCTCGATTATTGAGATGCACCAGGCCTGTTTATACGTAGAGCATCGATGCACTAGAGTACTTAAACGCTCCGGGAAGGTTCGTACATAGGGAACGGTGTCTGAGTGTACTAATTTTTAGTACGCACTAGTGTGTTTCTTGTAGAATGCACTAGTGCGGTTTATGATGAGAACCGCAGCACAAAAAAAAAACATCCGAAAAAACTGCACCTACTAACCTACCCTAGAGAACTCCCCTATAAACGGATATCTGGGCTATTTTTATAAGGGTTTCCTCAAAAACATTCGTTAGAGGGTCTTTTCCTTGTAGTATTAATGAGCCATTCCTCAATTATTTATTGTTCTCCTCAAGGAAATAGGGATCCCTTTGTCTTATTAGGTTAATAGGATTTAGTTCCTAGTTCAACAGAGATTTAGAAGAGGATGATGGTATAGTTTACAAATAGAGAAACAACTACGTAAGTGGGTCTCTTGATTCTTGGGATGAATTCTATGAATGCTAGATTTCTTGCATATTTATAAAAACTAGTTTCAAATTCTATGACATTTATAGGATTTTCAAATGGTTAAAAGTAAGAAATCCTCAAAATGAGCATTTGAGAGAAAGAACATGTGATTCCTTTGTCGATAGAGGAAGAGAACTCAATTTTGTAAGGACAGATGTGTGGTGTTTCCAAAATGGAGGCTCGGAGGTTAGGCATGAATATGGACAATGAATAAAACTCAATAAAAGAGGCATTCAATCAATAGAGAAGGATTTGAGATAATATTGTGTAGTCAAGTTTGACAATTTTTTATTTCCATGACTTATTAATATATAATAAATGGGTAGCTAGATCCATTTTAACCCTATATCTATCAAGCATTGAAAGAGATCAAATCTCTTGAGGAAAGGTTCGAGCGCAAAACTTGAGGAAATGTTTGCACCTCAAGGGATTCGATTTCTCTTGGTGTTTGATAGATCTGAGGTTAATATGATCTAGGTTGGTTTAATTATTATTTTTTTTAATCCCAAAGGAACCCAACAGCCTAGCTAAAATGTAACTACTAGTAAACTTCTAGGGGTCTATGACCTGTCCTCCTCTCCGTAAACCGAGTCACAACCGGGGGGATTTGAAACTTTGATATCTAGTTTTCATGGATTTCACATTACTTTCATCCCCAATTGAGTTGCCGCCTGGGACGTGTTCATTTAATTATTAAAAGCGTGCTTGCACCTGAGGATTTTTGGGATGGGTGACCTCTCGAGAAGTCCTGGTTACCACGTGTAGGCCCCGAAAGTGATGATTGACGTTATTTGATTCATTTCACTAGTTTCAATCCCACTTGTTCACCCCTGTGAGCATCACCTGATGCAATGAGTGCTAAGTGGGTTGTTCAAAAATAATGAGAAATTAGTGAGTTACGACTACCTCTCATGGAAACGATCATAGAGGAATGACTTACTTAACAAAGTTGAATCCAAAAAATGATATATAATATAATGCACTGCGGAAACCCCTCATACTTAAAATACAAAGAGTAAAGGGAGATCTACTTGAATGGTTCATGAGGCACAATACTTGCTAAGGTTTTGCAAATGGGATCGCAAGCTAAGTGGGCTTGATTGTGGGGGAAACTTCACATTTAAGCGTTCTTGAGCGAGAGGATTTTTGGGATGGGTGACCTCCCAGGAAGTCCTCGCTACCGAGTGCATGTCCCAAAAGTGATAATTGAAGTTATGTGATTCATTTCTCTAGTCTCAATCCCACTACTTCACCCCTGCAAGCATCAACTGATGCAATGAGTGCCAAGTAGACTGTTCAAAAATCATGAGAAATTAATCAGTTATGACTACCTCTCATAGAAAATGTCATAGATGAATGACTTACTTAACGCAGTTCAATCCCAAAAATGATATCTAATATAATGCACTGTGGAAATTCCTCATACTTAAAATACAACGAGTAAAGTGAGCTCTACTTGAATGGTTCATGAGGCACAACACTTGCTAAGGTTTTGCAAATGGGGTAGCAAGCTAAGTGGGCTTGATTGTGGTGAAAACTCCACAGTTAAGCACACTTGAGCCAGAGGAGTTTTGGGATGGGTGACCTCCTGAGAAGTCCTGGTTACCATGTGCAAGTGCTGGAAGTGATGATTGACGTTATGTGATTCATTTCACTAGTTTCAATCCCACTTCTTTACCCCTGTGAACATCACCCGATGCAATGAGTGGTAAGTGGACTGTTAAAAAATCATGAGAAATTAGTGTGTTACAACTACCTCTCATGGCAATGGTCATAGATGAATGACTTACTTAACGAAGTTGAATCCCAAAAATGATATCTAATATAATGCACTGTGGAAACCTCTCATACTTAAAATACAAATAGTAAAGGGAGCTCTACTATGGTTCATGAGGCACAATACTTGCTAAGTTTTTGCAAATGGGGTAGCAAGCTAAGTTTTAAGTGGGCGTGATTGTGGGGAAAATTCCACAGTTATGCGTGCTTGAGCAAGAGGAGTTTTGGGATGGGTGACCTCCCGGGAAGTCCTGGTTACCGAGTGCAAGCCCCAAGAGATATGATTGACGCTATGTGATTCATTTCACTAGTTTCAATCCCACTTCTTCACCCATGTGAGCATCACCCGATGCAATGAGTGCTAAGTAGATTGTTCAAAAATCATCATAAATTAGTTAGTTACGACTACCTCTTATGGAAATGGTCATAGATGAATGACTTACTTAACGTAGTTGAATCCCAAAAATAATATCTAATATAAATATAATTATTAATTTTTATTCTATTTTATTTTAATTGTATGTAATTTGATTGAGGATATTTTAATTATTAATAATTATAATTATTAAATTTTTTAATTTAATTTAATTTTTACTTTTATTTTGATGTAATTTGACTGAGTTAAAATATTTGGAGAAATAAAATCCACAACATTAACTTTATTATTTTAAATATGTAAAAAAATTCACCAATATACTATATAAATTACTTATTTGTATTGGAATGGAAAAATTGAACATATTAAAATATTATTACTTCTACTTACAAACATGGAAACACAAATAAGTAATTTTAAGGAGAACAATTTGCAATGCATCACATAGTCTCTGGCAAATTAAACGTGTGCACAAAACTGTTTAGAACATAGAAACGAAATAAGTACACTCACCAATCCTCCAACTTAATAAAAGTGAACTAAAATATTGAGATTAATTTTGAGAACGAAATATGACATTGAGATTATTAATGAAATGTAAATCAAACAACGAATTATGTCTTCTGCCCGTAAAGAGTAGAAAACTAGATTTTAGGTTATCCACTCTGCCATAAGAGCCCTCTCATTAACTAATCATGGCACTATGAGTTCATGTAAGATGTTGTAGGATGAAACTTCACATAAACTTTCAAAGAAGTAACTTGATTAGCGAAAGTATTAGCATAATTGGTAATGTGCTTTGAAGTGAATGTAATATTGCTCCTTCTTTGTAGAAGATTGATATATTTCAAAGGAGATTTCAAGCACGTGTTTGGGGTAAAATGAAAATAAGTCTTCGGAAAGAAAATCCAAAAACATACGAGAAAAACATTTTGATTTAAATATGGAAAATTTATTTGTTATTAGTATAAAAAATTGAAGAAAAATAAGCATGTTTAGCACAATAACTATATAAGTTGGTTATTTTTAAATTAAAAAATTAATTGAGAGTTTTTTTTACCTGTTATGTTTTCCTTTCTCTTTAACTTTTTCTTGATTTTTAGTGCCTCGCTCCCAATCCTGTCCTCCTAATTTTAGAACCCTATACAGTTACGGAAAGACACTATGCCTACCTCAATTTGTTGCAAATCCTCAGTCAGAATATCATATTGTGATTTTAGTTCTTGGGGGATGGAAAAATGTAGCACATGCGGATTGCCTTCAAACTTTTTATCATGTTTGAGAGTCTAGTTTATGGATCAGCGATATATCTTCCTCCAAGATCTAGCACATGCACCCACTGGGTCAAAGACAAAGTGAAGTTTACATGTGGATAATTTTCTTATTGTTCATGTTGTAGCCACGGTTTGTGAGATCCTCAACAACCATGTTGCTCAGTGCACTCCGATCTCACTCTGGTCTCAGAGGATCCAACCCACAGCCAATGTGTTATATAAAACAATTGAGTATAAAAATAACCAAATACATGTCTATGAAACCTCGAATTTATATTATTTTAAAACACTTCATTATTATCAAGGTCCATTTATATAAGGGTTCATTCCCTATCATGAGAGTTGATTTATATAATAGTTTCTCTCCTCTTTTAACTTTCTATCAACTAAGGTGTTATATAAGTATAAAAATAACCAAATACATGTCCATGAAATACCTAATTTATATTATTTTAAAACAATTTTTTATCAATAAGGTCTATTTATATAATAGTCCATTCCCTATCATCAAAGTTGATTTATATACGAGTTTCTTTCCTCTTTAACTCTCCATCAAAAACTTTTTAGTTTTTAATTTAGTTTAATTTTGTTATATTATTATGTTGACATTTAAAAATGTTAATCTACTATCTTTCATATAAAGTCTAGTATCTACACATCTCTCTTATACTAAACTCTAAATTGCTTATTAAAACAATAATAAATTTAATAAAAATAATATCCTAATCATAAAAAATAAATAAAAATAATGTCATATCCTAATTTAAAAAACAAAAAAAAAAAAATCATTTTTTTCAACCTTTTACAATTTCCACTTAGCTGCTGTTACACATGAGCATCACTATATGAAAGATATAATGGAAGTTTTGAGAGACTGAAAACCCATCACAGGTGAATTAAATGGTTATAAGCTTGAAAACATTATTATTAAATTTTATAATAAGCAAACCTAGATCGCGTTGGTTTCTGAAATGAAAGCCCCCAACAATGTTGTGAGGAAGTTGTTCCTTGTCCTTCTCTGCATTGCGGGTATCGGATTGGCTATAATTGCCTATTCAAATTCTCAGGCTCTCACTCATTTCGTTTCAAGCACACTTACTGGAGAATTTGACAGTTCCGTGGGATCTGCTAATATGTTGCCTCTGGTAAGTAATTGGTATTCTGTGTCTGCTAATTCAGTATCGTATAAAATTCAATCACTCACCTTTTTCATCTTATGTATTTCTTGTGCACAGAAGATTTTAATGGCGCCTCCTCCAGCTCCTGTTCCTTCCCGTCAAGATGAATTAGATTTAGTTTTGGCGAAAGCCGCGAACCGAAACAGAACAGTAATAATGACGTGGGCTGAGCAGAATACCATGATTGATCTCTTCCTTGAGAGCTTCCGTGTAGGTGAAGGGACACAGGAATTACTGAACAACGGCCTCGATGCAAGGCCTACAACCGCCGTTCCACCATCCACACTCGCTACTGTTTGAAGACAAAGGGTGTTGATGATGTTGATTTCTCTGCAGAGAAGTTGTTCATGACTGAAGATTAGTTGAAAATGATGTGGAGAAGGCTTGGCTTCTTGGGAGAAATTCTGGAAATTGCGTTACAGTATGTTTTTTCGGTAAGTAGTTAAAGAATGTCTGATATTTTGTATCCCTGTTTGTGGGTTTGCGGATAGGAACAAAGACAAGAACTTCTATTGAATTTTAGTCTTGAAAGCATTGTCTGATAACAGGGATCAACATTGAAAGACTTTAGGGCATGGTTTCCGCAGGAAAAAGGAAATTTATATGGTGGGTGCAATAATCAATAAGCATCTGGTTGTCTAGTATTAATTGTAATATACATAAATTCCTTGGAAGGTGATTTCTATTCTCAATTTATTCTTATGAGGTTTGAAATTAAAATTTGGTAGTAACTAAATTCCACATAAATCAATTAATATATATGATTGTGTATACTGGTATATATATAATTGTGTATATATATTATTTGTTTTTTGCAAAAACAAAACATGAAATAAATCTATATATATATATATAGGTATTGGTATTTATAATTGTGTATATGTATAGTTCTTTTTTTCATACAGACAAAACATGAAATCTCAGAGTTGTCTAGTATTAATTGTAATATATAAAAATGCTTTGAAAAGTGATTTCTCAATTTATTCTTCTGAGATTTGAAATTGAGATTTGGTAGAGACTAAATTCCATATATATAATTGTGTATATGTATTGGATTGTATGATTGATTTCTATTTTCAATTTATTCCTTTGAGGTTTGAAATTGAAACTAGATTGAGACTAAATTCCATATATATAATTGTGTATATGTATTGGATTACATGATTCACGCTCCACGCCATCCTATCGATTAGGTGGGAATAATATGAAATTTAATAGAAAGACAGTGAACCAATCATGGTTAACATTTTCTTTTTCAGCAAAAAAAATACTAAACTGGTTTATATTTTGTACCAAGACAAAAAATGATATTTCAAAAAGCTCATACATTGTTTCTTCAGCTTCTAGTAATAGAAAGTTGAACAAAAATAAACTACTTCTGCAGCAACAAGTTGTAGAGTTTTGAGGACACATCTGCCATCATTCAGCTAACTATTACAGTTTCCAGGATTGTTAGAAAACAAGTTATACATTTGTTACACATATATTCGACTTACACAAAAACATCATTTGATCAGAAACAGCTGCAAAAACATCTAGACAAAACAGCCTCAAAAGACCATAGAGTACTGAAGATGGAGAATAGCATCTGTCAATTTATGCTATGAGGATCTTTCCTTCTGCTCCCAGTCCATTGGTAATAAAAAGCTGATAATTCATTTCACCAGTAATCCCATCCAGACCTTTCTTTGACAAAGAATCAGCAAAAGTATTCTTCTCCCTATGAACATGGTGGAAAGAAATATATGAGAATGTTCTCTTTAAAATAGTAATTTTGTCCATCCACTGACCTAAACTCCCAAGATCAATCGAGGCTCTTTGATTCATATGATCAATTAGGACCTTGGAGTCCCCAATAACCTAGATCCTTTCAACTAGTAAATGACAAGCAAACCAAAAGAGGCCCCATAAAGCAAGACACTCCGCCTTCATATTTGTACCTCTACCCCCATTCCAATGAATTTTATAGTGACAGCTTGGAGAGATCAGTAACCATGCACCACCTCCACAAATCAAGTTCTGAGATGCCCCATCAAAATAACCCATGAAATAATGAATTTCATAAGGACTGAGTCTTCTAGATAAATCTTGGGGAAGTCTTTTTCCAGTCTTCTCGTTTTCCCATGTACTAAAAATCTGTAAGGCCACATTGTTGGGGGAAGAAGACATATTGTCGAAAATTTTTCTGTTTCTACAGCACCATATGTTCTGGTGGAATAGCAATGGCACATCCCAGAGGGTCCTTCCTCTGTGCAGCCACCATCCCAAACACTCCTCAGTAGAGCAAAAAGGAGATGGCACATCCCAGAGGGTCCTTCCTCTGTGAAGCCACCATCCCAAACACTCCTCGGTAGAGCAGAAAGGAGGGACTTAGATATGTAATTTATGACAGAGAATCGACAAAGTTTCTTTTGCAAAAGAGTAGGAATAGAAAAGATGACAAGTATCCTCCTCATCCTCCCCACATAGGACACACAGTCCTGGCCCATGCCATCCCTCTTTTGTAAGTTTTTCGATGTAAGAATTTTGTTCCTCCACACCAACCACATGAAAATAATCAGTTTTATTTGTACATTGACTTTCCATATATTCTTAAACCAGCTATCTGAAATCTGCCACTACTTTTTCAGAATAAGTTTTTAGTATATCCCTCTTATGCTCAGGCCATCCCTCATTTTAGAACCACACCATGTCAGCATATCGCCCTCGACCGAAGAGCAGATCCCCAAATATTTTAAAATGTTTATATATCCATTCCATTCAAATTCCCATCTACTTTCCAATCCCATATCCGTGGCATTTTTCCACCGGGGAATACCAAAATCCAAATCCTGAATTTTTTGTTGTAAGAAAAACACCCCTTTTTTATCAAGCTTCTGAATAATTTCTTCATTTAAAGGCACATAATTCTCTATCTCAGGCAGTCTTCGACAGCCAATTAAAATTTTTGCACCATTTCCAAAGTACCATCTTAAATTCTCACTTACCTTTGGCCATACCATGCCAAAACCCTTCCAAATAAAAGATCTTTTTGAGCCTTCATTCTAGCCTAGGGAATCAAAGTCTTCCAGAGATTCACTGCCCATGTATTTCTACTTAATGATTTTGTTCCGAATGCCATTACTATATAGGCACCTCCAGAGTGATTTTATGATAACCGCGTGCCCAAAAATCTCCAGATCTAAAATTCCCCACCCCCCATCTCTTTTGGTAGAGCAATACTATCCTAGCTTGATAAGTGGATAGATTTTTTCCCTTTCCCCCCTCCCCATATAAACTAGCCCATCATTTTCTTAATTTCCTTCAAAATCTTCGTAGGGATAGTATATAGGTGAGCCCAATATACAGTGATTTGCTGTAATACAGCCTGTGAAAGAATTAATCTACCTCCCCGGGATATAAAATTCACAGTCCATGAATTTAATCTCTTCCTGTACTTTTGAATCAACCAATCCCATTCCTTCACATAATATGAAATGGCTTGCATTCTGAAACACAAAAAAGTAAGGTCGGCTTCCAGAAGTACATTTTTGAAACTGAACATCTCAGCAACATCATCAAAAACATCACCATGACCTGCAGTACTATATAAACAGGATATTTCAACACTGATAATCATACATGTAGTAGCACAGAAAATATTAAAAATCTCACATAAGGTCATCCAAAATGCCTTCACCAGCATTCGGAAGATGAGACTATCATCAACAAAAAAACTATGAGATGTCATCAATTGTGATCCAATCTCAATTCCTATAAAGGTCCCTTGTGCCACTGCTCTGTTAATTCTCAAACTCAGGGTGTCCATTACTAAAATAAATAAAAGCGGTGACATGGCACAACCTTGCCGATCCATTTATGAGGATAGCCATATATGTGTTGCATATACATCCCATGATCCAAGCGATCGCCTCCTGCCCAAGTCCAATTTTATGAAGAACCATTCGTATAAACACCTAGTCAACTCTTTCATAAGCTTTATCCAAATAAATCTTCATCACTGCTGCTATCATCTTTTGAGATTTAATTGAATGGATGATCTCCTGAGTCACTGCTACAACATCATGAATGTTTCTATGTTTCAAAAACCGAGTCTGTTCCAGTGAGTTATGCTTTGAGAGGAGACCTTTGATTCTTTCATCAATAACTTTTGATATGATTTTGTAAAGAGTGTTGTACAGGGAGATCAGACGGTAATCACTGAAGGTAAGCCTCCCCGGTTTCTTTGGAATTAAAGCAATGAAGGTTAAATTAATTGCTGCATGGATCCTTCCACTCACCCTTGCTTCCTCCACAATATCCACCAAGTGATTACTAAAAACATCATAGAAGAACAGGAAAAAATCTGGGGTCCAACCATCTGGCCTCGGAATTTTATCAACAACAAAGGATATTAGGACGTGCTTGATCTCCTTAGGGGAAACCTTCTCCAGAAATAGATGATTATCATGTGCCTCAAACATAATAGGATAATCGCTAATCATATCCAGCTGGTCACCAATAACCATATCTTCTCTACATTTATATAAGCCTCCAAAATACTTAACAGCTTCCACTTTAATGTCCTCCGAAGTAAAAATAACCCTTCCCTCATGCTCAATATCCCAAATGGAGTTTTCCCTTCTCCTGCCTGATGCAAAATTATGAAACAATCTGGTGTTCCTGTCACCTTCTTTTAACCAAATAGCCCGACTTTTTAGTCGCCAGGTTATCTCTTCTTATAGTAAGATAGATCTATATTCTGATTCCAGGTTTTTCGGTTTCTCCCAGAAATTCACACTTTGTCTCCCTATAACCAAATATCTATATATCTGAGCTCTTTCCAAATGAATGCTCCTAATTCTTATTTTTACCAACCTCCTTTTTCACGTGTCCCATCTTCTCACTTCCTTCTTCAAACGCCACTGTAGAGAAATAAGATAAGCCATTGCAGAAGTATACTCATCCCACAAATGTGCCTTACAATAATTTAAGATCAAAATTTTAAACTCCTCATCATTCAACCAGGCCCGGTTGAATTTAGAAGGACACCCAGCCCGCTTCTTTTCAAATTCCCATGTCATGGTGATCGGTCTGTGGTCAGATAAGGTTAGATCCTCCACATTAGCAGACACCCCTATCATCATAGAGTAGAGATCCGAGCTTATCATCAATTGGTCGATTCCCTTGCCAATGTAGTCATTACCCCTTCTACCATTCACCCAAGTAGGACAATTAACCGTCATGGGAACGTCCAACAGATCAACACCCGCCAATAAATCCTTAATAATATTTGCCAGAGGTTCAAGCCTTCCATAAGTACCATAGATTTCATGAGCAAAAAAAGATACATTGAAATCCCCAGCCATAATAAGATTACTTAGCGTGAGAAACCCACAGTCTAGAAGCCAATTCCAGAAATATCCTTGACAGTATCCTGAGAGAAATATCCCACCAAAGAAACGATATGCTTTCATTTTGAACTACTGGAGGTCCCAAATAGCCACACATCCGCTTGATAAGCCAAGGGCATTAGATGCTACAATAAGCCATCCTAGAAGCATAGAACAGAAATAAACAATGGAACGTTCAGCTCCCACCATTGATTATTGAATGAGAATGATGGACGGCTTAATAGAGAGAATGGTGACATGATGCTTTATGGTTGGACCAGAGAAACAGATTCGCTTTCAACTTTTTCCACCATCTATCATCTTAAAATTAAGGAATTGAGCTTTACTTCACAACTTGTGAAGGCATATTACAGTTTGGGTTGGGGTTTTTTTTGCCTTGCATATTGAGGTTTGCCTAATTTGTTCCTCATTTTTTATTGTGTAGGACGCTGACATAGTGTGGCTGCGAAATCCCTTTGCAAGACTGGCATAAGATGCAGACATCGAGATGTCATGTGACAAATACAATGGCGACCCTTTGGATTTCTAGAACAATGCCAACACAGGGTTCATGTACATCCATTCTAATGAGCGAACCATCAGATTTTACAGAGATTGGTATCTGTCAAGACACCTTTTTTCGGGCCAGAAAGAGCAGGACGTCTTAAATATTCTCAAGCTCAGAACCGGATTTGTTGCATATATAAATTCATGGAGACCCGCTAATGCATGTATAAATTCTTGGTGGCTTTAAAGTTTAAACTATTTTTTTTTATCAACAGATGTATCTAGTGGCAGATTATTTGTTGCAATACAAAGGCTGTATACATAAATTTTTCATAAATATTTGTTATAGACCAGATTTCTGAAATCATATAATTTTTATAGCACATCTACAGAGATACAACCATAAATATAGTGAGTATCACCCTCCATATGGTTTCCTAATCCTACTCCCATTTCCCACTATTACTATTTATTGTGGGAACTCTTGAGTCACTATGGACGCTATGGAATTCGTAATCCTCTTCATGGCTGGACCGACAAATTGTGTTGATGTCAATCAGTGAATACATGCTATAGTCGAGATTTTGTGAGGAATAAAAAGTTCCTCGAGTTTTGCAATGGGTCTGATTTAAATTCTCGAAGCCATGGCGAGCTTCATGGTTCAATTCTAGACATACAAAAATATCAATATTAACTTTTATCAGCCTTGAAATGTGCATGTAATTTTTCATCACTAGTTGAGAAGGGGTAAAATTATTTATAATAATTCACTCTTAACTTAGTGAGAATGGTTATAATTTGTTGCAGTGATTTGTAAGTCTTACTTAAATAAATGTTGGAGGCAGTGGTAGTTCCTACCAGCCATGTCAAAGGAGAAACCCTGCTTTCTCCTTGCTAGCCAACTTAAAGGAGAAACTGGGCATCGCCAAAGGAGGAAAATGTCATTAGTGAATTCTCAATACCAGACCATTGAATTTCACAAAAACACTTGCAGAAGTTGTTGGGGCTGCAGAGCAGGACAATAGAACAGAAAAGTAAACAGACAGATAGGAGAAGTAAAATAAACAGAGACTTTTGGAGGACAGAAACAACACAGAGATTTATTACATGAGGCCTGACCTTGCTTGCCTTGACATGCTTAGTCAGAGGTAGGAATACAAATTTATAGTTACAGAAGAGGGATAATTCTGAATGTGAAAAACAGAGGATTACATAGTCAATCATGGTGGTTGGGAGACATGTCAGGTTCGGCGCTGTTCTTTGTCAGAGAGTCAATGACGACGTTGGTCGGCAAGGCCGGTGTCTGAATACAGCTTCATATCTAACATTCTTGCACTTGAAGCTGAATGAAGAATCTTGTATCAAGTCACACTGATGCCTATTATGCCTCTACCTGACTCATGCATTAGGAGAATTTTGAGGTCTAAAATAGGGATCCTGAGGAAAATGTACAATCAAAATTCCCTTTATGAGAACCAATCACATTTTATGGGATGACATCATCCCTAATGGTTGAGGTGGCATTGCTTGAGTTAAAGGTACTTGTTACATTATCAATGGTGGATAAAAACTCATGGTTAACCATGGTAGTGCTCTAAGTACTTTTAAATTCAAAGTAAAGTACTCATAATAAATGTCATTTCACACTTAGTGAATAAAATAACATTATTTCCATTTCATATTTCTTGAAAGAAACACTGCATATCGCTATACATTTATTATATTATATTATATTATTTTTATATATTATATTAATTAAATGTTATTATACAATTTAATTAATATCAATTTTAATTAATAACATATAATATAATTAAGAATCTATAAATTTATATTTATATTTTATTTTAAGTTATTTAAGTAAAAAGGACAAATGCATTAGTTGTTCAATGATAATGTTTTCTTGAAAAACTCCTTCTTATTTATAGTCACATCAATACAATTTTTTTATTAATTTTATTTTGGTACAAATTTTGAATTGAATTTAACTATGGTTACATGGATTTTGGTGCAAAAAGTGAATTGCAAATTCATAAATATTATTTTATTGGTTTAAATATTTTTTTATTATTTCCTTAGGAGGCCCATTTTAGACCTCAAAATTCCCGTAATGCTTACTTCTTGGTAGAATCTTAGTGAGCATATCAGCAAGATTCTTATCTGTATGGATATTTTCCAAATATAACTGCCCTTTCTCCAACACATGTCGGATCCAATGGTACCTTAAGTCAATGTGCTTGGTTTTTGAGTGAAATGCTAAATTTTTCACCAAGTGAATGTCACTCTCACTATCACTCTATTGCAGCTATGTACTCTACTTTTGTTGTAGATAGAGCTACTATTCTTTGTAACCTTGACACCCAAGATACAATTGCACCTACAAATGTGTACAAATAACATGTAATGGACTTTCTAGTGTCGATATCTCTAGCCATATCTGCATCTGTAAAACCTTCAAGCATAGTATCATTATGATCAAAACATAAGCAATAATGACTAGTACCCTTAAGGTACCTGGAAATCCATTTTACTGCTTTCCAATGTTGTTTTCCTAGATTGGCAAGGAATCTTCTCACAACTCCCACTGCATATGCAATGTCTGGTCATGTGCATACCATGGCATACATCAAGCTTCCAACCACTAAAGCATAAGGAATCTTGCTCATTTCTTCCTTCTCTTTTGCATCACTCAGACATAACTCAGCACTCAACTTGAAGTGGGCCGCAAGGGGTGTACCAACTAGTTTGGCATCCTTCATATTAAACCTGTCGAGCACCTTCTTGATATACTTTTCTTGTGACAACCATAGCCTTATGTTTTCCCTGTCACGCATGATCCTCATGCCCAATATCTTTTGTGCTAGACCCAAATCCTTCATTGCAAACTTGTTTCCCAAATCCTCCTTCAATCTATTGATCATATTCTTATCATGCCCAACAATAAACATGTCATCCACATATAACAATAATATGAGATACTTTCCTTTATCATACCTTTTTATATAGACACAATGGTCAGCTTTTAACCTGTGAAAACCATGTTCTAACATGAATGAATCAAATTTTTTGTACCATTGTCGAGTTGCCTATTTAAACCCATAAAGACTCTTCTTCAACTTGCAAATAAGCTCTTCTTTGCCTTTCTCTATGAAGCCTTCTTGCTCCTTCATATAAATTTCTTCCTCTAATTCTCCATGAAGGAAAGCAATTTTTACATCTAAATGTTCACATTCTAAGTCTAAAGCGGCAACAAGACCAAGAATGACTCTAATGGATGACATTTTGACAACAGGTGAGAAAATTTTAGTCAATTCAACACCTTCCTTTTGGGCGAATCCTTTCACCACCAACCTTTCTTTATACCTCTCCTTCTTTTTGTCACCTTCATGCTTAATTATATATACCCATTTCATTTGCAAAGCCTTTCTACCTTTTGGGAGATTTACCAACTCCCAAGTTTTATTTTCCAGCAAAGAGTTCATTTCTTCTTCCATTGCTTTCTTCCATTCTTTACTGTGCTCAACTTTACAAGCCTCTTCAAAACAACTAGGCTCACCTTCATCAGTCAATAAGATACAGTTTGAAGGAGGATACCTTTCTAAAGGATTCTGAGGCCTAGAAGATCTGCAAACCAATGGTGGTGGTGCATTATCGGGTTCATTCTCCTGTAAAGGTTCCTGCAATATTTCTTCTTCTTGGTGTTCATCACTTTCCTCTTGTTGTCCTTCATGCTCTTGAATTTGCTGCCCATTTTCCTGCATTGGTGGGGTGTCTTCATGTTGCTCTTCAAACCTATCAATAACTTTCTTGACTTCCACCTCACCTACATTCCTCTTAAACATTTCTAACTCATTAAGTATAACATCCTTGCTTCTAATAATTTTATGTTTGACTGAATCCCATAGAGGATAACAAAATTCTTCATCCGCATATCCCAGAAAAATGCATTTCATAGATTTATCTTCTAGCTTAGTTCTATTTTCTTTGGGAATATGTACAAATGCTTCACATCCAAAGATTTTTAGATGAGAATAATTCAACTTCTTACCAAGCCATAATTTTTCAGGGATTCCGCCATCCAAGGTTGTAGATGGAGATCTATTTATGAGGTAGCAAGTTTTCCTCATAGCCTCTGCCCAAAAATGCTTGTCCAAACTGGAATTAGACAACATGCTCCTTACTTTTTCCATAATGGTGTGATACATTCGTTCTACAACACTATTCCATTGATGTGTACCAGGCACAGTCTTCTCATGCTTTATGCCAAACCTATTACAATATTCTTTGAATGCATTTGAGTAATATTCTCCACCATTATCTGTTCTTAGGCACATGAGAAATTTGTTAGTCTCTCTTTGAACAAAAACATGGAATTTATGAAATATTTCAAACACTTCACTTTTACTTTTCATGGGATAGGCCCAAACCTTCCTGGATGCATCATCTATAAATGTTACAAAATATGATGCTCCTCCTAATGACTTGATGTTAACTGGTCCAAACACATATGAGTTTATCAATTCTTACACATTTTTATTTCTGTCATGACCACCTCTAAGAAATGAAACCCTTCTTTGTCTACCATATATACAATGCTCACAAAGATCAAGATTGTAGGATCTCAAACTTGGCAACAAATTTTTACCAACAAGGATTTTTAAACCCTTCTCGCTCATGTGACCCAAGCGCTTATGCCACAGATCTGTTGAATTTCCTTCTCTTGGGACAACAACCAAATCTGCTTTTCCTATCATTGCCTTCAATGAACATAGTGTTCTTGTCTTGGGTCCTTTTGCCACGACCAATTCTCCTTTTCTAATTTTCTAGCCTCCTTTTCCAAAGCTTGTGCAATAGCCTTCATCATCCAGCCGTCCCATAGAGATCAAAATCATGTGCATTTCTAGTACATTTCTAACCTGTTTCAACAAGATATCTTGTCCATTCTTCATCTTAATGTGGACATCTCCCACTCCAACAATACTACAGAAATGATTATTCCCCAAATGCACTCTACCATAATCACCAGGATTATATGCAACAAAACTATATTTGCATGGGGTTACATGGTGAGATGCCCCAGAGTCAAGGATCCAATAAAAGCTACTGCTAGATGTATATAAACATGCATCCTCTACTGAAACAGTAAACAACACATCACCATCTCTGGCTACAACAGTAGTCTCACCTTCATTTGTGCTAGATGACTAGTAATTTGTATTGGCCGGTCTTTGATCCTTGTGTCCTTTCTTCAAGGCTCAAGATTCTTTCTTCATGTTCCTGGGTTTTCCACAATGAAAGCAGATGATCCTGCCCCTCCTTGATTTTGATCAGCCTCTCGATCTTGATCACCATTTTCGGCCTCGATTAATCCTCCTACCATGATCAGCTAGAGCTAGAACTTCTCCTCCCTGGTTTTCCATAATTGACTTGCATCTCAGCTCCTCATTCATTAAACTGTTGCTAACATAATAAAACTTCAAGGTCCCTGTAGGTGCTTAAGTACTCATAGCCACAATTAAATTTTCCCAACTATCTGGCATAGAACACATTAGAAAAATTGCTCTAATTTCATCATCTACAGTTATTTTAACAAAGGCAAGGTGACTATTTATAATATTGAATTCATTCAAGTGCTCCGTAATGGAAGAACCTTCTTTCATCCTGAGATTGTAAAGATTTTTCATCAAGAACACTTTGTTTGATGTCGTGTTCTTCTCATATAGATTATGGAGCTTCTGCCATAATCTTTTTGCCGTCTTTTCTCCAGATACATTGAAATACACATTTTTTTCTAGATAATGGAATATTGTTGTAATCACCTTTCTATATATCTTATCTGAGTCCTCATCTGTCATCGATGAGGGTTTCTTTTTTACACCCTCAATCGACAAATACTGATCTTTTAAAATCAGTATATCCTCCATCTGTGATTTCCATAGGGAAAAATTAGCCTCGCTCAAATTATTCATATCAGTTACTGTTGTCTCCATTCTTAATAAAATTCACCCAAAATCAAAACTCCACTTGCACCTTTAAATAAAATATTAAATTTATCTCTTAAAAAAAATAACCACAAATAATGGCCTTTTCTCCTTTTTTACCTTTTTAACACAATTAAAAATTATTATAAAACATATACAATAATATATGTTTATAATAATTATGAAACACTCTTTCACATTCCAATGAAATCCTATCCACTTCCTTTTAAAAAAATGAGAAAATACTTTATCGCAAAGTCAAAAAACATAAATCGAATTATAAAACATTGAAGTGTCTAGCTTACTGAGAGAAGGATCATTTCTCTGTCTTCCACCTTGGTTGTATAATTTTGGTAGTGAAAATCTCCTGCAATGGGGTTGTTTCGAACAAGTTGAGTGATGCAACAATTTCGACTTTATGTGCAAAGAATTGAACGTTTGTTGACCTCCATCAACTCTCGCGATAGCAGATCTGGATCGCAGTAGTTTGAAGCCAGCAAATGAGTCACTGAAAAATAGCTCTCCACAGCTCTCCTTTCCATATTTTTCAAACAATGTGATTCACACCTTTGGGGATGCACTCTCTTCAAATAACACTTTCCGCACAACTGATCTCACTCACAAATCTTTCTGCACAACTGATCTCATTCATGAATCTGGCTCTGGCTCTAATACCATTTGCTGTGGTTTCAGAGCAGCACAGGAGAACAAAGAAGTAAACAAAGAGACAGGAGAAATGAAATAAACACAGACTTCTAGAGAACAAAAACAACACAAAGATTTTTTAAATGAGGCTTGGCCCTGCTTGCCTTGACATGCTCATGCAGAGGCATGAATAAAAATTTATAGTTGCAGAACAGGCATAATTCTGCATGTGGAAAATAGAGGATTACATAGTCAATCACAGTGGCTGGTTGGCATGTTAGCTTCGACGCTGTTCTTTGTCAGAGAGTCGGTGACAGCGTTGGTCAGCGAGGTCCGTGTCTGAATACGACTTCATATCTAACAAAATTTACATTAAAAAACCTGTAACTATTGTAATCAGTGCATTTTTTCATAAATTGAAGGCCCCAAATACCTGACTCTAAATATCAACTCATATTACAAGCTTATTTGAGAAAATAACAAGCAATTACTTAGTATATAGCAGTTAATATTAGATTCCTATCATGCTCATGAAACTTAAATAATTCGTGGTCTTTTCTCGATTAAAATCAACTTCGTACTATCACTTAACGGATAAGTTTTTTTTATGAGCCCCTCTTGGAAACATAATGACTAGTTCTAGTATTAAATTGGGAGTTGTCTTAAGCGTGATTTTTTGGAGTTTCCGGTGCCCGAAAGACGGTGAAACAAATTGAGGGAAAATGTTGATTTATGTTATTTACACTGGTTTTTTGACTGTATATATGGATTCAGCACCCTAAAAAACCCCTAGGACACTTAAATTCCTGCCAGATTTCAGAGAAATTAGACCAGAAAAGCCTTCAAAAAGTAGCACTAAAGACTACTCGATTAAATTGACTTATTAATGCATAACATAAGTATTATGCTAAGATAAACAATGAAACTAAAATACTAAATTTAGTAACAGTGAAATTAAAATATTAAATTTAATAAATGAATGCATGTTTAGTGAAAATCTAAGTAATATAGCACTATAACACATAAATTGATGCAGAAAAATATTAACCTGAACTATAGATATAAAAGCACAATAGAGAGTTACATGAAAAATGGTATGTTATAAGATAAACTACTGCTTATATTATAATATAAATAGTTACATCATGCTTATAACATTAAACTGGTATATGAATATCAAACATAGATCATACAATTAACTAAGATATAGCACACCGCAAAAATTGGCAACATGTAAGGACATCCCATAACCGTTTTCGGTGATTTTAATGCTCCACATGAGCCACATTATACTGGAACTGAGTATTTCCCACGAAATATCTAATCCCAGACATATGCCATAATCCATAACGGAATGGTCCCATCAGTTCATACAACAGAAAAATGGATATCTTATTAAAAAAACATCTGACCCGACCTAGATATCATTGCAACTAAACAAAGAGAATTTCCACAAATGAAATTGTTAGAGACATTGAAGAGAAAAATTGATTAGCAGGCTTGCTTGCTGACTATCCGAGCAAATAGCAGAAATGAAAAACCAGAACAATATAAGAAATGGTCATAGAAGCGTTCCCAAAAGATCCTGCAATGATTCGTATATTTCCGAAAAGCACTCCAAGAAAAAGGCAGGCTTGGAAAAAAAATTGTATTGAAAAATATTACCAGGCCAAACCAAAATAGAGGCTTCAAGAAATGCGTATTTCATGATTATTGATCAATTTATTCCCTCTGAAATATGAGATCTATAGACTTCCAAGAGTAACATTCAACCCCATCTTTGATAGGTGATATTATCAACTCGTTATTATTTCATATATATGCAAGTATAGGTTAATTATCCCTAAGAAAAAACTAACATCCATCCAACCTGAAGCCCTCATATCGAAGAACATTTTCCACTTATGCCATCAATAACGAATTTGGAATCCCCATAAATATGAATGGAATGCAGGCCAGGATTATGTGCCACCCACATGCCACTCCATAAGGCAAGGAGCTCCGCCTTATTGTTTTATCCCATCCCACCATTCAAGAACATCTGCTAGCGTTCTGAGCTATCTATCTTGATCCATGCACAAAAGCCAAAAACCCCTTCGGAAAGATCCCCATTAAAGTACATCGTAGGAAAGGAGATTGGATGTGGACGGGTATGATGAGATAGATATTTTGTGATGAGATTATGGTGACGTTGACCTTGAATCCACACCATGATAGCCCCATGAATTATGGGAAGTTTAATAGGATTTTCCTCAAAAATGAGTTGATTCTGAGCAAGCCATATCTCCCATAAAAAATAAAAAGACATTTCTTTATAAAAACAATTTGTAGTGCCCCATCTTGTGAAAGTGTTAGAAAAATCATCTGGTTGTCAATTAGGGCCAATAATGTAATGAGAAAATAGGAACCATAAATTTTGTGTTATATTACAGAAAAAAAATAAACGTGAGGTCAACTGCTCCTGTTTAAGGAAAAGAGGGCACCTACCATGAGCGAGGAAGCCATACCTATTGAGTCTATCCCATGTTAAGATACGACCTTTCGAGTTCAACCGCCCAAACAATATGATCTTAGAGGGAAGATTTTGCAGTTCCCATGTTTAAGGATTGGAAGACCAAAAGATGAGACAACACTGTAACCACTTTTAGACCTAAGAATCCTAGCCCTTCGGGGTCTAGAGAGGGATCTCTCAATATGAGCAAAGGTTTTTGTCTGCTCAAAGCTGTATATTAGGCTAGTTATGGGCATGGTTTGCTTGAGCTGATTTACTGGTTGTTAAGAATCGCAGCTGAAGGGTTTAAAATGAGACAAGGCTGAGCAAGATTTTAGGCAAAGGAGAGATACCACTGAACATTCAAGACCATTTGGCAATGGAGTTAGGATGGGGTTTACTTAGTCCAATATGCAGGCTTTCAATTGGGCTAGTCATCTAAAGCATTGGATCTCAAAGATGATAGTATGGCTTGAAAGCGTAAGAGGGAAGGTGAAAGAAAGTAAACCACCAAGGTGACCTTAGAAATCAGATCTTGGGATAAAGGAGTGCCATTAGATACCTATGATCTAGAATAATAGTTTCAGAAAAGGAGAACATTAAAGATTTAGGAAATACAAATTGTCAAAAGCCTAGACTGTGAGAGAGACTTAACTCTCAATGCTTCACTTCCGCCTAAGTGAACTTAATGTTAACCAATTGAAAAGGATCCTAGTGAGATAGAAACCAAGTTCTTCTAGACTCCCATCGTTCCCAATTCATTCAATTTGATCCTAACAATAACATCCCCAAAACTAACCTCATTAGTTCATACATTAATAGTGATATGTCACAATACCCCACTGCCCAAAAGTTAAATCAATTTAAAATCAATCCTCGAGATACACATATAAGCAGAAGAGAAAACATTAGGCGAGAGTAAAGACTGGGTACTGTAAAGGTAAAATCCTATGCAGTTTACGATACATGCAGAAGAAATGTAATGAAGTGAAATAAAACACGAGAATGAAAACATCACCATTACTTTAAATCGGGATCCGAAAAGTAATAGCATTAATGAAACAACACGTTCATGTACAACATTTTCCATGACAGATACTCATACAAAGCTTATCTTCCTCGGCCACATCTTACAACACGGAGAATGTGTCTCAAGGGGGCTAACACAGTTCTCAAACATCCAACTAACAAAAAAAAACCTTTACAATGCGTTCCTTCATGGACGCATAGGCGGAAAGCGAGAAGGTAGGTGAAAAACTAAATGTAAACATTAAAACTAGGAAAAGAACCAAAGCCCATTCTATTTAAGTGCATTGCATTTATCATAACGCTCTTTGGGTGAAAAGGTAGTCTTCTTGAAACTTCCATTTTACTCCAGGTATGTCTACAATTGTACTTATTTTTATACAAATGATCAACAAAAATATTCTTGATGATGTAGATGCCTTATGCTATAAATAATGCTTGATAGTAGGACTATTAATACGAGCTAGGAACTGGCAAAGGACTTAGAAATAGCATGTAGAAGGTATGGGCACTTTATTCCTTTGTAGAAAAACATTATTATTAATGATAGTATTATTTTATGTGCATTGGACCTTAAAGTTAGTCTGGGTCTTTGACACAGTACTACCTTTCAATTAAACTCGGTCTTCAAAAATCTTTGATTACGAACTTTAAATTCTAATATTTCTTGATATATTTCTTCAACACAATTTCTCATTACAATAATACTCTTGCTATTAGCCCCAGAAGGTTGACAAAGTTTATCTCTCCTTTAATGAAATTCATGTCGACATACCTTCAAACTTTTCTCATAATTTACGATTATACGTAGCTTCATTCTTCATTAATACAATCGCATGCTCTTCATGCGTTCTTAAGCCGCCATTGATAATGGTGACAAAACGGAAGGATATTTTCACCACGAAACGCGAAAAAACAAAAAAACACGTTAAGAAAACATGCAGAAAGGGAAGGTGGCGTGGGCGTATGAAAAAATAGCGGCTAACAGACGAGAGATGATGAATAAGAGATGCTGACATTAGTGGATCAGTAGAATACGATGGTGGTGAAATAAATTTAAATATGAAAACCTTGTTATTGTAGGAGCGGAATATATAAAAGGGGCAGTGAAAAATTTTAAACACATGGAATGGGTGATGTGGCGGCTGCAAGGTCAATAGCGGCTGACCGCCATCTGAATATGCGATCTCATGAAAGATACAGCGATTGAAAATACATCGAAGCGTGTAGACGATGAGCAGTCGCGTTTTCAAGTTACTCTGCGCCTTACGTGGTCTGGCCCAAATGGATAACCCGCCCAAGATGGGATGGTGTGCAACAATATCGCCAGGATGTCGTAGACGAAAATCAATGCGTGGAAGATTTAGTTTATGAATAGTGCGTGGAGCCACGCATCCGCATGATGAGGTGGAATCCTCTGAAATATGAAATCACCTCCCAAAGCGATGCGATAGATATATGCTGGGTTTTACTTGATGTTTTAGCAGGTACCAACGGGGTGGATGAATATGGGCCGATCAGATGGCGAAAATCGTGATTGGCAGCTCTCAATAACCAAAGCGCGCTAAGTGCTTTGAGGATGGCAGTTTTGGTGCGAGATCTGTAGGGAAAAGATCAGGAGGCGGCCCATTACAAAGGTAGAAAATGGGTTTTGCCTGCGTTTTTAGTAATGAAAGCGAATAGGGATAATGATAGAGGAAAAAGGGGTTGTGACGAGGTGTATCGTGGTTTAAAGGGATTTTAGGATGGTTTAGGGACTAGGGAGGGATTTTAGAGATTGGAAGGCTTTGAAGAAGGGAAAAAAGGATGAAATGAAGATTTACGCAATGGTACAAGGGGAAGATAAAGACGCTATTACGGAGCCACATTTTCTGATCGGTGGGGCTTTGTGGATGGAAATAGTGGAGAGATTTTATCAAAGGCGAGGAAGGCATAAAAAGGAGAACTTCAAGGATGATGTGTTTTTCAAGAGAAGAATGCATTCCTTGAAGGCTAAAGCAATAATTTATTGCTTGCTTGTCGAAAATTTATGAAATATGATGTCTATGAGATGGCTTCTTCTTGAAGAGTCAGAATTGAGAAATGATCTTTGGTGTAGGCGGTCTGTTGCTTGACCCATCATTTTCTCTCTTGGATCAAGCTATACAAATTGTGAACATCAAATTAGCGAAAAAATTCTCAAAAAATCACCTACCATCCTACAATCACTAGCACCTTTGGTGCATTTGGACTTCGGACCCTTTACATCATTTTATTTTTTGCAAAAAAATTAACTATTCTATTTCTACCCTTATTGCTCCATGAGACTAGATTAATTTGTGGTCTCATATATGTTTCTCCTACTACTCTAATATCTTGTGGGATTAAATTGTCAATGATTTCTTCTCTACATTCTACAACAAATTAAAAAAACGACCAAGTCGGGATTAGACTATCGACTTGCTAGACCTGCGAAATTAAAACACACGACTAAATGCTCATAGTCTAAGCATTGGTACACCTACACATGCTCTGAATCACGGTGCCCTATGTGATATCATAATGCCCGATGTAGCAGTCAAGCAACAACAAAAAGGGTAAACTGGTATGCCTTGCTCGAGAGGCAAAGATAAGATTACTCTACATGTGGATCTTAAAGTAAGGAGGCCACCAGCAGTGACCATACGATGTGCATAGCTCTTGCAAATATCAATGCTTGATCTTGAGCAGTTAGAGGCCTCCATATATTCTACTACCACAAGATCAAAAAAATCATGATGTAAAATTTTTCCTTAGCCTCAGTTGATGAGGCTGTCTACATCACAGGTAGTTCAATCATGGCATACAATGTGGCCTGCCTTAATCAAAATCCTCCTTTTCTTAGTTGAGGTATTGGTAGATCGATGTCAACCAAGAATATCTCTTCTTCCTACGGATGAAGACAAAGATATCTGCGGGAAAGGAGATCTACCTCATCTTCACTAACGGCTGACTAGAGCTCATTATATTAATGATGTTATTATCGATAATACGAGCCGGATTCACATTGAAACGGGCCAGGCTTTCTGTGAAAATACTAACATATCCTTCGAACGGGGGTTTCTTGGATTACCTCAACCCTTTCGGAAGGCTCGAAGACGTTCATCTTGCTCAAGATTTTCCTCATTCCTTTCCTTCTTATCCTCGAGCCTGAAAATTTCTTGACCTCCATCTTCATGTGGAAAAAATAACTAATGTTCGGATATAAAGTGGAGAAGATTCAACAGCTCTCCATCTACCATCATTCTTTCCTTACTTTCTTCATGGTGTATCATAGATAGCTGCATTAGCTCATCATTTTCTTGAGAAGTTGATGGTCATGATCTTCTCCATGAATCTCACCGGTAATTATTTTTGCAAACTCAAGTTTCCTTTGGAAAAAATTATCATCAGTAGATCAACATTAGAGAAATCATAATCATAATAATGTCACCATCAAATCTTCGGAGCTCTCATAAAGTATTTCTTGAAATAGTGCAAGTTCATTTTATGATTTACAATCTTGTTCATTACATGCTGCCCCATTATCTCATGTAGTGATCTGGTTTGTTTTGCGGACAAAGGTAATTATTTTCCAATCATCCTCTTTGGTTTCATCCTCATATTCTTCCTCTTTTACATTTAGCAAGGACTTGGCGATCTGTATTAGTCTTTCTAGCTTGTTCTCTAAAGATCTGCACATATTTTATTTGTTAGGTCCTTCCTTGTTGCTTTTAATCTTTCCTCCTGCATTTTATGTTCTATTCGCGATAATGATTGTTATAATGCATTTTTCGATTCAATTTCTCTTTCTCTTATATGGAATTCACATAAATTCGAAAAGAAATTGGATAGTCGCAATGCGACCACATCCCAAAATTGGTTTTTTACATCAGTATCACATTGTACACCTTATTCTTTACGAAAACTCTTGTCTTGTCTCGCTAGTTGTCTTCTCAAATTATGATCTCTTCTAGGATAGAGGAGAACATTCTTCAGGGCTGCTTGTTGTCAAACTTGAAAGGAGTGTTAAAATCTGAAAATAGCTAGTTGGAAGGCCTTTGAGCCAACTCTTAACATTTCAACTTGTAATGACAGAGCCAAAATTCTAATCGCACATCATCTTCCTCTATTTCATAAATTCAAGTAAATCCCTTCGAGATTTTACGTGTTCCTCGGAAGTAGCCTTTTATTCTCTCCATCAAAGTGGCAGTGGTTTATAAGCTGCGGCAAGGGGTTGGAAGAAAGAGAGGCAAGACGAGCTTGTATCTTTCTATGACTTTTTTAGGGGTAGGTGGTGCAACAAAGGGCCCATGGCCTTGCGGTTGTTTAGGAGTAGAGATACACACGTAAGACTCTTTGTTCCACTAGGTCTTTCGAAGAGTACATGTCGCCATAGTCCCGAGGCCGAGGTTGAGATCTTTCCCCATACTCAATGTGGGCCTCATCTTGGTACACTTGACAGTCTGAGCTTGGTAGAATAGAACATAGTGATAGATAAAAACAATGAATTCTTTAAACCAAATCCAACCCAAATGTTCTACCTTCTGAGGTCTTTCCATGTTTAATTTCTTCCTCTAGTGGATTCTTTGGGGATTATGGAGTGTGGAGTCACGGGTGGATGGGTGTTGTTCCCAGGGTGAAAGCTGTTATCCACCATCGGCAATCGAGATACCAATCTAACCAAGATTCTAGGTCTTTGAGTGCTGGGTACACAGGTGAAATGCTCAATTCCCCGGTGGAGTCGCCATTATGTTGGGGTTCCCATGTTTTGGCTAGATTGGCAAGAACAAAGATGAGACAACATCTGTACTTGCCGGACATGGGATACAACCCTCACGGAGTGCAGAATCTCTATGGGAAAAGGTTTTTGTCTTGAAGCTCCAAAACAAGATATTAGGCTAGTTATGGGCACGAGTTTTTTTGTTCGATTTTTGTTTGGTTGTTGAGCCAGAAAGAAGGAGTTTAAAATGAGACAAGGTGAGAAAAGAGGATTTAGGAAAAGGAGAAGATATTTCGAAATTTGATTCAATACCATTGAAATAGTTGGAAAGGGTTTACTTTCTATTCAATATGTGAAACTTTCAATTGGGCTAGTCATCTAAAAGCATTGGATCTCAAAGATGATAGTGGCTTGAGAAAGGTTAAGAGGAAAGGTGAAAGCAAGGAAACCTCCCAAGGTGACTTCAGAAATCGGATCCGAGGGGCCAGGAAATTGCTGTTGGATACCTATGATCTAAATCAAGAAAGGCTAACTCTTCAGAGACAGGGAGAACAGTAAATTTGAAACCTGAGTCAAAGCACGAGATTAGAAGAGACTTTGAAATCTCAATTCTTCGGCCTCGACAAGGGGAACTTATCAAGTTTACAAGCAATTGAAAAAGGATCTGGTGAAGGATAGAAACCAAGTTCTAGACCTCATATGCTCCTAATTCATTCAATTAAATCCTAACAAGAACATCTAAAGAAAGCGGCCTCATTAATTCATACATCATCTAGTGATCTATCTAACCACTACATGGTTAAATCAATTAGAAAATCAATCCTAAGATACATATAGCGAGAGAAAAACATTCAAAGAAGGAGGGAAGAGAACATAGGGTACAAGGGTAAATCATGTGCAGTTTGATGCATGCGGAAAAGTAATGAAATGAAATAAAACATAGAGATAAAAACATCACATTACTTTGTCCAGTTAAATAAATGTGCACGTGTCATATTAAAACAACCTAGTCATGTACAACATTTCCATGTTGAATACTGATTCAACTTATCTTCCTGTTATATCCTTTAGACATGTTGTGTCTCAAGAAAAAGCTTGCAATTGAATGTCATTCACTTAACTGCAGTAGAGTTCCTTCATGGTTATGGTGAAGAGTAGAGGTAGGTGAAAAATTGAAGGAAGCATTAAATCAAAAAAGAAAGACTGACCCATTTCTATTTAAATTATGTCCATTTATCTGGCGCTCTTTGGGTGAAAGAAGTGGTCTTCTAGAAACTTCCATTTACTCGAACATGTCAGGTGTACTTGTATGACACCACAGTGAATTAAAAAAATTATGATGATTCTAGGAACACGCTCTTTGTATAATAATCGCTAGAAACATAGGACTATTGTCTTGACTATAATTTCATAGGGACATGAAATACTTGTCACAGTATGGGCACTTTGTCCTTTTATGGAAAAACGTTACGCTGTTGAGAAATACAGTAGTATTTTAAACGCATTGAACCGATTGATCCTGGTCTTGACCTAGTACTGCACTTGCTTCGATTCGACTCGAGACTTCAAAAATCTCTAATGCCTTTAAATTCTAAGTCTTTCTTGTGATATACTTTTACTTCAACGACTACCTACGATTGTAAATAGATGCTTTAATGGGCACGAAGTTGATAAGTTGCTCTGCTCCTTTAATGATGCATTAAACGCCTTCTGAAAATTTTCTCATAATTCGATCTTTGTACATGGCCTTCTCGATTGTTCTTCATAAATACGATCCTACCTGCTCTTCCTCGTTCTTCATCATAGTCTGATGGCTTGTAAAGCAATTTTCTGGCAAAGCTTTATAGAAAACATGGCTACGTTAGAAAACCATGCCTGCAGTGGTAGCAGACAAGTGTATGAAAATGTTAGCGTACTTTATGAACAAGTACGATGAATACAAAGGCGTTGTAAGCGAGAATGTAGTGGATCAGTGGGAGGAATACGGTCAAAGATTTGTGAGCCATTGCATCTGAGAACCTTAGGGTGACAAGATAGAATATATATAAAGGAGCGAGCGAAAAATATGGTGGCTATGTAGAACCGTTGATAAGCGAGACGGTTGTATGACGTCATTAAATCGAACCGTCCAATCATGGAAGGTATTGATGGTTGGAAATGCATTAGGGGATGATGGATAGTGGGCGGATCATTTTAATTCGCTCACTTTAACCATTGGTGCCATTTACCTTTGAATGGCCTTTACGTCACGGCGTTAATGCCGACAATATGGCGGATCTGTGGACAAGCGTTAATGTGTGATGGAGGAGTAGTTTATGAATAGTGCATGGAGCCGTGTCATCATTAATTGAATCACTCTGAAATGAAAAATACCGCCCACCTCCCAAAGTGATGCGATAGATCTTGTCGGTTTCACCACCAAATGTTTTGGTGTAGGCGCAACGAAGCGGATGAATATGGACCATCGGATGATCCAGGAAATCAATGGTTAACGCTCCCAAATGATAACAAGCACTTTTAGACTAGAACTAAGTTTCATTTTGAATCATGTGGGAAAAGATCAAGTGGCGAAGAAATTTGAACCATTACAAAGGTAAGAAAATGGGTATTTTGGCTCGTTTTAATTAAAACCAAAACCAAATAGGGATAACGATAAACGAGGTTGCTTGGACAAACCAAGGGTGTATGCATGGTTTAAGGGGATTTTAGGATGGTTTAGGACTGAGGAGGGATTTTTGGGGTGGAAGAGCTTTGAAAAAAGGAAAAAGGGATGAATGGAGATTTCTACATTGGTACAAAGGCAAATAAAGGCCTTTTGAGCACAATTTTGTCATTGAAACTTTGTGGATGGAAACAATTTTATAAAGGACACAAAACCTGAGAGGCTTCAAGGATGATGTGTTTTTAGAATAATGCATTCCTTGAAAGCTCAAAATTATTACTTGCTTGTCGAGAATTTATAGGTATGACACAAATACCTTAGGAAAATTAGCACATGCATGCAATGTAATAGAAAATAGTACAGAATATCCTTCACAACCAAGCCTCCTTTCCTTTGAAATACCATCCAAAACGACTTTGTCCCCTTCCTAGCAAAGACACATACCCCCATCCCGAAGGAAATCCGTAATCACTTCGAATTTTGAGAGTTCCTTTTCGGGCTATTTTCTCAATCGCCGTATTTTTACTGCTCTTCACCTTGCCCTTAACATGAAATCACTTGGAATAAATATAATACCCCTCTATGAGCCAATGTGTGAATAATGCCAGCATCCAGATGGAAATCCCTATAAATCTCCATGATTCTATTGATACTGAAAAGGATGTACTGCCCATTTCCAACTCTCCATGCTAAGCACATGCCTAACATCAACATGACCTTCTTAAAGATTTTCTAGATCACTGATTCATTATTCAACCGATACTCATCCCTCTATATAACTGTAATAGAAGGTCCCCATCAATATATTTAAAATGGACAATGTTCGACCAAATGCACCCGGAATTAATGTATTTCCATAATGATTTAACTAGAAGAGCATTTGTAAATGTTTTGACATCCAAAATAACCTAGGCACCTGATTCCTGTGGGGTCGATACCATGCTCAAATTACATAGATGACACTTCCTACTATTAGAGGCACCTACCCATAAAAAGTTGGCAATTACAACATTTATGCATCCAACAATTTTCTCAGAAAAATAGAAAAGGTGCCCCCAATTGACCATGAACTGAATTAGCACAACTTGATAAGAACATACCTGCTGCATAAAGACAGAAAAATAGAGACAGTTCTTATAGCCTCTTGAATTTTGGAAATGTCTTGTTCACTTAAACTAATGTAGTTCATCTGCAAAGTAATAAAATTTGATTAAGTAGGAGTTTTGGTGTCGAAGGCGATGGTAAAAAGAAAAATTAAACCTTAATTTTTATAATGAAAAGAAAAAAAATTCAAAATGCTTTATCAAAATTAGGTTGGGAGCACAATATTGACTACTTGTCTTAATATTGATAATTTTATTTTGTTGGGCCTTGTAAGTTTTCCAAAAACAAAGTATCAACATCTGCCTATGGTGGGAGTCCAGGAGTCAAGTCGAACAAGACAATCATTTCCAAACTCCTAGTGATAGGAGTACTATAGGAGTGGGTACATATATCAACTAATTAGAAACATAATCTTGTGACTATGAATGTGAACAAGCCATAGGTTAAACAAAGGCTAAAAATTGCCTTAGAATATTCTTGTTTTCTTGAGCTTGGAACACTATGTAGGCTCAAACTTTGGAGGTTTAGTACAAAGTACTAAATGTCCATGCAAATTTGGATTACGTCTCCAATATTTATTGTAAAACATACCTTCAAGATTAAATCTAGGAATTGTAATGAAGGCATGCCTTCTTAGTTAATTTGGAATTGGGTTTGTCATTGGCAGATTTATTTTGTAGAGAGTTATATGTAGAGTCCAGAAAAGTCATCAAGAAACCATTCAATTCTAGTCAATGATATCATGGTGGCTGGTGATTAGAATATTGTCCATATAAGATGCATTGGGCCATAACTTTGGGATGCTAAGGAGGTTCAATTGTACCTTCTTCAAATAACCTTCTCTCACGTTGAGGTGCATGATCTTTAAATTATCGACCAATAGGTACTCCACCTTAGATAGAACAGAGGGATAAATCTGTCACCAAGAACAAACTCTTCTGCTTCAAACATTAAACTAAATGAATTTAAGTCACCTTATTGTCACCACCAACCCTATTTTTTTTAATATAATTTATTCTTTTGGTTGTATGTAACTTTTTTTTTAAAGTCTTGTAAACACAAAATACTATTGTTAATGAATTTGCAGGGCTTGGATGCTGCTATGAGTTGGAGAATTATTCCAACTCTTAAATAGGGATCATGGAAGATTGGATTCTTGGAATTGTAGAATTAGGTTCTATCCTGTATTGAATTATTTGTTCCACCCTTTAATTTACTAAAATTGTATAACAAGCGTCATCATCAATTGTCCCAAACTAAGAGAAAGGAAAATTATAAAAAATTCCTAGAAACAAGAAAATGTAAATTAGTATTTCAAGACAGTGAGAAAAAGTAACAAAAAAAATATTAGAACCAAGTGGGTTTCTCACTCCAGAGTTAAGCATGTTAATCACGTAACGTGGTTACAATAAATTTTCTTAACATGCAATGATCTTAACGCTCTCTAGTATACCAATAACTACATACCTATACTTCTGGTAATCCTCTCCTACTTGTATCGAAACTTTTCTTTCTCTTCGTAACTCACATGGATAAAAAAAAAGAATTGAATTGCAACATAAGATAAACAAGAGAAATTAAACTTTGATGAACCTATTCAAATAAACTATTGCAATACATAGTATTACTTGGGCTATATATTCTTATCATATGTATGTGAGGGTTGGCCTCTCTTCGAAACACCAAGACCACTAACCAACAAGGGAAACATAATCCAAACATGAATATGGAAAAAATTGGTATACCAATGAAGGGATTATATACTAGCAAGAATTTATCTAGGAGTAAACATTCCGGGTCCTTGTAACTTGTAGGGGAGATGCCATGTGAGTGCGACTCCATGAATTAATTCTTTGGTGAAGTCAGAACAAGAAAGTACCCACTTGATTTCAAAACATAAACGAAGATAACATATGAGTGAATCATTATTAAAACTCTCTGGAATAAAAGAAAACATGTAATTAATGTGATCTAGCATGAATTAATTGTGACTTTTGTTGAGGTCTGTAGCACAAAATCAGGAAACAAGTGAATAATAAATAATATTATTAATTAAGTATAAGATGGGTATGACTAAGATGAGAAAGAGTAATGCTCCAATTTAGTGGGCTATAGAGAGCCTATTGGAAAAATAAATAAACCGATCAGTTGATACATGAAGTATATAAGAAGTGGGTTTTCCTTATACCCTAGTTTCCCATGCTACCGCCATAAATGTCTCAATAACATAATAATATGTTCTGGAGTCTAGTAATTATCGAAAAAACCAAGTTATATTAATAAATATAGAAAATATATAAAGACATTGAGGGTTTTTTTTAATTTTTACAAAGAAATGTAGAGATATGATCACAATATAGGTTAGCAACATCATCTGTATAATTATAACGTAACAAATAGATTGAAGACCATCACAATAGACTATAATTTATGCAAACCATAAAGGCGATAAATATATACATATAGTAATAGATTTATGTCCAACTAAGGGAAGAACGCTTGAGTACTTGAGTAATTCAACTGTGTGTGAACCATATGTTACAAAGTATTTTGTCACTGTCCCCGCAATCCCCATCCTGAACATTGAAGGACCATTTCAGTGACCTCTATGTACTGTCATACATTACCATAAATGTCATTGCATCCCTTGGCATGTCAAGATCATAATCTTTGTTGATCATTCCTCAAGCAGACCTTCAAAAGCATATGATTTTGGGTTGGCGTTGATAGGTAGTTATGGCCTCGTGCCCATCAAGAAATTAACACTGGGCCCTGGGCCCTTTAGCACTCTGTCTCAGAAGGGCACCCGCACTGAGCTGCTTTGGAAAGATTTTAAATTAGAAATGAATCTTCCATGCTTAACATCTTCATGAGTGGAGTCATCATGGTTTTTTCGACTGAATCAAGTCAAGTTCCTCCCTTTGGCTTAATAGTTCCTACAGTTGTGCAAATCCCCAAAGGGATAAACCTCTCCTCTATCTTATGTGGAATCCAAAAATTCCTCCTCCTCTCCTATAAATTCTTCCTCCTCACATTGATTCAACTAGCTGGATAGTCCTTAGTATAGCTAGTGTGTTGAAAAAAGCAGAGAAGAATCCATTATTGAGAGAGACTTTAAGCCCATTGCATCATTGAGTCGAATGCTTGAGAAGCGGCTGACTAAACCTGTCAAAGGAGATCTGCAATGTGAAGGTGTAAGGTTGTAAACTTCTTTTTCTCTATCAATAATACATGACTGGTTTCTGGTTCCAACTTTGTTTCCATTTATATGCAATGTGTTTAGCTCTCCTTCACTAGCTAAATAGTTTTAGATGAATATATATTCTTGTATGTTGTAATCATTTGTTTGATCTTTGTGCAGACCCATGAACATTGTCACCAACATGGAGCACAAGCTGTGAAGACAAAGGTCGAAGAATCGTTATCCTGTGCCACGACAAAAGAAATGGACTAGCATACGACATCTGTTCCGGTCCATATTTCATTTATAAGCTAGGAATTCAGGAGTTCGACATATTCCCTTGTTGCTAGACCCACCCTACGGCTAGAGGGGTTGCCTCTGCCCACAGAGGAGATTTTCCTGCTCAACAAGTTAGTGACCATACTAGAGATTAGTGTGTCTGTCGTCTCTCGTTGATTCATTTTGGAATTTTTCTTGTCTATCCAACTTTGGTCATATTTCCATTTCTCTACATTGTTTTTCTTATTTGACTATTTCAGGCCACTCCACTTACTCTAAGAGTGATAAACCTGGTCTTTTCTCAACTTTCTTTTCTCCTTTCTTTGGTTTCCTTACTTGGCACTATTGTTTTCCTAACAGTCGTGCAAATTGGTGTGGGTTGCCTATGTTACGGGTGCGATTTCCCTTGTTTATCATGAATTATGGCTGAACAATCGCGTAGAATCCTATAGGTTTGGGTTTAGGCATATTTCCTAATTTTTCCAGTGCATATTAACCTCTGGATTGGTTTTTCCTCCCTGTATTAGTTCACTTGGATTGTTTTTAAATTCCATGTCACATTCTTTTCCATTGATTGTCTCTCAACTAATCAGTGTGGCTTGTAATCCTAGGGTTTCTAGGTGTCTTTGATTTCTTGTTTAGCCACATGTTCACTGAGCTTCTGAGCTATGTATGAGTAAGCTTAGTCTTTCATATTTTCTTCTTGTTGAGTGATTTCTTGGTCTTTTCTTTTGATTCTATTTGTTGTAGGTTTGTCGAACTGTCATCTTGGTGTCCGTTTGGCCGTCCATCTATCACCTTGAGCATAGATCACATTGCTCATTGAGTCGATTTGAAAGTCCTATTTTTGCGTGAAGGAATGCATGTCTATTTTTTAGTGTTTTTACATTTTCTTTGGATTGGTATCTTTGTGTTTTGATCATTTCATTCGAGTTTCTCAAAACTAGTGTTCATTTTTTACTTTAGTGTAACAGTACATTGTTGCTTCTCATTCACATAAAAGAAAAAAAATTTCATTCTTTCTCTTTATTTGAAAATGAAAATTACTCTTTTTCATTAGTAGGTTTCTCATTTAAAAGTTAACAACAAAAAAAAATCCTTTCATTTTCTTCTTTGGCTATGCTAGTAGCATTACGAAAAGTCCTTCTTGCATTCGATTGATTGTTGCTTTGTTGTGAACTTCTATCCTTATCTTAGCTACTTGTTCATCGGATCAGAATGATATTCTTTCTCATGTAGTTATGCATTATAGATTTGAGATTACATTCAATAAGGCCTTGAAACTGAAACATAATTTCAAGATAAACTTTAAAATGAACTCAATCAACCTAAGGAAGCATTGAAACTTAACACCCACATTTATAGGTCTAGGCTAGTGACGTGTTTTGGCATTGTTAAACCTAGTAGTTTTCGTTCACCATCTAGCATTAGAAAACACTAGCACAAACATGTGCTCCTTGTACCATCAAGTATATAAGTGGGGACCCTCATAGGTTGCAATCCTTTATCCATAGGAAGCCGAGTTTTCCCCCCTGTAACCGTGATACACTAAACACAAAATTCGAGGAGACTATCTACATGTACGTTAAGTCCTTGGTCATTTCTCTTTCATTTGATCACCAAGGTGTATATTGAATTTCACGGGATCTTGGTACAACCTCTTGCTTAGAGTTGCTGAGTAGTCATTTTTATCTTTCCGTGAATCTCTAAAATTTGAAAATATCATTGAGCACTTGTCCTCTAAAGATCGTCAAAAATGAAAGAGACTAGAGTAACATTTTGTCCTTTTCTCGTCTCTTAAAATATTGAAAGGTAGAGTTTTTTTCAGTGTCATAAAATTAATTACCCACGATCACACGCCCATTAAAGTTATTTTCTTGGCTTGTTGATAATTAATTTCTTAGTGATTGTTCTCAAAGCCTCGAATTGATCATGTCTTTTCTCTCATGTTTTTGAGACAAATTCACGGTGGCAGAACCACCAGTTTAGTCATCCTCTTCATTACCCCATAGTCAAGAATCTCCTCCCGAAATTTCTTCGGAGACACCTTAGACTATTGGGACTCTAGGCTATTGGTGTGCCATTATTCTGAGTGTTCAAACTCTTGCCACCCGATCTCCTCCTAAGGAACCATTTGATATCAATAGGAAACCTCCAGATGCTTGGGCCTTTTTGAGGGAAGATCCCTCGCAACCACCTGCATCTCCATTAACACATGATTTACTTTCCACTGCTTGTTGCCTTTTCACTAACAACATGTTTTCATTCAACATGGATGCCATGATCCCTATTAGTAGTGAAGAGACTTATGTTTCTATGGGAGAATATTAGTTCCCTCTAGAGAATTTTCCTTATGTCCCTTGTGAACCTTCCTCATAGCCTTCATCTATCCGAACTAGTTATCATTCTTTGAGTCAGATGATTTCTCGTGCTACATCTTTGTACCAAAATCTTATATGGTCGGGTACATTAGCTCCTTTAGAGGGGTCATTTGTGTCGGGTCCATCCCCTTCGACTCCCATTGTGTCGATGATTTCTACATTTGTCCCAACCCAGCCCATTGTTTGTGTGGATTCATCCACACCTTCTGCTAGTGTCATTATGTTGTTACCTCCATCTTCTGCTATTAGTGGAACACTTCCTATTGCTTTAGCGATACCTCTTGGACCCATTGTGAGTTGATCACAGCCACACGTATTGGGAGTCCATCAAATTATTGGTAGTGCACCTATCTCCTCTAATCCTATTCCTGGAGGTTTGATGTATCACCAGTATATGATGGCCATTCAACAACATAATTACTTCCATCAGGGTCCTTAGCAGGTTCAAGCTCCTGTCAATCCTCTACAAAACTACGATGAGCATGGAAATCACATATATTTACATGGGCCTCACCCACAGGGTCTGTTGTATGTTCAAACCCCTCAAATGTTGGTTTACCCCAACCAGTTCACATACCTCCAAGGAAAACCCTATGGTCTACAAGGACAACCCTTTCATCTACAGGGCCAACCTTCGGTTCAATAGGGACAACTGTATGGTCCTACTGGTCAACCTCATGTTCAATAGGGATCATCTTATGTTCCCTAGAAGAAAACCTATCCATCTCAGGGACAACCTTTTGTGCAAAAAAACTAGCCTTGCATTCAACATGGCCCAAATTTTTTACAGTAAGGTTAGCCCTCTACTGCTCAACCGGGCCAACCTCGTCTTGAGTGGAAGCATGGCTTATCTCAACCATCAATTCAACCTGTACTCCATAGGTAGCCTGGTGGATCTCAATATCTAGGACAACCTGCACCCCAGGGATAACTTGTCCAACCACAGTATCCAGGTCTACCTGCACCCTAGGGGCAGCCTGTGAAGCCTCAGGGCCAACCTTTTATTCCTCAAATCCAACCGATGATTTCCCAAGGTCAACCTTATATGGTAAAACGTCTGCCCCAAGGCACTTCTAACATCCCGCAACAAAATCCATATGTTGCTCAAACAGGGCCTCAATAGTTCACTCAGGATCAATATCTTGGTACTCAACCGGTTTATGGGCAGAATTATCAAAATTATAACCCCTATGGAAAAAATCCTCCTGGAAAAAACATATGGGGTCAAAATTTGTCCCAAACTAGTTGGAATCCCAATACTGGTCTCTATTAAAGGCCTCCAATGCCTTTTAATCCACAATTCCCATTCCTTGAAACACTGGAACTGCCTGATATGTCAAAGTTAATGAATGATCCCATTCTTCATAACCCATATTGGCCTCCATTTCCTACGAAAATCCCTCGAAATTGACCCAAATTTGAAGGCAAGTTGGGAGAAGACCCTGAGGTGTATGTTATGACACACTATCTATGGTGCTCTCTAACTCCTGTGTTATGATTCATCTACTACATTTTTTCAAAGGACTCACCTGGTTCCACCTAGCGGCACTATGAATCACTTCATGACATCTTTCAAGATTTCCCAACTCTCTTGCCATGGTATTTTCACGCATTTCGGGGCCATCGCCTGCTATGAAATCGGGATGCAATTCCTCACATCCTTGAAACATGATCGGGTTACTCATATCTCCGATCATATTCATGAGTGGAGGCAGCATCATCGTTTGATCGGGTTTGAACTTCCTGATCAACTTCTGATTGATTGGCTCGCTTCCTCTTTTATCGGTTTGATTGCTAAGGACATCACTATGGGGGCATGTGTTACAGAGGAACAAGCCATTGCTCATGCCCAATACCTTGATCTTTTGTACTCTCAATCTGGCACTTTGTATGAACTCTTGTTTTATGCTCTACAACATGGAACTACCAAAGCATCAGCGACACCATCCGTCGATGATATCATTGGTTCTGTGTCTCAGACGTCTCCTAAGGCTTCTCCCAATCATGCGAAGCAAAAATGTACTTCTTCCACTGATACTAGCAACTGCTTCTTAGCCACCGCCTAATCATGGTAATATCGCGGAAGTGAATGTCATCCAGTCCTTCTCAGCAGATAAAGCTTCCAAAGGTAAGAAAAAGGGTAAAGGAAAGGCCAAAGCTGATACCCTGAAACATGATTCTCCTAAACTCAATGGTGATGATGGTTCGAAAGATAAACCGAAGTACCCTTGTCTGATATGTGACGATGAGAATTACACCAAGGATTTTCCACAATAGGCCGAGGTGAGTCAACTACTCAAAGGCACTCAAGGAACTCTGGTTTTTCTTAAAGAACCATTCCCATCACAACAAACTCATATGGTGGAGCAACCTCAGTCCTCTACCCCTTTTGGCTCTCAGGTTTTCATGATGAATATTTTTCACTCATATATTTTTCTACTAGATCAAATTATTATACCGAACAATGTTATGCAGTAGAGAAAGAGATCGTAGATGGTCCTCCTGCCCCACCTACTTCTATCCCTCTTCACATTGAAAGGCTCAACACTGAGCCCGTTGTATGACCACCTTCTAAAGGCGTACTCTGTAAGTCTTCCTATAACCCGAATGCCCGTGCCACTCAACATTATAGTATTGATGAGTATTTGGCTCAGGTGCCATCTTCTATGTCTGCATTGGAAGTACTTTAGAGCTGTCCATCACAATGGAAGGCTTTGCTATATTTTATTAGAGGGGTTGACCTCATTGATTCAAGCCTTATCACTTTTGATCTGGAAAATTTCATTCTGCGTTTCCCTCAACAGCTTGCCTTGATTATCCAAGTTTGGATTAATGGTAAGAATATCCATCGAGTGGTCATGCACGAAGGTGAATCTACTTGAATCATGTACGTTTCATGTTGGAAGGCCATTATTTCTCCATCCTTTAATTAGTATCCAAACACTTTATGAGCTTTCGATGGAAGGGAATCTCACCCTCTTGGTGTTCTTGCCAGCTTACCTATAACGTTGGAAGGAAAAATGGTTAATGTTGAGGTTGAACTCATTGATGCCAAGATCAATTATAATATTCTGCTCAGTCCTAGTTGGAATCATGCTATGCTATGTGTCCCTTCCAGTCTCTTTCATGTTCTTCGCTTTCCGCATGAAGGAAGGATCATCAATGTCAATCAGTTGTCCTTTTTGACTTCCACCTCCTCCAAGAGCAACGTTCCATATGTAGATAATATTCCTACGCCTTATGAGAGCATAAGGCTAGGAAATTTTAAACATCCCACCCTTATGGGTATTTTTTCTCTTCCTCCAGCAAGAACTTCTCAAGTCAACATGATCTCCACATCTTCTGATCCGTGGATCATCCCTTCACCTGAACAGGTTGATTCGTTGGGTGACACGATGTCGTTAATCTCAATAGAAATTGATTACTATGAATCTATCTCAGCTTCAGCCCCTCCTCCCTCTGATCATACTCCTTGGAGTGTGTCTCTTGACATGTATTCTCAATCCCCTTGGCTCGGTGCTTCTTATCCCCCTTATCCCTTGAATGAGACATTTCCAACAAATGAGTCCGTCGTGGAAACCATGTGTCTAAAGGACTCTCCCTGGGATGATATTCATCATCATTCCTCCTTTATGCCTGGCCTTGGGGTCATGTCTACTTGTCTTGAGAAATTCGCCTCCCAAGCTCTTTCCCATCCACTTCAAACGCCTATCTCATCACATGAAGTTTTTGCGGAAGGTAACATGGGGAACATTACGCAAATGATGCCTATTGACATCTCCATTAAACCAAGGGTTGTCGAGAACATCCATATTGGGGTGGCCTATTCTCCTCATGATATTGAGGTCTATACTAGTCTCTTCCAATAATTTCAAGATGTTTTCACTTATTCCAATGAAGAAATGCTCAACATTGATCCTAGTATAGTCGTGCAGGAGATCCCTACTTATCCTGATGCAAAGCCTGTTCACCAACGTCTTCATCCCGTGCACCCTAGAAAGGCAACCACCATAAAGGGAGAAGTTGAAAAAATTCTCAAAGCTGGCTTCATTTATCCAATCCCCTTGACAGATCAGGTCTCTAACATCATCCCTATGGATAAAAAGCATTGTACTACCCGGGTCTGTATGGATTACCGTGACATCAATAGTGCTTGTCTTAAGGATAACTATCCAACTCATTTGATCGACCAAATCATTGAAGAATGTACTAGGAGTGAGATATTTTCCCTTATGAATAGGTTCTCTGGTTACAACCAGATCAATATTCTTCCGGCTGATCAACATAATACTACCTTCATCTATTCATGGGGCACCTTCACATGCAAGAAGCTTCCCTTTGGCCTTAAGAATGCTGGTGCTACATTCCAATGAGTAATTTCATACGCTTTCCACGATGTTAAGCACATTGTTTAACCTTACCTGGATGACCTTCTGGCTCATTCTGTTAAGCATAAGGACCACCCGAATCACCTCTGTCAATTTTTTTCTTTGTTGTAGATGCTACAACATTTGACTCAATCCGCATAAATGTGTCTTCTACGTTGATTCTGGTAGACTCCTTGGGTTTATCATTTCTAAAGACATAATTTGTCTTGAACCTCCTAAGGTTGAAGCTATTGTTAATATCCCCTCCCCTTCCTCTTTACATCAGTTGTAGAGTTTGCAAGGGAAATCTATTTTCTTGCAATGTTTTATATCGAACTATGCTGAAGTAGCCAAAGGATTCACGTGATTTCTTAAGCAAGGCATCCCATTCCTCTAGGATGAGATCTCCTAAAACAATTTCGATGCACTAAAGACAATGCGTATCATTACTATTGGTCCCTTTGTGAAGTGGGGCATCGATTTTATAACATTTAACCCTCACTTGGCTGGGGGGCATGCTTATATTATAGTAGCCATGGACTACTTCACTAGATGGGCCGAAGAAATTCCTACACTCACAGCTGACGGTAAGACGACTGCAAAATTTATTTTTAATCATATGATTACCAAGTTTGGTGTCCCTCAAGCCATTGTGACCGATCATGGCTCTCATTTTTGCCATTATATGATGTCTGAGTTGACTTCTAAGTTCAGTCTGTGTCACGACAACTCAACGTCGTACTACCCTCAGGCCAATGGCCAGGTTGAAGTCGTGAACAAGGTTTTAGTCACCATGCTTCAACGTACGATTTGGATGCACAAGTCCAACTGGCATCTCATGTTGTTATTAGCTCTCTCAGCTTATCGAACCTCGGTGAAGGATGCAACCGGATTAACCTCATTCTGACTTGTTTATGTTATGGAATCTACCCTTCCGATTGAATGCGAAATTCGTTCTCTCAAGATTGCTGTTGAATTACTGCCTAATACCTCGTTGGAGGAATAAAATCTTCTATTTTTGGAGAGGTTAGATGAAACTCGCCACTTTGCTGATCTAGTCATAAAAGCACAGAAAAAGTGGGTCAAAGCTCACTTTGATAAGACAGTTTCCCCTCGTACCTTTATAGAAGGAGACCTAGTACTCTTTTATGACCAAGTTCATGATAAGCTGGGGGCAGGCAAATTCAAACGCATGTGGCATGTGACCTACATCGTTAAGCGCATTTTACAGAATGGGGCGTATGAGCTAATTAACTATGAAGGCTATCCTTTGAATCAGCCTAGAAATGGGCTGTACCTCAAAAAATACTATTCATGAGTCTCTCATGCATGTCCTTTTGTACAGAAGTGTGTTTTTCATTTTTGTACATTTTTGGCTTGGTGTTCTTTGCAAAAAGTTTTTCCTACTTATTATTTCATTGCTTATTGTGAAAATGTCTTTCATTCCTTATTTTGGTTTCACGGATGGTGCCTCCTGCAGTACCCATAATCTGTCCTCCGTAGCCTGGGTGATTTATGATCCTAATGGTGAGTTGGTAAACCACTAAGTTATTTGTCTAGGATGAAATACCAACAACGTCGCTGAATACAGTGCCGTGATTGAACTCTTAACCAAAGCCATTTCTCTCGAAATTCATGAATTAATTATGAACCTAGACTCTCAACTTGTTTTTCTCCAGCTCAATGGGAATTACTTTGTTAGAAACCCTCAGATTTTAAGGTTGTATTTGCGTGTTTGTTTACTAGAAAGGAATTTTGATTATATCACATATCAACATATTCCTAGAAGAATGAATGCGTTAATTGATGCAGTAGCCAATGTTGTATTAGATAGAAATTTGCGGAATTTGTAAAAGCATCATCATCATGTAGTAATATTTAGATAGGAAAATAAGCACACACACACACACACACACACACACACACACATATATATCGATTGTTTGCATCCACGTGCATCATACGTTCAAAAAATACGTGTGTTTTGGTTACATCCTGAGACATCATGTCTCTAAAAAATATGTAGAAATAAAACCTAGGCGTCTAATTAGCATGGTCCTCATGATAGCATGTCACTGGATGCACGACCTGCCTCAATAATCAGTTGAAGCGATTAGACACCCCTGTAGTGTGCCTCTGATACACACGAGCAACATCCTCGAATCTCACGTAATATGGGATCCCACTTTTGATTCACTCGAAGTTGTCCACGATATCTTCTTCCTCGCTTCCCTCACCTTGAGGGGCCACCTCGAAATCGTGTGGGACCGTCATTGCTATGGGGGAAATCCCTGTAGGTCTCTCTGTTAACATATGCAATACATGGATAAATATCAGAACATATATAAAAAAAAAAAATCATAATACTCATTAAAATAAAAAAAATGAGTTTTGACCCAAAGCCTCATCCCAGTCATATCCTTCTAGGAGTGGAAGGTTATAATCACCCATGAAATTAGTGCTGGTGTATGGCCAGTCCTCTATGACGATGAGCTGTCGGCAGAGCCAGTTGAAGAATTCCGACTTCCATGACATATGTTTACCACCTCCTAATTGAGGCATCAACTCTGCCCAACAGACCATCTGTGGCTCTCGTGCTGGTGCTGTAGGTAATATCACCTCCTGGTGTTGGAATATCGGCAACCGTTCTAGGGTGAATGGTATTAATATGGACCCATATCCAAATTGTTTCAGCTTGCCATTCTTGCACTTCGTTAACTGACACTTCAAGTTGATTGTTACAACTTCCTCCCAATTATAAATGGTTGGAGCCATTCAATCCATGACAAGTTGAAGCTGTGTCTTTGTAGCTTCATGAGGGGCATGAGATCCGGTGGCACGAGTTATAGTGTCCAGCACTACCTGTAATGCCAAATCAAGTAAGCTTGTGCTCAACCTAGTGTTCCTAAATTAAGTTCATTAATTGTCAACCAGGGTTGGTAAACTGCTGAAGTGTGGTGCACTATATGTGCCTAGGTATTTGTTTCTCACTACGTTGTGTTTAGTGTTTTATGATGTTTTTGGTTTTTTTTTTTTATGATTTTATGTTCACAAGGGAAAGAACTAAATGCTGATGGAAAGAAGCTACTGGTTAAAAACAGAGTGAAGCCTAAATTATGGATGAAAAATGACAAATGCAAATACTGAAACAAAACAAAGCCTAAACTATGGCTAGCAAAATACAAAGCTTGATAATGACTTCAAGGAAATAAATCACAACATGAGCTTAACTTGTCCAATTCATTCATTAAAGATGTTTTGGAAGAGCTTGAGAAATGGGTAGTTAAGTGTAAATAAAGTTCTCCTAACTAAACAATCAAACAATCAACTTACAATGTTACAACATCTCATCCATGATTAAAGGTCTATTGGAATATATTTGGAAAAGAACATTTGTAGCACCATAAGATTTCTATTCTAAACTAGCTTCTAACTTTGTTCTGCAACTCAATCTAGCACCACTAGGCCTCACACAAAAGTTATAGATTTCCTTTTAGAATGGTCTTTGAGAAAAGGCTTGTTTGTGAAATGGTAAAAAGGTTGCAAAAGTACTCCAGGCCTTAGACTGATACTACCTTCTGTCCAGATAATTATGTGTTAGTATGAGTTTGGAACAAAATAAGTTTTGTAAATAATGAAGACCATGGTGTTTAAATTTAACAACTAATACAATTTGAAATGCAATGGATGGCAACTACACTGGAATGTTAACATAGTGAACTAAGTTAAGACTAAACTAGGGTACTTCTAGTCTACAGTGAACAGTGTTAAATTAAAAGCCATTATCAAACTGAAAATGAAATGACAGAACTGAACCACATGCATTCTACCTCCGGAGTGCTATAACTAAGTTATCATGCAACTAACCTAAGGAATTATACAGTTCATCCCGTTCAGTATGAATGATGTTTTGGAAGAGTTTGTGAGAACGAGTATGGTTGTATCATTCAAAGCAATTGAACATAAACACAAGACTGAAAGCAAATACAACTAAAATCCAAGACATCACAACTACTTCTTACTCATTGTTATGATATTTTGGAAAAGCTTTATAAGAGTAAGATTGGCTATGCCACTTGGTGTAAACTAGCAACTAAAACCTACAATACCACAGTTATACCTTATCCATCATAATGATATTTTGGAAAAGTTTATTAGAGTAAGTTTTAACTGTGATAACTAACGAAAGTAAATGCAACTAAAACCTACACTATCATAGTTGTGCCTTATTCTTCATAATGATATTTTGGAAGAGTTGATTAGAGTAAGTTTGACTGCGATAGTAAATATAAACAAATATGAACATAAGCTTCATAAATCTACTTAAACTAGAAATAAAAGCGAGACTAAAACACTTATCTACTGTATAAACAAGGCCGCTCAGGAGGCAGGGGCCCTCTACCACCAGAGTAGCACGAAATCTAGTTCAAAATCGACTCAACGCGTTCAAAGAAATGCTGCTTCTTTCATTAAAGAGGAATCACCTCAAAACAGAGTATTCATGGACTTCAAAAATCTAGCAGTCAACCATAAAATCTAACCAAAATCTAACCTTTTGTCTCTCGGTTTCCTGAGCATATTTATAGCAAATTTACATAACAGAACTTGAGATAATACAGGGATTACTGTCTTTCCATATTAAAATCGAACTAGAACTCTAAAGGTGGCATCGTAATATGACAAAGGACATCTGGACTGTCCTTGTCCTATTAGGAGTCTATCTCCTAGCTTGAGTTCTCACGTGCATAACCACGTACATAATTCCGTTCGATCTTCATGGAGAGCAACAAATGCTGAGGGCATGATTTGAAATACGACCATGTGTGGCTTTCCCTGAGAGGACATCTGGAACTTGCTTAAACATGAAGATGGCTACAGAATTGGCAACTAGCTATAGAATGTCTACATTCTGTAGCTAGTTTCAGTTCAAAAGGTACTACAATGAGAAAATCACAAAAACATAGCAAGTTAGCCACGATATTCATTCTTAAAGCAATTTTAACTAATTTCATTGATCATTTGAGCCTGGGATTATTAATGGATAAAATAAATGGAGTGGAATGTGGTGGAAGAAGGAACATTTTTGGAGCTCAACATCAAGTAGATTTCTGATTTGTACTCGTCGTTTGATCCTTTCTTTTCTCCTGGGCAAACTCTATCTATTATCATGCCCATGCTCTCACTGAGGAGTTGGGTACCTATCATGATCGATTTTTCTCCCCTCTGTGACAATCTAGTGATGAAATATATGTCATAGACTTCTATCTCCAACTCTTGGTCATAAATCATGAACCTTTCTTAATCGGTATCCTACACGCTGATCAAATATTGTAATAGTTCCAGATGAGCTCGTAGACACAATGTAAAGAAGAATTTCAAGAGCCCACAGTTTCTCATGGCTTCCATACATGCATCATTTTCCATGGCTTGTTCATCTTCCTCCCTGTGTTCTTATTCTTTCCATTCTATGACCATTTTAGTTGTCAATTTCTCTCCAAAAGCATAATTGATGCTCCCATTAGCCACAAAATTGACATTTGAATCATTTAAATTGGGCGTTTTAGGAGAAATTTTGTGTGTTTATTAGTCGCGGCGATTGGCACCTCCCCTTTGAAATTCTGCAGGGTTGGGTGCGACTCCATGCCCAGAACTTGCGTCGACTGCCACAACCAACCCATAACAAAAATTCCCCCAAAAGGCATCAAAAACTAAAATGTAGGAGAAGATGAGAGGTCTTACCTAAAGAAAGCAGATTCGCAAATGACTTCCTGGATTGCCTGCTATCATATCCACAAGTTCATAGTGGAAAATGGTAAAATGCTCACAAGAGGGTGAAAAGGTAAAAAGTAAATTCTTTTTACTATTTCCATCATTTTACAACCTTTTCAAAACCCTAATTATGGTTTTGGCATATTTTTCGATTATTTTATTATTTTATCTCAAAAAATGGGGTTTACATTTGTTTCTTGTGCAACAATAGGTCCCAAACATAACGGAGATGAAGTGATGAGTTGTATTTTATTACTTATTCAAACTTGATAAAAACACGAAAAATTCACCCACTGGAGTCATCTTTCACCTCCTTTTGTGACTCTAAAAAATGGAAAGTATTGTCAAGACTCTTGTTGTTTTGAGCTTGTTAAAGGATTTGAAACACCATCTTCCCAGTATACATTTACCCTTTTTTCGGGTTGGGATAGATTATTTATGAAAAAGGAATACCTTAGTCGAACATGGCTAAGAGCTTCTCTCAAATATTGTTTTCTACCCTTTCGGATCTGTGGGACTATCTACGAAAAGGGACCTACTATATTTTTATTTTCCGCTTCTTTTCAAACTCTCTAAACATGAAAAGATGATGATTTCTTCCTTTTTCAGACTCGTTAAAACTTAATGACATTGGAAATCATCACCATGACATTACCGATTTTCTCCTTCCTAGGGCTCATAAATGTACTAGGATGGATTTTTCCAAAGGAAAAACTTACATGGAAACCATATGCTATCCCCTTCAAGCTTGTTTCCAGCAATAATTGGGGTACTCGCCAGAAATGGTGGCGGAAAATGGAACCAGTTTTCAGTCGTGTCGGCAGTATGTCACTCTTGAACATGACACTTGTCTGCAATTTGTGTCGGGTTGGGGACATCCCACATTCATCATTTTTCCTCCATGGGTTTGGGCTATCTATTTTGACCTCTCATATGATCTTTTCCTCATCATCATGACCTCATATACCTTGATGTCAAATATTGCCAAATTCCGGAGTTGTGTCACCCATATGTTTAAGAGAAGTTTCTTTTGCAGTTTTCAACCCCTGATCCTCTGTTCAGTCTTGATTCAATATCATATTATTCCTCTATCTCGTGTTGATGATGTGGGAAACATTATGGACCTCCTTCGACCGGTCACTTATTGTTGACTTTAGCTCATTATCCAGGAAGTTTATCTAGGGACTCCCTTATGGTACCTTAGAACTTAGATGCCTCAATGGAAAGTTATTCGCATTCGATGACAGGTTCTTATCATTGGCCTCCGATCGAGTGATTTCACAGGTGTTCAACGTTAGCTCATTGTTCACATTTTTCAGACTATACTTGTTGTACGTTGAGAACCATTGTCATTATTGGTGGTTTCTCTCGTGCCTATTAATAGCTTTCGTCATTGGCTGGTAATCATGTGATTTTCTTGCATGTTCAACTCCATTTCATTCATTTGCATGCTTGATTTTGTACTTGTTTGGGTTGCGATGGATCGCAAGACCCTGGGTTTTGTCTGATGAAATCTAGGCTACGGGATGATTTGGTTTATCATGACTATATACATGACTCTTTTTCTTGGATGGGTGCAACCAAACCTGATTCTATTTGTTGATGCATTTTACTGTATGGTTGCATCCATACCTGGGATCTTATTATATGTACTCTATTATGGATGGCTGCGCCCATACCGCATATTCATGTATCAGAGATATAAGTTGCATTTGATCTTATAGGTTTCCTAACGACGTCGTTTTGGTTTGGGCATGTTCTCATAAAGAATTTCACCCCTCCCTGTCTCTTGGACTTCATGCTTTAGGGGGCATTTGTTACACAGTATTTTGTCACCATCCCTGTAATCCCCATCCCAAACATTGGAGGACCATTTCACTGACCTCTGTGTATGGTCATACATTTCCATAAATTTCATTGCATCCCTTGGCATATCAAGATCATAATATCTCTTGATAATTCCTCAAGCAGACCTTCAAAAGCGTATGGTTTTAGGTCAGTGTTGGTAGGCAGTTATGGCCTTGTGCACATGAAGAAATTAACACCAGGCCACATGTCCTTTGGCACTCTGTCTCAAAAGGGCACCCACTCTGAGCTCTTTTTGGATTTTTTTTAAAAATAGAAACGAAGCCTCCAAGCTTAACAGCTTCATGAGAAAATTCATCATGGTTTGTTCGAGTGAATCAAGTCAAATTCCTCCCTTCGGCTTGTTAGTTTGTACAATTTTGCAACTCCCCAAAGGAATAGAACTCTCATGCATCTTATGTGGAATCCAAAACTTCCTCCTCCTCTCCTATAAATTGTTCCTCCTCACATTGATTCAACTAGTTGAACAATCATTAGTATAGCTAATATGTTGAAGAAAGAAGAGAAGAATCCATTATTGAGAGAGAGTTTAAGCCCATTGCCACATTGAGTCGAATTCCCAACGAATGCTCGAGACGTGCCCAACTGAACCCATCAAAGGAGATCTGCAACATCAATGCATAAGGTTATAAAATTTGTTTTCTCTATCAATAACACATGACTGGTTTCTAGTTCCAATTTTGATTCCATTTATATGAAAAGTGTTTAGCTCTCCTTAACTAGTTGAATAGTTGTATATGAATGTATATGGTTATATGTTGTCATCGTTTGTTTGATCTTTGTGCAAACGCATGAACATCATCACCAACACGGAGCACAAGGCGTGAAGACAAAGATCAAAGGAGCGGTGCCGCGTGCCACGACAAAAGAATTGGACCAAGGTAGGACATCTGTTTCGATCCATATTTCATTTATAAGATAGGAATTCAGGAGTTAAAAATGTTCCCTTGTTGCTAGACCCACGCTAGGGCTAGAGGGATCACCTCTGTTCAGAGAGCGGGTTTTCCTACTCAACACCATATTTCCATTAGATACAGAAAACATTTAATTGTTAAAATTTCAATAAGGAAAATCTCATAATATAGATAATATAATATTTAACATATTGTTATATTTTTCAAAATTTTATAAAAAATAAATAATAGAAAAATAATGAAAACTAAATTACATGAAACTCATTAATGTAGAGAATTATAAAAACATGCAAGTAAAATTCCAAACCAACAGTTACAATAAACCATATTTTCTATAATAATATGAGTCCAACATAATAATGAAATATAAAATGAGAAACTTAATGTTGAGAATTACAAAAACATGTAAATAAAATTCCAAACCAACTATTACAGTAAACCATATTTTCTATAATAATATGAGTCCAACATAATAATGAATTATAAAATGAGAAACTATTTTAATAATTGTAATTTTTTAAATATAAATTTATATTATATAAATTACTATTTTTTCATACTTTCTAATATATAATTTAGTAAACCAAAAATGGTAAAACCCAATACTATTTTACACACTTTCTCATATAAATTTTCATAAGAAAAAAATTACAAATATATAATTAGAAATACATAATTTTGATAAACTTAAAATTGTAAACCCAAATACTATTTTTTTACACTTTCTCATATAAAATTTGATAAACAAAGAATTACAAAGTTAATTTTTTATAAACCAAAAAAAATTGTAGTCTTTGTTTGAATGAGCATGTGGATGAATATTTCTGTATGTATTCTACTTGAGATGGTTTTGGTTGAAAATTAGCAAAACCTAATCTAGAATATTCCCCACAGTGGATGAAACACCCCTGATCTAAACCGTAGATGCATCCTTAGAATCAAGGTTGCTGCCAGGTGTTGAGTAATGAATAACAGTCTAGAAACTTCCTGAGATTGCTATATATGTTGCAAGATAGCTAAGGTTGGGTATGGTTAGGTTGAAAACCACCATATAACCTTATGGCAATGGCCTACGGGGTGGAACTGCCCAGTCACTTATTGGTGCATAATTTTTTTCATGTATAATGACTAAAATGATATGTACATCAACCCAAACATGTTATCCACTGGCAGAATGTACATGTAAGTTATGTTTTAGTTATGAATTTCAAGAATAGGAGGATCCTTAATTAAATTAACTCTAAATTATGTTTCTTGTAGGTAGAACCAAACGACGAATTTCTAGTAGAACCTCAACATATTCTCGATCGAATATAAATAACACTTCGGAGGCGAGCCATCCCCCAAGATAAAGTGCAGTGGAACACCTTAGCTTGGAGGAGGCTACTTGGGAAGATGAAAACTCGATACAGGAAGTGTATCCTTAATTTTTTACTTGAATGAGGTAAACACCGAGGACATTGTTCACCTTAGGCAGGGAAAGATGTAACACTTGACTTATTTCTTAAACATTTTATGTTAATTTTTTTTTTTTACAAAATACGTTTAAAAAATTTAATAAAGGAAGGGATTAACGAATATGAGTATTTGTTAATAAAAATACTTGAATTCTATTTTATGAATAAAATTTAATTCAATTTTTGGTTAACTTATTCGTAAATTAATTCCAAAATTCCAGAGTGAAAAGGAAGAGGCAGCTTTGGATAGTTACCTTCCCGAAAAAGGATAAAAAGTAAATACTAGGATGGGGAAGGTCTTTTGTAAACCAAAAATAAAAAGAGGGTTAACAAAAAAATATTGTATGAAACAGTTTTACAGAGCTACTTTGGAGCTAGTGGAGCTCTCTAACCCAAGGGAAGATTAGTCTACGCTAAGGTCCTGAGGTCTAACTTCTGCATAACACTGCTACATAGACTTTGGTACAGAGCACGGGGGGAGTTGAGGATGTGATTGCCTCTCTCATGGTAGGGTGGCACAATCAATAAAACAAAAATTAAGATAAGTATCTGTACCATCTGTTCTTATTTGAGGAAAATGATTTATAATTATGAGTTAAATTTTCTTATGTTTAATTACTTTAAGTGATTATGGATACATCTCACAAAGGAATGCAAATGTACAAAGCTATGTCTTCCTAGATTAAAACTTGAAACGAAAACACAAAGTTATTTTTATAAAATATGCAAAGATTTAGATGTATAGAAATGTACTGTTGGAAATATTTTCAATGATGGCAAAGAATCACAAAGGAGCAACACCTGAACTATCATTAAGGAAAAGGCGCATAGAAGAACCAGCAATAAGGGAAAGGAGTAGGTTAAACAACAATGCAAGAAGAAACAATAAAAGAGAGGAAGAGAGCAGCTAGGGAGGCAAGGAGCATTAGAATATCAACAAAGAGACAAAGAAGGAATGTAGCTAAGAAGTAGCAACCAAGCATGGGTGAGAAGAGGTACTGATGCAAAGAAGCAGAGAAGTTAAAAGGAGAGAGGCAAGAATACAGAGGATGTGATGCAAGGTAGACAAGTAATGAATGTGGGTCACAGGTGCAAGAAGAATGTCCGTTACCGATCAAATAGGTAACCTGACCTCAAAACGGGAACTCTAGCCCAAAAAGTCTCAAAAAACATGAAAAAACACCCCCCCAAAAAAAGTGTGTCTTCTCGAACGCACTTGGTTTTTTTTTAAGGTCAAATTTCAACATTTTATAAAATTATGGTAAAAACAAAATTGTTTCTTGAAAAAAGGATTGAAAAAACACCTCAAAAACAAAAAGTGTGTATTCTAGAACGCACTTCGTTTTTTTTGAAGGTCAAATTTCAACATTTTATAAAATTATGGTAAAAACAAAATTGTTTCTTGAAAAAAAAGATTGAAAAAACACCCTCAAAACAAAACCAGTTGATGCTGGAATAACAAAAAAAAAAATCGTGTCATAATTTTGACACTTGTAACAATGGAATTAAAGACAACATATTAGGACATTTTTTAAAATCGTAAATTTCTAACATTTTTGATAGATGATGTTAAAGATAAACAAATACATGTCTGAAGGGCTTATAATTTTGAGCAATTTTCATCCATGTTGTTAAACATAAAATATCTTGACTTTAAACAACCCCAAATTTGTAATTATTTTCAACCATAACCTTAAAGATAAAGGTAAATCTAAAGTTTTTCAATCTTAAGTGTTCAACATACTTGAACAATGAAATTATGGAGAAAATATAAGACTTAACAATTTTAAAAAATGAACAAGTAAATGAAAAAACTATCATTGCACAGAAACAAGTAAGAGTAATTTTAATTTTAAAGAATAAAAACTTATCTTTTTTCAAATCTAAGCATAAGACAAATTTAAATATAATTTCAACCAAAACCTAAAAATCAAGCATCAAAACAAAGTGTTCTATTTCAATGACGCATATAATTATTAAAACTTTTAAAAGTATCTTATACCAAATGGTAACAATACATAATATCATGGTAATATCACCGCATAATCTAAAAATTCAACATTAGTTTCTATTTTCTGTTTTACTTATAATTAAAATATCAACATTGGTACATTGAATATAACATAAATTATTTTTGTAATTTATTGTTGCATTGTCGATATTCTAAAGAAATGAATTCTTCATAATTAAAACATATAATCCAACAAACATAGAAATGTCTCATAACTTCATGAAAAATGAGATGGAAGTCAAAAATTTTATTTCAAGTTACCATGCAAAAATCAATTACATAAAAGTGTCTTAGATAGTTATTCAAAATCAACCATAGGTTCTGGCACACCATCATAATCTACATCTTCAGATGAATGGCTCAATGCAGATGAAGATGATTCATATTCTTCTCTTTCATCAACTAGTGCTCCATCTAAGTCAACATGCATGCCCACCATTTCAGAGTTCAAAAGTCTTGTAGATATACATCTACATTCTGCAGAGTCCCATCTCAACAGTAATTGTTCTAGTAGCAATTTCTTCAAAATATTTATGGTCTGCAACCAAAGAGTTCCTCTCTTTGTCAAATTGAAGTCATACACAAGTATGTCAAAATCCTCCAATTTTAAGAAATCTGTGCAGCGACGATTTATACTTGTGCCCTTTCTTTTTCTCTTTTTTCCAATTCTTTTTTCCACTACCATCTCTGGCTTGTACACACCATTGAAAGGGTGGGTACTTGTGGCATACCAATGTACATCAACAACTGTAATCTCTTCATTTTCATTAATGACCTTTATAACCTTAGCAATCTAGAATGGATAGCCAAGTGGATCTTCATCTGCTAACACTGCTATCATGCAACCCTCCTTAAGATCCTGCACAGAACCCCTGTAAAGGTCTTCCATGGCTTCACGTTGTGCACGTGATTTTCTAGAACCAATATAGATTTCTCTTTCCTCTACCTGTGGGGAATTAATAATAGCTTGAGGTTGTTGTTGTTCAACATTGTGTGTTTCCTGATGTTCATGTTCATTTGGCATATTTTGTGGCAAAAAAAAAGGAGTCTTCAAAAGCGTATCCCCATTTATTGATCTTGAAATCATATCACTTTGATTACTAAAAAAAGACTCCCACCAAACTGAATCAGCAACATCGAAGTATTCATATGTATCTCTAATACATATTTTAATTTCCTCTAGACATTCAGAATAATTTATGTCTCTCTTCTGCCTTCGTGCATTATGGAGTTCGGAAACTGACTGTAATAACAATATCTTTGATGAAAACATTGGATGCTCTGGAATGAACTTCAAAAATGTTAAACCTGATGATGGTCCCCATTCTTCAATAGTTGAATACTTCTTGCCCCATATAAGTGTTATCCCATCAATTTTTTTGATACGAAATTGATGCTGGAAGCTAATGTCGTTAAGTTTTTCAATGCATTTCTCCTCACCATGCGATCCAAAAATAAACCTTCGCATGTCAATAGTTTTGTTCCAACACATGAAAAACAGGCTCTGGAATGTACGATTTCTTAATACATTCAATTAATGATGGCAGGCTCCCAACACCTTTCCTCCTCAATGTTACTGAAAAACGACTGAACATTTGATCAATATGATCATGAGTATACCCAACAAGAAGGAAACCAACCTTTATCTTTTTAAAAATCCCCAATTCAACAAGCATGTTTAGATACCCAAAAAGAACTTGATTTGTGTTCTCACGACTTGTGTTGTCTAATTGTAAATACAAAACTTCGGTAGTCCCACCAATGAGTAACCACATCATGGATTATAGTTATGGTCGATTTGCATCATTATGGAATATTTGGAGTTGTGAAGAAAACTCTTGGAAACATCTTCTCATTAAATACCATACAACCAACCAAGTGAAACCGAATGAAATTTTCCTCCTGTAATTTTTTTGGCGTGCGGACAAAATGTGGAAGAAGTGTTTTCTTTTGGTCCATACCATCAATTATCAATCCCATATATTTATTTGGATGATCATAACACTTCTTTCGATGTTTATACAACTTTTGTCTTTCACTTGTTTGCTGATTGTGATGGTCTTGAAGTTCTTTGACAACGGAATCTGTACATAAAATAAAATAAACATATGAATAAATATATTTTCATAGTTGATAAGTATCAAATTTTAAAAAACAATGTTTTGAACACATACCTCTTTCCGCCCCTTGACATTTATCTCTTTTTGCTTTAAGAGAAGCACATGTGCTACAAATCCCCATCCTTGTCTTCTTAGGAATACGAACATTGTTGAATTCAATTTTCCATATCCTTGTAAAATAAGAATATGTAATAAAATTACCAATTCCTTCAACAACTTCTGCATAATCTTTGTATAACATGAATATTTATCGTCTCGAGAAATTATCTAGAATATGTATTGTGTCTTTATTTGGCATACACTCTCCATGATTTGAAAAGAAGTCTTTCATCCATGTCTTAGCAGTATTTGCAAACGGCCCCACCTCCCGTTTATGACGTGCTTCTGAATAATATGTGGGATCCTTTTCCAATCTAACCTGGATTCTTGACAAACGACAATTACCAATTGAATACAACATTTTGAACGCCTTTCTGCAAAGCAATACATTCCCAATATGATAATCATAACCTGCTAGTGTATATTGCATGCAACCCACTAAATATGAATTTTGCATGCTTTTATTCATTGACATATATGTTTTCCTTTTCTCCAAAGCAAAGTTGAAATCCATATTTTTCAAGCAATCCCTTCGACAACATTCACTTGAAATCAAATGAACGACAAAATTTTTTGTCGTGAGATATTTTGTCCTCGCCCTTGTATAAATGGAATGCTTTGGATTGATATGAAAAGGTCTACTCCTACTCCTAGTTGCAATATTTGCTTGCAACGGCTTCATCATTCCATCATCCTTTGTAAAAGTAGTTTCATCACCATTAGAAGGAATATTATCCTCACTATCATCATCTTCAACATAGTTAAGAAATTCATCAACATCATTGCGTGGAAAATTTTCTTTACCATCATCAGTTGAAGAAAACATTTCACAAGAATCATCGACACTTTTGTAACCCTGACTCAAAAGAAATTCTTCACCATCTTGACCCATGCTTTCAAATTCTTCCCTGGGAGGATTCAATTCTTCATCACCATGAGTGTCTTTGAAATGGTGACTTGGAGAAAATGCAATATTCAGATCTGTGCCTCTAAAATTATCATTTGCAAGAAACTCTTCATCCTCCCCTTCCTCAGTGGTGCTCTCATAATCCTTGGGATTAGGCATAAGTGGAAGCTTCGAATTTGTATTCACTAGAATTCTTCATCATGCCCCTCCCCTTCCTCACTAAAGCTCTCATAGTCCTTAGGATTGGGAATAAGTGAATGCCTTGAATCTATATTTATTGGAAATTCTTCATCCCCCCCTTCATCAGTGGTTAAATTATAATCGTTATGATTAGGATGAAGTGAAAATTTTAGCTTTGGAAATTCATCCCCATCTTCATCAGTGGTGCCGGCATAATCCTTAGGATTAGGACGAAGTGGATATTTTGACGCTGCAAATTCTTCATTCCCCTCTTCCCAAGTGGTGTCGATATAATCCTTGGATTAGGACGAAGTGCACATTTTGACTTTGCAAATTCTTCATTCCCTCTTCATCTCTAAAATAACCTTAAGATTAAGACCTATGAAATTCCGACCTGGGAATTTTTTTCGTCCCCCTCTTCATCAGTGGTGCTTGCATAATCCTTAGGATTAGGACGGAGTGGGAATTTTGACGCTGTAAATTTTTCATTTCCCTCTTCATCAGTGGTGCTGGCATAATCCTTAGGATTGGGACGAAGTGGATGTTTTGACTCTGAAACATTATCATTCCCCTCTTCATCAGTGGTGCTTGCATAATCCTTACGATTAGGATGAATTTGATATTTTGACTCTGGAAATTTTACATCCCCCTTTTCATCAGTGGTGCTGGCATACTCCTCAGGATTAGGACAGAGTGGATATTTTGACTCTACAGATTCTTCATTCCCCTCTTCATTTTTTGTTCTCATATAATCCTTAGGATTAAGCTGAAGTGGATATTCTTCATCTCCCTCTTCATCAATGGTGTCCTCATAATCCTTGGGATTAGGACGAAGTGAAACTTTTGACTCTGCAATTTCTTCATCATGCCCTTCATCACTGTTGCTTTCATAATCCTTAGGATTAAGAGTAAGTGGTATAATTGGCGCTCGATTTTTTGACTCTCTATTCATGGTGAATGAACTCTCGTTATATTCATCACTCTGAATAGAGTTGTTGTGTGACGAAGATGTTGATGTTCTAGAAAGAAAAACTTCGTTATCAGAAGAAACCATGGCTTCCAACAAGAATAGGTTGAATGATACAAATTCCTCTCCCACTTACAATATATAGCTTAAAGACTGAAAATTTCCCTCCAAAAAAATTCGCGAAAAAATTTCCCTCCAAAAAAATTCGCGAAAACTTTAACTATTTTAACTATAATGACTACATGTAAATATTTACAAAAATAACATGATGTAAATATTAACTATTTAAACTATAATTAACTACATGTACATATTTTAGATTTTAAAATTTAATCGCATGATTTTAAACATTGATTACATATAAATATTAACTATGATGACTAAATACAAATATTAACTATTTTATCTATAATATTAAATATAATTAACTACATGTAAGTATTTCATATTTTAATTTTTAATCTGAGATTATATTTGAATTATTCAATATTCAGTACATGTAAATATTAAATAAAATATTAATTATGATAACTACATGCAAATAATAAGTATTTTAACTATAGTATGAACTATAATAAATTAAATGTAAATATTTTAAATTTGAATTTTTAATCCCACATTCATTAAACAGTAAACCAATCAGACAATATACGCTATTTAAAAGGAATGATTGTTGCTATTCATCACATCACATCAAGTTTTCTGGTATTTGTTAGAGCAAATTTCTGGAGGTGTTGCGTTGGCATTGGTAACTTCGTGGAGGCATTGCATTGGCATTGGAAGCTTTGTGTCGCTATTGGTAATTTTGTGAAGGTGTTGCATTGGCATTGGTAACTTCGTGAAGGCATTGCATTGGCATTGGAGGCATTGTGTTGCTATTCGTAATTGTGTGGAGGCGTTGTGTTGGCATTGGTGACAACAACTTCTTGCATTTCAAAGGTTAGTTTTCCTTCTATTCTGTCAATTTAGAGATGATTTTGGGAAAAATCTGTTTTTCTATAGTTTTTTTGTGTTCAAAAACTACTTTTTTAAGGTTTTTAGGTTCAAAAACCTTGATTTTTTTATATTTTTTTAGTGAAGAAAATGCAAAAAAAACTGAATTTTTTAGGGTTTTAAGAACAAAAATTTAGATTTTTTTTCTTTTTTAAGACTTATAGGTTCATTTACACATAAAAATCCATAAAACGACCATGCACATAAAAAAAAAGTAATATTATAACATTTTTTATTTGTATTTTTTTTATCATAAATATATCAGTGATTTCGTTATTTAAATTTTTTTTTATTTGAGAATTTTTTTATTTTATATTTTATTTTATTTTTTTAATTTTAGATCTTTGTTTTATTTTTTTAATTTTAAATCTTTAATTTTTTTTTCTTTATTGTTTTGTTATATATATATATATATATATTGTATTGCGATATATATATATATATATATATATATATATATTAAAACAAATGTTTCTTTTTTATAATTTATTATATTGTTTTTTTTTTTAATTATATGTTCTTTAAAAATCAAACATTATTTTGATTTACTAAATTTTTTTTTTTTTTTTTTTTTATTAGTAATATTTTTTTTTAAATTGTAGAATTAAAAAAATAAATAAAAAAAATTTAAAAAAAAACATTAAATTTTTTATTTTTATGGTGCCGGCCGGCCGGCCGGCGCCACGGGCGCGGCCCAGTCTCCTCCCAGCCCCCGCCTTGGCCGAGGGCCGATTCCCAGAATCGGCCCTCGGCCATGGGGGGGCGCCGGGAGGCTGTCTGGGCCGCCCTCGTGGCGCCGCCCGGCCGACCCGGCAAACAATTATAATGTTTTTTATTTTTTATTTTTATTTATTTTTTTAATTCTGTAATTTTGTTTTTTTAATTGTTTTTTTTTTATTTTTTTTTAAATTTTTAAAATTTTTAATTTGTGTTAACAATTTTGTTTTTAATTTTGTTTTTTTTTTTAATAATTTTGATTTTTAATTTTTTTGTTTTTTTTAATAATTTGTTTTAAGAAAACATTTTATAATTTTGATTTTTTTTAATTTTATTTTGTTCTTAAATTTTTTTTTTTTAAATAATTTGTTTTAATAAAACAATCATAGAAACATTGTTATATATAAATATTCAAAAAAAAAAAATGTTATATAATATAATAAAAACATTATTAAATAATAATTGTTAAAAATTTCAAAATATAACAAATATATATATATATATATCAAAAAAAAATACAATATAATAAATTTATAAAAAAAAAACATTTGTTTTAATATAACAATATAAATTAATTAAAAATATATATATAACAATACAATTAAAAAAATAAAAAATTATATAACATTATAATATTTGTTATAAATAGTTAATAACTTTTTTGTTTTTTTTAAATATTAAACACAAACTAAAGTTTAAAAATACTAGTTTATTTTTTAAGTTTAATTTTACTGCTTTAATTTCAAACTATTTAGTTTTAGAAATACATTTTGTTTATTAAATTTATTTTATTCGCAATATTTTTCCATTAACTAATATATATATATATTTATCAGGAAAATGGCATCAAAAAAGATTTCTGTGAATGTTTCTGCACCTAGGGCAGCAGCTCCCAAATCTACGGCAGCAGCTCCCAAATCTACAGCTGCAGCTCGACGCACTATGGATACAACTCCCAAATCTAAAGTTGCAGCTGAACGCACTATGGACACTATTGGACGCAATAAGGATATTGTTGCACACACTAATAAAATTCAAGCAAGTGGGGCACCAGGTTCTTTAAAGCTTATTTCTGATTGGAAGAACGCCGAGGAAATAGATAAAACCGATTTCTCATGGTATCTTGAAGACAATGAAACGGAGGCTGATATACACATCTATCTGATTTGTGGTATGATTGACTTAAATGAGCAATATGATGTGATGGGCAGAGTACGAGACATATGTATGGTCCCGAATACAAACACTATTTATGTTCTTGCAAGGAAGGCTCAGAAACGTGAGAAGGTTAGATATCGTCTATCAATCGTCAAGTACGACACAGATGAAATAACTTCAAAATTTTCTGAAGAAATAGCAAACAACATTGCAAATAACATTGTAAGTATGCTTATTTTTATTTCCTCTATGCATTATTGTAAGGATGATTCAATTTTTTATAAATTATTGATCATTGACATGTTTTATTTTATTTCACAGGATTTTGTTCCGAGTCTTTCAAACATGTTTGATGGTATTTATATGTTGGTGCCAAATGTTATGGATGTGATCAAAACTTTCCACAAAGACAAAGAAGAGGAAAGGAGATTGAAGCAAAGAGCAATAGCTCGTGACACTGCAACAGTGCAAAGAGGGGATCAACCAAGTGTCACTAAGGTGGGTCAATCTAATAAACTTAAACATGTTTCTTTTCAAGGTGTCGAACATGAAACAGAAAATTATGATAGAATTAGTGAGGAGGAGATGAGAACTATTGTGCAAAAGAAGAAAACAGATCAGACACCAAAAAGAAAAATTGCCAAAGATCTCTCTCTTGTACCTCATGAAGGAGAGCTTGTTTATAAAGAAACCGATATGTTATCCAATAAGACTAGGAAATCAAATATTGATGAACCTGTAAAGGTCATGAGCAGCAGTGAAGAACAAATTGAAAGCTCTTACGGAAGCAGAGAAATCATAACACCAGGTGCTGAGTTAGAGGATGGCATTATTAAAACAAAACAAAATGCTATTCGACAAGAGTTGAGGAAGAATAGATTAATTCTTGGTGGCCAAACATTTGAACTTAATGTTAACCAATTTTATGGCTCAGATGAAGGGCAATCTCAATATCAAATTAGAAAGGCCCATCACCTACATGTACATAATATGAAAACATTGTTTAGGTTCAATCCATATGCGCATGTGGTGGATTATGTGGTTCTTGTCGATCCATGTCAGGTTCCCAACAAACAAGCATTTGACAAGGCAAAATGTTTTGATTATAAATATTATGTAATTGGAGGAAACCATTCAATAGAGGCTAAAAGACAATTGATTGCAGAATATCCCAATAACTATCTTTTTCAAATAGTGAAATGCATCATTTACGCTGGCTTAACAGAAATGGAATCAAAGTTATTGGCATGGGATCATAATGCAGATAATGAGTACATAATGAAAATGACTTTCATCCAAAGGGTCAGATTTATTCATAATGAATTCATAGAAAAATGTCGTGGGGATAAGACACAAGTTAGTGTAGCATTTCAAAAGGAATGTTTAATGGAAACAGGTTATCAAATTGATGAAAAAAAAGAAAAAGATGGAAAATTGAATACAAATCTCTTCAGAGGCACAGATAACATTTTTCAGTTGGCATTTAGAACTGGGGAGGTATGGGATTTGATTGATGAGATTTTTGATCAATGGGAAAATATTTCCATAAAAAATCAGAAGGTTAGAAAGAGTAAACCCATAATATGTACCAACAATAAGGGGGGTCTTGAAATGAAGTAGATTCCAAAGGATATGACTATTACACCTTGGAGAACAATGCAAGGTGTGAAGGATGATAAATTAGTCAAATCAGTATTAGCCGGTGTGAAGTCGGGTGAATTATCAATGGAAGAAATGTGTGCAGAATTTCAAAAGTAAGTTTCTTGAATTATTTCTTTCATTATAATTTTCTTTTAAATAAAACATAATGATGTTGGTAGAATTTTTTATACATGTCAATATATTAACGTTTTTAACTTGATTTATTCAGTCAGAAAATTTTTATGAAAATACAAGAACACATGGTTGAAATGTTGAATGAAGACAGTTGGGATGATGTTGTAAGCAACTACCCAGAAGAAAGTTCTACATCAACACTAAAAGAGTTTTATATTGCATTCAATAAGGTATGTTGATTTATAAATTTATTTTATTCATATTTTAACTATTTTTATTTTATTACTTATACATATCTATATATATATTTTTATGTCATTAAAGATGTCGAATAAGGATGGAAATGGAGTACCAGATACTTTCAAAAGCTTTATTGAAAAAATTAAGATGGAGAACATGAGAAGGAAGCGTCTTATGAATGTTGAACTAGATCTTACTCTTAATCATTACATTTTGAATGGGCTCGACAGTGTCCAATATCAAATAATACAAGGTGACTGTGAAGACATTGCATCACTAATACCTAAAAGGGAATATGGCCTAGTTATTGCAGATATTCCTCATGGTTTCAATTTCCCAGACATTGAATATGATAGAGAACCATATATTTATCAAGCTTTTAGTAAAGTGGTTACGGGTTTTCAAGAAGTGACAACATCACCACTTTGGCGATTTGTGACATTTCATTCAGACACACAGTTTCCAATGTTATTAACAAGCTTCAAGGGTAAATCAAACTCAAGGATGCAACTTACATTGTAAGATTTTGAAATTGTATGTTTGATTCCTCCTAAAAAAATTTATTCATGTAAAATTTAATTGAACTTTTACTATGTTATGTTACAGGCAAAAGTCAAATATTGTTTCTTCCGAAGATCAACCTATTATAAATGATTGTGAGTTCATCCATGTTGAATGTTGGACAAAAGAGGATAGCTATAAGCATATTATTATGAATCAAGTAGATGGGAAGAGTCATAGTCAAGTATTGGTTTATGATGCAGTGGTAAGAAAACTAACATATGAGGATAAAGATGCAAAAGGAGATATAGTTAAAATTTATCAAAAACCACAAGTATTGATTAACTATCTTATAGATCTATGTTCAAATGAAGGAGAATGGGTTTTGTATTTATTCTCAGGTTCAGGTAAGTTTTAATATACAAATTTAAATTTAAATATTGTCTTTTTTACTTTTTATGTCTCCATAGTAATTTTCTTACTTATTTTTTTGTGCTTGATGATTAGGTACAACACTAGCATGTTGCCTACAAAAAGGAAGAAATTTCATTGCCATTGAGAAAGATCCAGTTCAATGCAAATTTATTCAACAAAGAATTAACGCTCTTAAATTCCTTCCAGATGCGAAGCAAGAAGTTGGTTTGAGGAAAGGAGATTTTAATGAATCAAGTGTGGCAAAAAAAGCAAAGGAACCTCAACCACCATTATATGGAATGATTGGAAAGGGACACTTTGGAAGATTTGCTGACATGAAAGATCCATTAGAAGACGGCGATGATGAAAATGAAGAAGCAAATGCTGCAGAAGAAGCCATCAATGCCGTTCTAGATGATGTTGAAGATGTATTAGTTGATATTGTTGATGATGTTTAAGTTATGCTTGCAAAGAAAGCTTATTTTTCAGAACTACTAATCAGCTTTACTTGTAATGTTTAAACTTTGATATTTTATGAGAACAACCCCTTTTTTTATGCAAAAAACATGTGATTGCTATTATTTTTTGACATAAAATTGAATAAAAATGTTGTTTTCTTAAGTTTTTTTACTAAAATTCTCCCAAAAAATTAGTTTATTTAATATGTTTTTTTCAACAAAAACTTTGTAAAAGTGTATTTTTTGCATTGTATTTATATTGAAAAATTGTATTTTTTTGTCATATGGTTCAAAATATTGGTTTTTTAGCGACAATTTTTTGATGTGCATTGAAAAAATATTTAACAATACATAAACATGTAGAAAATATAAACTTTAGAATATTGACCCTTTTTCCATCTTTTATCTATGTGAAAAAGTGAAGATATCATTACAAGTTTTTATTTAAAAAAAAATATTTTTTTATTTTTAAAACACAAGTACATAAATGCACTTAAAAATAAACATCTCACAGAAGAAGAAGACATTAAAAAATTTATAGTGTCAAAATCAATGCTATAAAAAAAACGTTGGTGATGATACACCACCACTATTCAAAATCGACATAAAAAACACCACTTTAAAAAAAAAAAAATATTAAAAAAAAAAAAACAAAATGAAAAAAAATTAAAGTGCCAAAAACATGCTCAAATTTTTTTTTCTTGATTCTGCATCGCCACCTTTTCAAAATCAGGTGTTTTTCTTGATATTTCAAAAAGTAGAGTAACATTGAGGTTACCTGTTCGACTGAGTAACATTGTTCAAGGAGCATCGGAAAGCAATGAAAGCGAGAGACAAAAGAGACCGATGAATGCTTATCAGGTGGTGGATGAAGCGAGAGAAGCGATGAATTTCTTCACCGCCGAGCGAAGAGAATTGGACCGTGCGTGACGCAATGAGGCTGAAGGTCTTACACATGAAAAGAAACACTGAAGAGGCGATTAAACAAAGATGGTTTAGCCAGGCGAGACGAGCGGCTGATACGAAAATGAAAAGAGTAAATGTTGAGTGTGATAACTCAAGACGGCATTGAAAAAAAAGACAAGTCTCGAGGAGGAAAGAGATGTGTGGAGAAAGCTGGAGTTACTGGTGTGGACGATGTAAAGCAAATGAAAAAGTTGACTAAGGCAAAAAAGTTGCTGAATCATTCCGAGGGATGCTGAACAAAGCGGTCGAAGATTAGATTGAAGAAAGTGAAGGCGAGATGATGGATAGAAGGAGCTCAGTGCTTCGAGAAGAGGTTTCAAACAAATACGCGACATTTAAGAGTTTAGGCGTAAAGGCCATGAGTGGGAAATTTAAGTTGTGTGCGATGTGAAGCGGAGAAGGGACAGGTGTTGGCATGACGCAATATTGTAGATCACAAAAAATAGAGGTAACCACTAAGTTAAATGGTTATAATTTGTGAATTGTGAAGTACGGGAAATGACGTAAATATGATGTGGCAGTGATGTAAAGATGACATGGCAGTGATGTGGTGATGACGTGGCAGTGATGTGGCAAGCTGACGTGGTAGATGACGTAGCCCTGATGCCATAGATCGCAAGAATTAATGATGACATGGCACAGTGACGTGGTGGTGACATGGCAGGGTGATGTGGCATGATGACGTGGCCCTCGCCTGCATACCGCACATAGTAGCACTTAAGGGATAGCAGTAAGGTGAATGCAAGTTAAGTTAAAGTTTTGCAATGTGAAATGGAGGGACACGTGTTGACCTTGTGCAACATTGCATCTCACAAGAAATAGAGTTTAACTTCAAAGACATCACAAGTTATGTTGCTTTGGCTGCGATGTGGTAAGGATGAAGCGACGCGATGCGATGAAGGGAGTCCATGTGGTAGCACCGCGCAAGAGCGTAGATCGCAGATCACATGGTTTATGGTTTATCACTATTTGTAGAGTGGGAAACCTGTGGGGAGGTGTTTGCGATGAATTGTGATTGTTTCAAGCTTCTCTGGGACCCGATAGCCATGTTCTATGTATGTTACATGCGCGTTGTTTGATTGCTAACTATGTATGTTAATACATTGTTTTGATCGCTAAACTTATGTATGTGGAACAAACGCCGAAATTGGACTCTGCTACGTTATAAAGGGAGTTATGTGGGCCATACCCCATAGGTCAGAACAAAATGACATGAATTCATAACAAAGGACCAAGAACTCAAGAAGAATAGTGTTCTGGAAGTAAAGAAAATGAAAAGGATAAACCCGGAAGAAGAGTCAGGTGACAAGGGGCAGTTATGCAGCAAAGTTGGAATATAACGAGAGAAACAGAAAAGACAAAAGCACGACAAGAAGAAGAGGAAAAACACACAACAAAGCTAAAAAATTGAAAGGGTTGAGTAAAATAATTGATTGTAACTGTAATTGTATTATTTATTTTTTATTTTTTGTGATGCAAAGGAAAGTGTCTGTAGGAAAATAAAAACTCCAATGTAATACTGAAATGAGTACATAATGTTGCAACATCTTGAATGTGCTGAGTGAGAAAATGAGAAGGTGGAAGGCAAAGAGTCATACCTTTTCATTTCATATTCCCATATGGAATGAAAATATCTATGAGGTGATATCTATAAATGATGTTATTGTGATATGCATAAAGAAGTTAGATAGTGGAAGAAGAAGAGATAGTAGATAGAGAAGTTGTGAAGATCTAGAGATGATATAAAGAATACTTGAAGGCTAGAAGGACAACAGTGAAGAAGGAGAAAAACAAAGATGATATCCAGGTAAATCGGCATATGTTTTTATTATAGAGTGATGAAGTTGGTGCTTCCATATCAAGTTGTAGTTTGATAGATGTCGAGTTGTAGCTAGTTGAGGTATGAGACTCCCCTGGGTTGTAGGCTATAGAAAATACATGGGATTTTATGCTTCCATTTCAAGTTGTAGCTTGATAGATGTCCAATTGGAGTTTGTTGAGGTAGGAGCCTCTTGTGGATTGTAGCCTATAGAAAATAGATAGGATTTTTAGCTTCCTTGCAAGTTGTAGCTTGCAGAATTTGAGGTAGTAGCCTCCTATAGGTTGGAGCCTAGAGAAAATTAGTGATGAGACGGAGTTGGAGCTTGCCTTTTCATCACAAAAGTAATAAGATGTGGTTTTCTCCCTTATGGTTTTCCACTTATATCTGTTGTCTATGTGCATGATGATTATGTGTTGATATTCTGTATTTAATCTACTTAATACCTGCTGCTCACTTATTAATATTGTTCTTCTATTATACATTAAGTTGATCATGAAATGAAGGTGTAAATAAGTGTAAAAGAAAGTTTTAAGAGACTGTGAATGCATTAAATTGATTCACCCCCCCTTCTAAGTTTAACTAAGGGTTCAATAATTGGTATTGGAGCCAGTTCCTTCTATATCAGTTTAACAACTGGAAGGAGATCTTAGGTCCCCAATATGGCTAGCCAAGAAGGATGCTCAACAAACGAAGCCCCTTTTTTTATTGGCACAAAAAATAAGAATGAGGACGTACATAATGTCTCTAGGATTAGAATTTTGGGTTGTTGTGGAATTACGATATCCTCCAAAGGACACTAACATAGAGAAAGAAGCCAAACAAGATTTTATAGCTAATGCAAACGCTATGAATGCACTCTTAAGTGGTTTTTGTGAGGCAGAATTTATCAAAGTAATGCACAGTAAGACTGCTAATGAAATATGGGATACATTAGAAAGTATCCATGAGGGAGATAAAAAACTGAAGATGGCCAAACTACAAACCTATAGAGCTCAGTTTGAAAATGTAAAAATGAATGAAGATGAAGATATAGCGAGTTTCTTCTTAAAGGTTGTGGAAATTATGAACAACATGAAAGCTCTAGGAAAACCCATTAAGGAATATGTGAGTGTGCAAAATATATTGAGATCTTTACCATCCAGGTTTAACACTAAGGTTTCAGCCATAGAATAAACAATAAATTGGGAAACCTTGACCACAAAACAATTTCTTGGAAACTTGACGACTTATGAGATGAGACTTCCATAGGGGAATTCAAATGTGAGGGAGGAAAACTTGAGGTAGAAAAATGCATGAAAGAGAAGGAAGATGCATTGTCATGCTCAAATGAAGAAGAGGCCAAATTTGTCAAAAGATTGGATAAAGGCACGAGTAAATACAAAGGTAAACTTCCATTTAAGTGCTTTAACTGTGGAAGAGTGGGGAACTATGCATCTAAATGTCCTCATAAGAAAACAAAGAACCAACCACAAGAGATAAAGAAAAACAAAATAAATAAATGGAAGAAAGGGAAGAGATTCAATACAAAATCATTTTATGTTCAACAAGATAGTAGTGCATTTGAAAGCTTAGATGATTCCTAAAATAAAGAAGGAACCTATGAATTTTTGTTGAATGCCAAGGAAGAGCCTGAAGGATTACTTCTAGAAGATGAGGAATAAGGTGAGGTAGATTTTGAGGGGGAGATAAGGAGTGCCCTGGAGGAAATAGAAAGACATAAACTCAAGTGCATAAAATAGAAATACATTCTCTTGAAATATTTAAAGGAAGGACCATATTCAGAAAACATCATTCAATTGAAAGTAGAAATTGGAGAAGCTATGAAGGTGGAAGACATTCTGCTAAAGAAAATTAAATATAGACATTAGGAGCAAGAGAAATTTGAAGAAGAAGTGGTTTTCTTGAGAAAGAAACTAGAAAACACCCAAATGGAATTGTCTATGAACACTCCATGAATGAAAAGCTCTGAAAAGTTAGACAAAATACTAAATTCTCAAAGATCTCCTCTCATAAAGGCTTGGATAGGCTATGAAAGAGAAACAAGTAAGTCCAAGGTAGAAGATAACATGAATATCATTTTTTTAAAAGCTTTAAAGGATAATGAAGCAGCTCAAAATATTCCTACAGAATTAGAAGCCAAAAAGAACATGACTTGCAATGAAGTAAAAAGAAGCAAGCAAAAACCTCAAATGACAGAGAATGAAATGAAGAAACAATCAGCTAAAAAGGATCTTACACTCCTGAATATGAATTGAATAAATTCGAAAGCAAAGGAGATTCTTTCCTCCTATGATAAATATCACCAGTTTTTCCTGCCACGAACCTGGACATATTGCAACATACAATAAGACAAATCAAATCCAGTCCAACCAACTAAAAGTGCAACCAGTTAAAGGAATACCTCAAGCAAACAAATGGATAAGACAATCTATCACCAGGTACACAAAGTATATCCATGGCTACTCTTATGCATGCAATAATTTTGGACATAAACTTGTTGAATGTAAATTATGCTCAAAAGGGAGCATAAAATATTATACATCAGCTCAAACATACCTTGGTAAAATAAGATGTTATGTATGCCTCAAGCTTGGTCACAAATAAAAAGACTGTAAACTTCCATATACATTAAAGAACTCTAGACAGATGATGGAATCCAATCAAATCAGACAAAATTGTGAATCAAAAATAATTGCAAACATTATGAAGAACCCCAATAGAGTATGTAAGGAAAAGAGAAAGGGGGAGCCTGTTACTTCAATAACATAATGAATCCATCATAGTCTCAGGGGGAGCTACTCTAGGAAGCAATGCAAATATCCAGCCAGCAATAGATAACAAGCAACATCCCAAGGGGAGAGTAGTTCATAAATAGTCCCCATAAAAGTATTCCAAGAAGAGCTCCTTGGAATAAGAATAGCTAAAAGTTCAGGAAGGGAAACGACACTTCCTCGGACATAAAACAATAAATGAAGAAGGATACCTCAAGCATTCAATATGCGACAATATTGATGGAAGGAGAGAAGGTAGTAAGCAACCATGGTGATAGAGGGGTCATAAACCATGAACATGTAAACTAAGAAGACAACAACACACTAAGTGATGAATGGTTAAAATCACAAAAATTATGCTTTGAGATATAGAACTAGAAAGATCCATAGAAGATGATCATACTGTGAATCACACTCTAAGAGTTAACAATGAATCAAATTTAAGAAGGATGAGTAGGAGAAATGTTTATCATCATGGTATCATTACAAATTTCATCTATAGAAGGTCCCCTTGGAGGAAAGAAGTTAAATTAGTGATAAAACTATGTGTGGTCTACCCTTGTAGATTCCAAGTAGAGAAATTGAATATGTTTTCTTGAAGATCATTTTATCTAGAAATATTGAATTGTATATAAAGAAACAATGATTCCGGAGTAGTCCTAGAATGGAATATGCAGTGACATTAGTTTAAACCAGGAATGACACAATAAGCAAAATAAAAATGATGCCAAGATCAGGTTTAGTATTTTGATGATCGCTATTGAGAACAGTGGAGAGCTCAATAGTAGAAGCTATGAAGGTTGTCTTAACCATGGGTGCATGTGCAAGCTAAAGTGAAGTTACTGCATGAATTGTCAAATTAGTATCAATTGGTATTGAAAACAAGAAACCTGCCTATCAATAGAATCCCAAGTGTTAGCAGTGGAGCAGTGGTATGGTACAGGTCCTCAAAATCAGAGTATTATGGCAGAAGTACATCAAGGTAGTATAGCCAACGTTATTTATATTATTAAAGCATGAAAAGGTCAATAATAGTGCTAAAGGATCATTATCTAGCTTGCACTTGAAGTATTATATTGAGCATTGAAGAAATATCTATTTCTATATATAACTGCATGCCTTCCTCAAGTCAGTATAGATATATATTCAAGGCCTTTGTCTTAAGAACATTCATAAAAATGTGTGAAGTCTGTGTGCTGATATTTCAGTTAAAAAACTTGAAGATGCTTTTGTTGAAGATCATCATGATAGAACAGTTAAAGTATCTGAAGTATGAAGGTATAGTTGGGTTAATCTTACATTCGAAGCTCAAGAGTATCTTATTGATTCATCTAAAGCCTACTTCAGTAGAAATGAATTGCTGATATTTCACCATTGAAGAGAGGTTGATCATTGACATACATATCCCTTATGTCATAAATAAAATTGCATAATTGATAAGTGAGACTAACCAATGAATTGAATGTATATAGCCTCAAGGGTTTGTTTTTAAAGGACGAAGGCCTAAACACAACTTAGAGAGAGGAAATGAAAAGATAGAATCTACAATGGGAGAAGTGCAACCCTTTTTCATTGATGTGAAAGGGGGAAGAAAAGTAAGAAGAAGAAGAAAGGATATTCTAAAAAGAAAGGAGAGGAAGAAAGACACTTCTCAGAATGAAAAGGGAACAAAGTCCTGGAGGAAGTACTGGAGTATTGCCATCAATGCCAAAGGGGAAGGCTGTTGGAAATAGTGTCATTGATGGCAAAGGAGCACACAGGACCAACACATGAACTATAATTAATGAAACAGAGTAGAGAAGAACCAAAAATAAGGAAAGGAGTGGATTAGGCAACAACGTAGTAAGAAAGCATAAAAGAGAGGTAGAGGAGTAGCAGAGAGGTAAGGAGTAGCATTAGACTATCAGCAGAGGCAACAAAGAAGTGAATGCAACAAAGAAGAAAGGCGGACAAGGAGCATATGCAGCTGAGGAAGCAAAGGAAACAAAGAAGCAACAAATGTAGAGAGGCAGTGAATGTAGCAGAGGCAACGAATGCAACTAAGAAGGCAACAAAGAAGCAAAGACAATAGAGGCAACGAATGTAGCAGAGGTAGCAGATGAGGTAGAGAGGCAGAAAATTTCTTTAGCGCACAACAAAATGCAATCGGATTTGCAAGACATAATGAGGAATAGAGATCTTACATAAAACAGAAGTAGAGAGAAGTGAGAGCTAAGAGACAGAGAAGGATTTAATCAATATGAAAAGGGTAGATGTCTAGTGTGATAACTCGGGATAACATTAAATAAAAAAGACAAGCTTAGGTGGAATAGCATGGAGAAACCAAAGTTACAGAGCGGGACAATGTAAGAAAACAAAAAATCAACTAAGGCAGAGAATTATTTGAAGAATTCCAAGGGAGGCAAATGGATGGTCAGGATTAGATCACAAAAGTGAAGGTGCGAGATGGATGACGAAGATCAAATCGCTTCAGGAATGATTTTGCAAATCGCAACATTTAAGAGTTTAGCGTTAAGGCCATACCAGGGAAAGTTAAGTTGTGTGTGATGCGAAGTAAAGAAGGGACACGTGTTGGAACAACACAATATAGAAGATTGCACGAAATAGAGGTAACCACTAATTTAAATGGTTATAAGTTGTAAACTACGAAATAAAGGAAATGACGTAAAGATGATGTGGCAGTTATGTGGAGATGATGTGGTAATGATGTGGTAAGATGACATCGCAGATGATGTGCCCCTGACCCCACAGATCGTAGGAATTTAGGATGACATGGCATGATGATGTGGACCTTGCCCGTATACCACACATAGCAAATATTAAGGGATAGCAGTAAGGCAACTGCAACTTCAGTTAAATTTTTGCGATGCAAAATGGAAGGACACGTGTCGACCTTGTGCAACATCGAATCCCACAAGAAATAGGGTTTAAATTCAAAGACATCGCAAGGTATGTTGTTTTGGTTGTGATTTGGTAAGGATGAAGTGACACGATGCGATGAAGGGAGTTCACATTGCAACATCGCACACAAGCGCAGATCGCAGATCACATGGTTTTTATTTTATCGCTATTTATAGAGTGGGAAATGTGCAGGCAAGTGTTTGCGATGAATTGTTATTGGTTCAAGGTTTTTTGGGACCCGATAGCCCTATTTTGTGTATTTTATATACATGTTGTTTGATTTCTAATTATGTATGGTAATACGTTGTTTTGATTGCCAGACCTATGTATGTGGAAAAAACGTCGAAATTGGACCCTACTGCTTTAGAAAGGGAGTTATGTGGGCCATACCCCACAGGTCACAAAGAAATGAAATGAACGCATAAGAAAGGACCAAGAACTTAGGCAAAACAGTGTGGCGATAGTAAAGAAAACAAAAAGGCTGAAGGCGGAAGAAGAGTCGGGCTAAAAGGGGCACTTATGCAACAAAGTTTAAATATAACGACAAAAATAGAAAAGACAAAAAGAAAACAAGAAGAAGAGGAAAAATGCACAACAACGCTAAGAAATTGAAAGGGCTGAATAAAATAATTGATTGTAACTGTAAATGCATTATTTATTTTATATTGTTTGTGATGCAAAGGAAAGTCTCTGTAGGCAAAGAAAAACTCCAATGTAATAATGAAATGAGTACATAGTGTTGTAGCATCTTGAATGCGCTGAGAAACAAAATGAGAAGGTGGAAGGAAAAGAGTCATACATGTTCATTTCATATTCCCATATGCAATGCAAACAACTATGAGGTGATGTCTATAAATGACGTTATTGTGATATGCATAAAGAAGTTAGAGAGTGGAAGAAGAAGAGAGAGCAGATAGAGAAGCTATGAAGATCCATAGATGATATAAAGTAGTCTTAAAGGCTAGAAGGACAACAGTGAAGAAGGTGAAAAACAAAGCTGATATCTAGGTAAATCATCATATAATTTTATTGTAGAGTGAGGAAGTTGGTGCTTCCATATCAAGTTGTAGCTTGATAGATGTCTAGTTGTAGCTGGTTGAGGTAGGAGCCTACTCTCTGTTGTAGCCTATAGAAAATAAATGGGAGTTGATTCTTCCATTTCAATTTGTATCTTGATAGATGTCCAGTTGGATCTTGTTGAGGTATGAGCCTCCTGTGGGTTGTAGCCTGCAGAAAATAGATGGTATTTGGAGCTTCCTTGCAAGTTGTAGCTTGCATAATTTGAGATAGTAGCCTCTTGAAGGTTGTATCCTACATAAAATCAATGGTGAGAGGGAGTTGGATCTTGCCTTTACATCACAACAATAATAAGATGTGGTTTTATTTCTTATCGGTTTCCACTTATATCTGTTGTATATGTGCATGATGATTATGTGTTGATATTCTATATTTAATCTGCTTCATACTTGTTGCTCACTTATTAAGATTGTTGTTCCATTATACATTAAGTTGATCATAAAATGAAGGTTTAAATAAGTGTAAAAGTAAGTTTTAAAAGACCATGAATGCATTAAACTGATTCATGCCCCCCCTCCCCCCAGTTTAACTAAGGGTTCAACATGTACAAGTATTTTTGATAACTAGGAGGATACAAACATTGTGAATAAATCTCTAAATAGCCAAAAAAATGGAAGGATGCTAACATAGTGGAGTTCTAGTATAAAACTACAATGTGTGCCATAAAAAAATATAGGAACAATTATGTTCCCTCTATAAAATAAGAAAAGATCTAGAAATAAATCACTACAAATATGTATATGATAAGGAATAACCTTCTATGTGCTAGCTTTCTAAGAAACAACTAGTAGTGCCTCACAAATTGCATTGTTAAGTAGCATAAAAAACATTCAGAGGGAAAATGTGAACTTGACACTGAGGATTAGGATTCAGATTCCATGGATAATGGACTCAAACCCTTTGTCCTCAGGATGTTTGAATGTAAAGCTATATAAATTATTTTTCATAACAATATAGAAAAATAAATAATTAATAATAAATCCACTCGAACCATATATACAGGGAAAAACTGTATAGTGAACTAAAATTCAAAAAATATAATGATACACATCGCAATATGAAATATACCAGAAATTCACATGTCTTAAGTACAAAAAAAATCCTTTTATAATAATATAGAAGACAACTGAAGCAACAGACTTATATGTAAAAATATAATTTATGCATTTAGCAATGACAATTCAAGTCTCAGGGTTAACTCAGGCCGCGTAAGACTGAGAAGACGAAGGTAGGACGCTCAAAAGATTCTTATATAGAAAATAGAGAACGATATGCAAATATCATTAGAAACTATCATATTAGACTTCAAGGTCAAGAGGAAAAGAGAGAAGAACTATAACCAAAATCATATACACCAGATACATGCTTTTGGAAGTAAGTAAAGAAAAAAAACTAGAGCTTAAACTGTCGAACTTGGCCCAGCCATAAGTAGGGTGGGTAATAACCATTTCAGGTTCAAAACCTGTACAACCAGGGTTCAACCCTCAGAGAATATTTGAAGAGAAAATGTCAACCAATAGAAAATGAAACCCTTGCTTCGTAGGTTCATGACATAATTGTATCATGGTGGTGGCGACTATAGTAGCAGGTATTGTGAAGCCCTCAAGCTGCCAACCTGCTTGCTGCACAAAAAAAACTAGAAAAACCACTATGCCAATGAAGGAATCACCACACTAGTTGCAAAACATTAAAATTGCAAATATCTATGCAAGAATGATAGAGAACCGACATTCGGGTAGGGTTAGTTACCCTAACCCCCTCCCAAATCATGTTCGCCATTGAATCTATATCTGGAGAATTGAAGATTGACACAAATATCTAGATAAGCATGAGAACTTCCATGTGCCTCCTCTATGTGCACGATAAGTGTATTGGCGAGAGGTTGGTTACTGGATGGATCGGGGTGGAGGAATGATTTATTAATAATCACATACGAGACTTAATCAATATCCCATTAAAGTGCAGATCTTAGTACTTTGAAAAATCAAACCAATTCAAACAAATAGTCCATAAACTTATGATAAGCATGGTTGTGTACAAAAGATCCACATTAATAATAAATTTTGTATCCATAACATTATTCCATATCCTTAGTATGTGAAAATATTCATATTATATTACATGACATTGTCTACTTAGGATATGGTAGGTTAATTTTTTATTTTTTTCATGGTAAGTTCTTATGTATGTATATGAAAACAAACTCTTGACAATCAAGTTTTTTTCATGTACTTTTGTAAAGGTTTTCTGTGTGAATTACTTTCTGAAACTAGTTAGGTAATGGTATTTTGTTGAATTACTTGACAATTAAGTATTTTCATGTATTTTTGTAAAAAAATTCTCAGTGAATTACTTTCTGCAAGTAGTTCTGTAATGGTGTTTTGTTGAATTAATTTCCTGAACTATTGTCTTTTCAAAGGAATTCATTATCTGTGGTCAAGGTGATTACTAAGTGAATTACTTCCTAGAAATAAACTTGGCATATGATGAGTCATGTAGTTACAAGTAAGCAAAATTGGGCGTACGATGAATCATGTGGTTACAAGAAAGTATAGGTATTGAACACACATGACATGAAATAATAGTAACTACAGTAGCTGGAAGTGCACAATAGGTGAGAGAGAAACTCTTTTTTCTTAAAGGAATTTGGGTTAGTTTCGGGGCCCAACTAAATCGATAGAAATGCCAAGAAGAATCCCTAATTCCAAAAGAAACGGAGAGCACAAAAAAAAAATTGACAAGAAACACCTGAACGCAGCTACATTTTCTTGTTTACACACAACAATTTCAAATAGAAATGGCGATGGCAGTCTCTTGTTGAGCATCAATTTTTATACAAAAATATGTGTCGGTTACAATAATTAAAATATCATTTTTCTAAGGCGGTGTTTTCCCTTTCACTTCTGGAGATGATGGTGACCCTTTGACGTTTCGAAAAGTCATGGTGGTGAGGCACTGCAGGAGGTGAGGCGCAGGCTATGCAGGTGGCGTTGGCAGTGAGATAATTATGCTAACATTCTCCCCCTTATTTATTTCACAAAAATAAAAAGAACAAAACTTTGCTATTAGATAATAATGTCGTTACATCATACATACTCCTATGTTTTCCCTGTGAGTTTCAAACAATTCTTTTCCCAAGGGTTTTGTAAATATGTCTGGCAAATATTCTTCTAATCTGCAAAGCTCCATACATATTTCATTATTTCTTACTAATTATTTAATGAAATTATACCTCATATCAATATGTTTCCTATTCTTATGGAAAACATGATTTCATGATAATGCGATAGCGGATTTGTTATCACAGAAAATTTGAGTTGGTTCTTTCTGTTCATGCAGCAACCCAGTCAAAATTCTTGGCATCCGCAGAGTTTGAAATGTTGTTGTTGTCGCTACAACATACCCTGCTTTATTTGATGATAGAGTCACAATGGATTGCTTCATTAATTCCCATGAAAATGCACCTAAACCAAAACTGAACACATATCCAGATGTGCTCTTCCTGTCATCAATATTACCTGCAAAGTCATTATCTATATATCCAGTCAGTTTAAAATCTGAATTAGATGTATACAACATACCATAATTTCTTGTTCCAACAACATATCTTAAAATCCTTTTTCCAACTAGCCAGTGGGTACTCTTAGGAGACTCAAATAAAACTTACAACAAACATTATATGAGGCCTTGTTGCAGTCAAATACATAAGACTTCCAACCAATTTCTTATACAAGGTTGGATCAATATTTGAGCCTTGATCATCCTTACTAAGTTTTGTACCAATTGCAATTGGGGTTACAACTGGCTTACAATTTTCCATCTCGAACCTTTTCAATATATCCTTTGCCTACTTAGATTGAAAAATGAAAATACCATCTTCAGGTTGAGTTACTTCAATACCAAGAAAATATTTCATTCAGCCTAAATCAGTCATATCAAAATTTGTTTTCATGCTTCTCTTAAAATCATCTACTGAGAGATCTCTAGTGAAAATCAAATCATCGACATACAAGCACGCAATAAAACTTTTACCTTCCTCGTTTACTTTTGGATACAAAGTTGGCTCACTTGGACTCCTAATGAATCCATTATTATTCATATATTCATCAATTCTACTGTACCACACTCGAGGTTCTCGTTTCAATCCATATAATGCTTTATTTAATTTGTAAACTTTATCTTCTTTACCATCAAATTCATATCCAAGAGGTTGTTTCGCATAAACCTCTTCATCCAAAAACCATTTAAAAATGCATACTTAACATCCATTTGATATATTTTCCATTTTTTTTGTGTAGAAATAGTTAATACCATTATTACTGTGTCAATTCTAGCTACAGGTGCAAAATTTTCATTATAATCAATACTAAGTTGTTGACTGAACCCCAGAGCTACAAGTCTTTCTTTATGCTTTTCAATTTCACCTTAAGCATTCACTTTAGTTTTGTAAATCCATTTAACACCTACAATATTCATACCTTTAGGAAAATATACAAGTTCCCAAGTATTATTTCTTTCTATAGCATCAATTTCTTTATCTATATATTTTATCCAAAAATTTTCTTTCATTGCTTCATCGGAATTTACTGGATCATATGCAAGTAATGAAAAACTCAAAACTTGATCTATTTCATCATTCTGCTTTTAAACTTCTAGTTTTCTGACCTTTAATTCTATCCTTTAATGTAGCCATTATAGGATTAGATTCATTACTCACCTCCAACCTTGTTCTTTGCTATCCACCATAGCTTCCTGGTTCGCCATGTTCCTGATTTCTCGGTGTTCTACATTGTAGTGGACTGAATCTTGGTGATTGGCTTGTTGAAGTGCTTGCAACATGCGTATATGGAATCGACTGTCAAACTTGTGCCTCTTGTTGATCTTCATTATCATCTCCATGAGATAATACAAATCCCTCTGGAGCAGATTTATCTATGCTTCCATCCTAACCTTCTTCTTCATTGAATTGAACATCTCTCATAATAGTATGTTTCTTGGTGATGGGATTATAGGGTTTATATGCTTTATATTATTCACTATATCCAATAAATATTCATTTATCACTTCTATCATTTAACTTCTTTCTCAATTATTTAGGAACATGTGCATAAGCAACACAACCAAAAATTCTTAAATGAGATATATGACAACTCTTACCATTCCATGATTCTTTGGGAACTCCATCCTTCACGCTCTTCGTCGGACTTTTGTTAAGGATATAAACAATAGAAGCTACTGCTTCTCCCCAATATTCATTTGGTAAATTATTTTCCTTCAACATACTTCGAGTCATATCCATAATAGTTCGATTTTTCCTTTCATCTATCGCATTTCGCTGAGGAGTATAACGTGCAGTAAACCGCCTCTTGATTCCATGCAATTGACAAAACTAAATGAAATGTGTTAGCATATATTCACCACCTTTATCTGATCTCAAAATTTTAATATGCTTTCCACTTTCCTTTTCAACCGTAGCTTTATTTCTTTTAAATACAAAAAATCCTTCAAATTTCTATTTCAGAAGATAAACCGATGCTTTTTTAGTGTAGTCATCAATAAAAGTTAAGAAGTAAACATTACCAGCGAAAGAAGGTGTTTGCATCGGTCCACACAAATATCCGTGAACAATATCCAATGGAGCTTTCCCCTTGTACGAAACTCCAGAAACAAATTTCTCTCTATGATGCTTTGCAAGTATACAACTTTCACACGAACAACTTTCACACGAGCTTGTTGGATTTTGAATATTGGGTAACCATTTAACGATTTGTTTATTTTGTAACAAATCTAGACCACCAAAATATAAATGACCATATCTTAAATTCCACAACCACGATTCATCTAAATTTTTATTTTTATAAGCATTCAAGGAGGGAGACAACTCATTTCTCATTATAAGATGAAACACCTTATTCTTTGTCATTTCTACTCTTGCTATCAACTAATTGCTTGGATATTTGTCAATGATAGTACACATATTATTCTTGAATAAAACTATACTTTTTCTCTATGAGTTTTCCAATGCTCAACAAATTGCATTTTAAGCTTGGTGCATAATACACATCATCAATTGTTCTTCTCTTACCATTCTAGTATAAAAACAAATTTCTCCTTTACCTTTAACACATTCCTTATTATTGTTAGCCAACTTGACTTAAGACTGAATACTCGTGTCTAGAATGGAAAACAAATATTTGATTCCCGTCATGTGATTGCTGCAGCCACTATCTAAAAACCAAATATTATCTGAACAGTCTTGAGTTACATTACAAGTCAAAAAAACTAACTTATTATTATCTTCAAATTCTTGTGAGATGTGTGCAGATTGCTTACCAACATCTACCTGCTTCTTCAAACACTTAGTAGAAAAATGACCATATCTCTTGCAATAATAACATTGAACTTTAGACATATCATACATTTGATTTCCTTCATGCCACATTCTATTGTTACTCCCCCTTAAATTAAAAAGACTTTGCTAAGATTTCTCTTCATGCTCATAATAATCTCGTGAATGTCTTTGATCAACTATTATGCCGCCTCTTACTCAATTAATCTATCTTCCTCTGCCTCTTCCTCTATTAAATTGTAGCTAAGTTTTGAAGGAATTCTCCAATGTGCTATCATCATATCTTGACATCCTTGATTCATGCACAATCAACGAACCAATCAACTCTTCAATTTTCATTTGACTTGTATCCTTGAAATCTTCTATGGATACAACAACAAATTCAAATTTCTTTGGCAAACATCGAAGAACTTTCTCGATCACTCTCTTGTTTGAAAGGTCTTCTCCATATTGTCTCAAGTGATTAACAATACTCATGACTTGAGTCATAAAAGCATCCATAATTTCACTATCTTTCATTTTCATATTCTCAAAATCTCTCCTCAAATTCGGCAACTTGACATTCTTTAATTTTGCTACACCCTGATAACAAGATTCAAGGGTCTCCCACGCATTTTTCAATGATTTTGCATTTGACACATTTGAAAGCATCACATCATCTAAACCTTGTTGAATAAGGACAACAACTATATTGTCTTACTTTAGCTTATCTTTCAACAACATTTGTTCAACATTTGGAAGATCCATCTCTGGGGCCTCATTAGGAGGCTCTGGATACCCATTAGTAACAAATCCCCAAATATCAGGAGAAAGCAACAAAGTTCTCATTCGAATAAATCAGGAATCATAACTTCTTTCATTAAAAATAGGAATTGATGACTGAGTAATATTTGTATTTGTTGCCATCTTTTACAAATAATTGCAATCTTTAGATACAAATTTAAAAAAACTTTTACACTGTATTACTTTCAATTCCTTTCAAAGAACAATTAGAAAATTATGGCTTCTAAATATCCTTCCAATAACTTTCTGCAACACTTTATTAAACAAAATACTTTCAATAACTTTATGAAACTCTTTTTAAATAAAATATTTTAAAACACCCTTTTAGTCTTCAAAACTTTTACACTTCCTTAAAAAACTACAAAAATTTTATAGTCTCTTCATAAACTGCAATAGTAGAACAAGTAGTTGCCTCAAGTATCATATAGGCCAAATATAATCTTCTTGGAAATACAAATAGAATATTGAAAGGCATGCATAGGCTTTTCACTTCTACACAATAATTTTTCCTGCGATAATATTGATAAGCCTCACAATCAACTTACTATCCTTGCTGACTGAGAGAGTACTCCACTACAGATAGGAGCTCGAGAAAGAGATCACTTGTAAAAGTACTCGGCGGATGACTCAGTACAACTTGTAGCCATGAGACTTAGAGATGAAATGGCCAGTTTCTACTTGCAAGAGTAGCAACTGGAGCACCTGCACTGTTGTCCACTTCTAGACTAAGGGCAGTGAAACAGACTTGATACGGCTCCTTCTCACACAAGGCAGTTGTCTGTGCGCCTCACACAGGGCCACACTAGTCACAATTTACTGCTGAATTTCTCACTGGATCTGATACCAGATGAAAGAAACAAGGAGCAGAGATGATAGTTAAAAAAAAAAACAAATTGATAGAAAACACCATAACGCAGCTACAGTTGCTTATTTACACAACAATTTCAAACAAAAATGGCGATGCCCGTCTTTCTTGCTGAGCATCTGTATTTATACAAAAATTTGTGTTTGTTACCATAATTAAAATATTATTTTTCTAAGGTCGTGTTTGCCCTTTTTCACTTATGTAGACCGTGGCGACTCTTAGACTTCTCCAAAATTCATGACTGTGAGGCAGTCCAGGCTGTGTAGGCTGCGATTGTCGTGAAGTAATTATGCTGGAAAATTCATTGTGAGAAAAAATCACCAAATAATTGGTACTAATAGTATACGGTGGCAGTTAAAACTTTGGGCAGACAATTACTATTTTTTTATAACAGAAAAGTAAACCCCAATTTAAAATAAATCCCATAAATTGGTATACCAATGAAAACCCAAATTTTAAATAAATCGCAGAAATTGGTATACCAATAAAGGAGTTATATACCAGCAAGAATTTATCTAGGAGTAAACGTTCTTGGTCCTTCTCACATTTAGGGGAGATTCCCTACGACCGCGACTCCATGAATTAATTCAAAATAAGAATGTACCCAGTCAATTTCAAAGCATAAAAAAAGATAACATATGCATGAAGCACTATTAAAACTCTCGGAATAAAAGAAACCATGTAATTAATGTGGTTTGGCATAACGTTTTTGTGAATTTTCTTCAGGTCTGGAACACAAAATCAAGAACAATGAAAAGTAAATAATATTATTAATTAAGTATAAGATGGGTATGACTAAGATGAGAAAGAGTAACGCTCCAATTTAGTGGGATATAGAGAGCCTATTTGAAAAATAAAGAAACCAACTAGTTGATACATGAACTGTATTTAAAAAGAGCTGGAGGCAGTAGTCCCTGAGGAGCAAGTGAAGAGTTGGATAATCATAGGTAGAGATGTAGTTTTATGTTCTTTACCGAGCCACAGTATAAGAAAAATAAAAACCTACTCAATTGAAACATGTAAAGCATAAAAATCAAAATAAAACGTCAATTGAAACATGTAAAGCTTTTAGGTATTATTGTTGCTTGCACTTGATGCTGCTTTGTTGCTTTCAGGTCATAGCTGCTTTTTTTGTAAGAGATTAGGTTATGTTGTTTTTTTTTTTTTCTATAAGAGAAATAAGTTTTAAAAGGGGATATTTAAACTTGGATTCAAAAATCTAAACCATATTTTATATAAATTTTCAAAATTACCTTTCCAACAAGAGCTGGAGGCAGTAGTAGCCTCTCCCGAGCAGGTTGGATAATCATAGGTAAAGCTATAGTTTTATGTTCTTTACTGTGCCACAGTATAAGAAAAATAAAAAATTAATGAATTGAAACATGTAAAGCATAAAAATAAAAATAAAAACTTTAATTGAAACTTGTAAAGCTTTTAGGTATTAATGTTTCTTTCAGGTGATGCTGCTTTGTTGCTTTCAGGTGATACTACTTTTTCTGTATAAGAGATTAGGTTATGTTGCTTTTTCTGTATAAGAGAAATAACTCTATATGTCTACTCTAGGAGAAACAATGTTAAACTTTTCATGAAAAAAATATATTCCAAATAATGTTGAACTTGTGACAAAAATCATCCATTCCATGTGAAAGCAATGTATCCTCCTTGCAGCTAAAAAGTTATATATCTCTATTAGGTATTTAGATTTTTGTTGAAAAGATCCATATTTTTTCAGGTATTCCAAACTCAGAATACAATCCTAAGAAACAACATAATAGTTGAGGAGGTTTAAGAAAAACAAAAAGTAAGTTTCCAACGCTCTCTATAGGCCTGCGATCTCATTAGAACTTGCTACAATCTCTTCATATGTGCTAGTGGTACATAATACAAAAACATCGCATTCCTAAAATGCTAGAGTTTACATTTGCCATGGTAAAAAGTTGATGAATTAGGAAAGGATAGTTCAACAACTCTGCACTCGCCCACTAGCATTTCCGATTGCTGCAGACATTGAGATCTGGAAGGGAGAATCTAAGTTTTTTACTACAAATCAATAACCAATTTATCTCTAGAAAATGTCTTATTTATCAAACCTAAGTTTTTGACTACAAATCGATAATCAATTTATCTCTAGGGAATGTCCTATTTATCATACCTCCGATAGCTTGAGAGAAGCAGAAACATCTCAGAACAGAACAGGATAACAGATATTGAACTCAAATAAGCCAAAGGTGACCTATTCATAGTTTTTTTATAAAGAATAATTGGACACCTATAATTGCATTGAAATTTATAGGCATATGTTTGCCTTAGCGGCATATAACTCAGATAGAACAAAAAAATTGAGGCTACATAAGGGCATATACTACATTACCATTCACACATTCATAAGCATTAGGAAGTAATATTTACATCATACAAGCCACTTCCCGGGAAACTTAAGAGAATTGACAGATCTTAATTTGATAAAACGTATTCTAACCAATTGAATTTGATTTTTTTGCGAAAAACAAAAGGTCGAAATTATGCACACGATCCAAGTTTACACCATCCAAGTTTTATGTAAAAGCAGAAATTTTGGGGGACTTGACAAGCCCAGTCGAGAAAGTGAGTGCGCAGTTTCAGTTAAGAGCGTCTGGGGACAGATGCCTTGCGCCATGCTCTCTTATGCTAGTGCAGTGAATTTACGATTAGTGAATCATTTTTGTGTGGAATATATAGTAGGGACAGGGAAGAGATAGTCTTTTTAACTACATGTGTACAGTCTAAAGAGTGTTAATCAACCCATCTTGTTTACCTTGTTCTGGTTTTTCACTGCCAGAAAATAAGATTGGGTCTGGATTCTTTTATTTTTTGTTTTCTGTTGTTGTGGTGTGTCACTAATTACAGAACTCAATACATCTTTTTTCTTCGGAAGAAAAAAAACGCTGTAGAAAAAAAACGCTGTAGATATTAAAAGAAATTCAAAAATAACCAGTCGGAAAAAACCAGGAAGCCTTCAGAATTTGCAGCACCAACAGCAATGGCAACCTCAGAATGTCCAGAACTCAATACATATACTACTTCCAGAAAATAAGATTTGGCTCGGATTTGTTTATTTTTTTGTTGTCCGTTGCAGGTCACCAATTACAAACCTACAGATCTACACAGAACCAATTTTATCAATCAACCTTGAAGACTTAGTGAAGACTGTCCAGACCTGGTGGCAGTGGAGCAGAGTTCTGACTGTCATTTTGGCCGTCATAAAGCATTTTTCCCGTATTTGATGGTTGGAACTTGTGGATGCACGTTTTCTCTGACTCGCTGGGAGAGATGGAAAACGTAATTTTGACGTTTAATTTTTTTTTCAAATACGTTCTTAAATCTTTTGTTTTGTTTTCAGTTTACCATTATTTTATTTTTGCAGCTTGACTCTTCCCGGCAACTGCAAGACTGGACTCAAACTATAAGGAAAAGTTACTTTGTTGGCTCACTAAAAATGAGTAGTTTAATAAGGAATTACCACTATTCATTATTGATATTTTAAAATTAGAGTTAATTTTGTTTTTCCCCTGCCTATTACGGAAAGTTCACTAAAACTTCCTTTACGTATGATAGCAAAAAAAAATAAAGCCCACTGCTGAACGAACTTCCAAGGTTTTGATTCCAGAAGTAGTGCAGAAATACCACACTCGCACAGTGCACTCTCAAGGCATATGCCCATTGAGACTTACATGAACCGTCCATGATGGCGGGCTACCCAGCCAAACCTACAATCACACTATCTTTTGCATCTAAAACTGCATTCCAAGTTTTAGCCCAAATAATTTTAAATTTGGCAAACTCATCAATTTCAATAATGATGCGGAAGCTAATAGCATCTCAAATTTTTGATTTGAGATCTGTTCATAAAACTCTTATGGCTTATGAAAACCATACATATGATTTCATCCATATTACAATCTGTATATACTATTAACTCAGATTTTAACTTTTATTTACTACCAACCAAATTCACGGGCCTTTACATTATGGAATGTTGAATGCCAATATGTGATCTTGTATAAAACCAATTTATAAAATAACTCTGTGGGCCAACCAGCTCACCTATAACAATGCGTCCCCATTTAAATATTCCATTCGATTAATATCAACTCAACTCTGGTTAAAGCAAAACTCCTCATACATTTCCCATGTGGACATATCATCAAAGTTGGACACACTGGAGAATAAAACTCCCCTCTAAACACAGAGAAAATATTAAAATTACATTCATAGTGACAGAGTTTCCACACTTAAAACAGATTTCTATTTCTTCAAAAAACTGATACAAACTCTTCCTCAACATAGAGGGATTACAATCAATGATCGTCGTTAAACACAAGTGGCTGCATTAACATACTCGTCTTTACTAAAACATTCACCCTAATTGGTATGCAAAAAAATCTCTACGTGGCATTTTTCTATTCAGTTGTCTTCTGCCTATTCCAAAAACTCTCCGTCTCACACAAATATCACTGCTGTGTTTTTTTTGTTTTTCCCGCACTGCTGTGCATTTATTTCTGTTCTGTGTAATACATTAAAACATATTACAGGTCTGTCCATCTTTTGTACTCCTGGCACATTACAACATATAACATTACATAATAGATATATATTATAAATACCATGTATTTATAATATATATTTAACCAATAGTAAAAACCAAAATTACTGCGGTAACAAAACATTTACCGTGCGTGAAACAAAAAACTTACATGCTGGAATATAAAACAACAAAATAAAACATTAAACATATGATGGGCAAATATTAAACCCAAAACTTTGTCAACATATAATATGTGTGGGCCCCCTCTTGCATCAACAGTTCCGAGGGGGTTCACAACTCTGCTTGCCCAACTTTCCAGACCCCCTCGGAATTGTATTTTCGCTTCATCTCTGTTTTCAATTGACCGCCTCAAACCTGTTCAATGTACTGCTGCCTCCATTCTGCATTAATTGTGTTTGGTGGGGATTTTAATTGGTTGTTGCTACAGATAGAATGCAGCTCTTCCGAAGCTCCAACATTTAACTCGCGGCTGTCAAAAATTCCCATCAACCTTAACTTTGCTGCCATAGCTGTCTCTTCCAATTGATTTTTGCTGTACTGCGTTATCTGGGCAGTTGGAAATTTAATTCCAACACTCCCCCTTAATTTCAACTGCTGGGTTTTCCTGCATACCCAGACATTTCCTGAATTTTTCAAAATTGTTCTGAGCTAATGGTTTTGTGAGGATATCAACTAATTGTTCCTCTGTTCTGCAATGTTGCAAAACAATCTCACCATTGTTCACCAATTCTCTGATATAGTGAAACTTTGTATCTATGTGTTTTGTTCTCTTGTGAAAAACTGAATTCTTCGATAATGCAATAGCAGAGCTATTGTCACAATAAATCATTGTCCCTTTTGTCTTCTCTTGTCACAAACTTCTTAACATCCTCCTCATCCAAATTGCTTGACACGCTGCTGCTGTAGCTGCCACATACTCTGACTCTGCTGTAAACAATGCTACAATTGGCTGTTTCTTAGAAGCCCATGAAATGGCTCCTGAACCCATGTGAAAAACATAACCGGAAGTGCTCTTCCGATCATCTACACTTCCATCCCAATCACTGCCAGTGTATCCGACTAAATCTGAATTTTCTGAAGCTGTATATAAAATACCAAATCTTTTTGTACCTTTAACATACCTCAGAATTCTCTTTGCTACCTGCCAATGTGCTTCTTTTGGCTTCTCCATAAATCTGGAAATTAAACTAACAGCATGCATAATATCTGGCCTAGTTGCAGTCAAATACATGAGGCTGCCAACTATGCTTTTATATAAACTTGGATCAAACTCCTTGCTGCTGTCATCTTTACTCAGCTTCAATCCCATTACTGTGGGAGTAATTGCAGCTTTGTACTCCTGCATATTAAATCTTTCTAAAACTTGATTCACATACTTTGCTTGAGATATAAAAATCCCTTTTTCATTTTGTTCCACTTCTATTCCTAAGAAGTATCTCAACAAACCCATGTCAGTCATTTCAAATTCATCTTTCATGACTGTTTTAAAATTTTCAACAAGGTAATCATCATTACCTGTAAAAATTAAATCATCAACATATAAAACCACAATCAACAATTTACCATCTTTTTCTTTGATATAGAGGGTGGGTTCTCCCTCGCACTTTTCAAATCCATTTTCCAGTAGATAGGAGTCTATCCTACTATACCATGCTCTTGGTGCTTGCTTCAGCCCATAAAGAGCTTTATTCAATCTGCAGACTTTGTGCTCTTGGCCTTTCTTCTCATATCCCAAAGGCTGTTCCACATATACTTCTTCCATTAAAACTCCATTTAAAAATGCAGATTTTACATCCATCTGGTATACTTTCCATTTGTTTTGTGCTGCTATGGACAGCACTGCTCTTATGGTTTCCATTCTTGCAACCGGTGCAAAAGTTTCTTCATAATCAATCCCATACTTCTGCTTATAACCCTTGACAACAAGTCTGGCCTTGTGTCTTTCTATTTTTCCTTCAGCATTGCTTTTGGTCTTATAGACCCATTTAACACCAATGGCTTCTTTACCTTCTGGGAGATCAACCAACTCCCATGTTTTGTTCTTCTCTATGGCATTTATTTCATCATCCATAGCTTCTATCCATTTTCTATCTTTAACAGCATCTTCAAAATGAATAGGATCATCAACTTGACAATACAAAGTAAATAGGGAATTCATACCTTCATTTGCTTCTCCTTGTTCATAAATTTCTCTAAGACTTCTGAACTTTGTTCCTCTTTCACTTGGTGTAGCCGTGCTTGATGAGGCACTTAATTCTGCTCCATGTGGTGTGCTTGGTGATGCACTCCCGCTTCTTCTCAAGGGTGTTCTTGCTGCCGCTTGAGGCGTCCCTTGCTATCCCTGTGTTGGTGGAGGTTGTGCTAACGTTTCAATTCGAAGTTCCGTTGTATAATTTCTTGTGGTTCCGTCGTTATCCTAAAGCACACCTCTATATTCCCTTGCGTATTAACTGTTGGTATTCCTAGTGCGCCATGTTGTGACTATATTGTCTTCTCAACCACTATTCCACTGCGTTTGAACTTAATTCAAGTTCATTCGAGTCCTCATTCTCCGCCTTGATGCTATGAATTTAACTCGACTGATATTGATTTAAACAAACAGAGAGTCTATTCCAGATTAACATTTCTTAATAATCAGATGCCGATATCGTTTGCATCCTTCATCAAAAGAGTTAAAATTCATCGATTTATATGTATTGAGGTCAACTCACCTCTTTTCCATGTGGCTCAATAGCATGGATCAAATACTAGATCGATCTTCATTGTTGGAAACCAAAGTTCTGTTCAACTCAACCATAGAATCAAAGGTTACTTTGATTCTTTCTTCACACAGGAAATTAATCCAAATTTGTTTAATAGAATTATCAACGGAATTTCTAAAAACAAGATTCTTCCTTTTCATATATGCTAATATACACAGTGTATATATAACCCAGCAATTTCAAAAGAATTGAAACCCTCCTTCAAACATACAGTGATTTCATAACTTCGATTCATTTCAGAATGCATCCAACTTGTCATATATAAATTGAGACAGACGATTAAATACTTTACTGGAATCGATCCTTTTAGTGATCGATTCACCCAATTTTCAAGTCAAATTAAACCACACACCATCTCATACACAATCAATTTGACCCTGAATTCCTCTGTATAAATAAAACCAAATTAATTACAAAACTTACTTCCTATGTGGCCTGATCTTCAATTTGATGGCCCTTCTACCCTTACTACTCTACCTCTGAACTGCTCTTCCTATCTATCTGTAGGCTTACATTTATACAGGCTAAGGAATCAATTCAGTTTCCCTAACAGCTCACCCAAGACTCTTGGAATTCTCAACATCCTAAATTTAGAATCAACCCCTAAAGTAACTGAGACTGATCCTAATTCAATTGTTTCTTCACATTCCTAACTGATCACCTTCCTCTCGCGTTCTCTAATGGTTTGAGAACATTTACAATTCCTCACTATTTTATTCAAAAATACTAATAATTACATGAGAATTTAGAAACATAAGACCCCCCTATGTCTTATAAAAATACAAAGTATTTTTTGAGCCTAATGCGCTTGCATCAGTCCAGCTCAAGATTGGATTCGAGGAAACCAGCTCAAGGTTGGCTCAGGAAGACATGTTAGGCATTGATTTGTTTCTTGTGAGTTTGAGTTGTTGCCAACTTTTAATTTCATAAGGTATGTTTTAAGTTTGAACTGTTAAGGTAATTTAATTGTTTTTTCAAAATTATTTGTATTATGCATTGATTTTTTATTTTTATTTTCATTCACATGGTATTCAACCCTGGCATTGTCATCACTTTTGGATATCAGATTTATTTGAGCTGGTAAAGTGGGAAGAAGATCAAGGAGAAACTGATAATGAAGGAAAAACAAACATCTCGAATGAGTGGATTGTTTCTTAGTCATCTTTACGATTAAATTTAGGTGTATTGTACTTCTTAATTTGGGCACCATAAGATATTAAAATTTCTGTTACATTCAGAACTTTTAATATTCTATTCATGTGCTTGAAATTATTCATCTTATCAATTAGGCTTGTCATATTCACCTACATTACAATTTTCTATTATTGTATTTGTTCTATTGTACAGAAGCGATTTTTTTTATTGTGCAAATCAATAGATTCTCCATGTGGTTAATGTGAGCAGAGGTGACAGGGTAGAAACGCCTTACCCTGAACTGCTTATATTGATAGCATATTGGAAGTTCTCTTTGTGCACTGTCCACAATATAAAATGAATTTATCTTATTTAGACTAAAGCTGATGGAGTGGTTTAATGGTGGAGGTGGGAGCTCGAAAGAACACTTACCAAGGATAATTTGCTATGAGTCATATGACTAAGAGCATAGTCTAAACATTTGATTTTTAGTCTTTTTCTGTCCACATTTTTAGAGCCCATTTTTCCCAGAATCAGTCCTCAAGTTCAAAAAAATTGTTGAAATTGAAAATATGAGTTGTGAAAAATGTATAAACTGGGTGCACCAAAGGTGTTTATTTTGGAGATATTGAATCTATTTCTGCATTAGGAGGGAAAATTGCATTTTCACCGATAATCATGTAACCAATGATAGAGGTTAAATGTTAAAGTAAGGGCAGGGTGATACTTTTTGGTGATTTTGATGGATCATCTCATGAATGAAGTGGAAAGGTAATTTGTAATGGTTTTATTTGATATTTATAAAGGAAGCACTTTAAAAAGGAAAAGGAAGTGAAGGAATAGAATAATATCTACCTTGACATACAACCTCTCTGCAATAGTAATTACTAGTCACAGATTCAGATTATACACTTACGGATACATGTTGCAGCTTCCCTTGCTAGGCATAACTTATCTTCACACACCCTTCCTTGTGGGCTAAAATCACTGGTCATAACCTCGTTCAATCACGTAGCTTTGTTCATTCATGTCATGTTGTAGCACCTACATATAGATTATAGTTAGTTGCCAATGCCAAATTCTGGTATCCAATTAATGACCGTGGATTCTCAGGGCTCTGAACTCTTTGAGATACTATGATACTAATAAAGTGATTTCATTAATTTTATTTTGGGTTTTTTCATTATGATATATATATGGAAATTTTTAAGATAACATAGTTATTGAAGAGTATTTTTTTAATAAGTATTTATTGGTGAAAGGTTAATTTATTATAGGAACATCGCTAATGAAGAAAACAATTTTAAACATAATGTTTTTTGATGGGTAATGAGAACTCGAAATTCCAACCCTGTGTGCTGGCTCCCTTTTCATTTAAATATCAAATTTAAATTAATAAGTAGTCAATGTTCTATCGAACTCTATAGTCCCGGACATGGAGTAATAAGGGGTTTTCCTTGAACCGCAATTTCCCATAAGATAATAATTTGGTCCGGAGTCTGGTAATTATCCGAAAAAACAAGTTATATTATTAACTACAGAAAATATATAAATACATTGAGTTTTTTTTTTGTTTTTGTTTTTACAAAGAATTGTAAGAATATATAGTCACAATACAGGTTACCAGCAACATCTGTATAATTCTTTCATAATAAATAGGTTGAAGACCATCATAATAGACTATAAATTCTGCAAGTCATAAAGGCGATAACTAACACAATCATTTTTACCAATGTGATTGATATACCCCGATAAGCCTATATAAAATATATCTACAACCACATTTACCAATGTCTTTGCCATAAACATATGTACACCACCATCAAATATGTATTTGGTTATAACTATATAAATAACAATAGCCCTATTATTTTTTATTTATATAATTATATTTATTATATAATTGAAATTGTTGTTATAAGGATTTATGATATGTAGAAATTGATGAATGTCTTATTGTATATCATTATTTAATAAATTGGAAAAAAATTATTTGTCAATTATTTTTTGATATTCAATAATTTTTATGGTTAAAGAATTTTAATTTTAATTTTATAAATAAAAAATGTGAGGATTCAATCATTTCATATATATAGAAAAAAACTATATTAATATTAAAACATAATTTTAAAAATATAATTTAAAAACTATTATTAAAACCTAATATATATTATTATAATATAATAATATTAATATAAACTTAAGTATTACTATAATATAAGTGATTGAAGCAATTTAAAATAAAATATGATGGTTTACCATACTAATTGTCTACTTATCAATGAATGTGTGACAAAGATAGTCTCCTTTATCTATAGATTCCTAATTAAATTTTTATGAATGAGTGCTTTAAAATTCACTTCATCTTGTTCATGCTTTTTTCACAAATTACTTAGTGTCTAAGTTTCATTTTTTTTTTTTTGGTTCATGACATTAAATTTGACAAATGGCATAGTAAATTGGTAGAATTTAAAAGTAGTTTGTTAATCTAATGTGGAATTGTTTAATTTTTTCTATAAAAATTTTCACTATTACTGATTATACCATGTTAATATTCCAACATTTTGAAAATGAATTTAGTGCTTAGATGATGAAAGAGAAATACATTGTTTAAATTTTCACATAGAGTGTTTGATAATACACACTTAGTCTTTTATTAAAAACTTTCATGATGATTGTTTATATTAAATTTAATATTAAAATATAATATAATAAAATATAATATTTAAAAAAAATTATAACTTAATATTATATAAACTATATTAAAATTTTAGACCTAAAATATATAATTTATATTAGAATTAAAATTGAAAATATAAATTATAAAATGATGTTAATATTTTGGCAGTTTGATAAAAATGCAATCAATGATGTATTTGGTCCATTAGGATTTTTTGAAAATCATAATTAAATTAAAACCATTATTTTCTTTTATAAAATGATGTTAATATTTTGGCAGTTGGATAAAAATGCAATCAATGAAAGCCAATGAATAGAGAGAAAATATATTAGGTCCATTAGGATTTTTGAAAATCATAATTTAAAAAAGGTAACGCATGGGAATCCAATATTTAAATGCAACCACGTTTCAATAATGTAAGTTTTAGCATTTATATTTTTAATTCGATTTTTCTAATCTTCATATGTGGTGACAAATAACTTGTACAGTAAATTTTTAATTTTGTTTTGTAAAAAATTAATTTAATTAAGGTTTAAACATATGATTTAGATATGCAAGAAAGTTCGTGGCTTGAATTTCATCCATTGATGTGGTGGCAACGACGAGCATATACTCTTATCTCGAAGTTTACACCATTATATAAAAAACATTAATTAAGAAAATCATTAAAGTAGCAAATTTCAAGAAGGGGTACGCCTATCAGTGTAACAAGAGGTATTTGAAGAAGGAATTAGGAGGAAATAACCCTAAGAAGAGAGTGTGAGTAATTGTTACACCATCAACTGCCTCAATGTTAAATACCATGCTTCTATAGCAAAATCCAAAGAATCAAAGGAACCATATCAATAAGAAAGTGAAGGGAACAAGGAAGAACCCATGCTAGAATAGGAAAGCATTTCCTCACTAGTTTAAATTGAAACTTATCTTCTTGTTAAAAAAGTTAAAAATTTGAAACAAGAAAATTAAAATCTAAAGAAGCAACTTGATATGATCAAAGAGAAATTTCAATTTAATAAAAAGATAAGATTGGAACCTTAATAGAGGTGGAAGGAATTGTGTCATCTAGTGATACAACCATAAAAATTTGCATAAGTTGTAGACATATACATAAGGAGAAATATTGTGAAGAGCCAACCACTATTTTAGTTGGAGTTTGTTGGAATTTATGAATATTCCGAACACACAGGGAGAATAAAAATTCTCCTCCTTTAACACAGAGAAATGCTGGACAGAGATGGCATAAAAATGCTTCTATTTCATTAACAAAACAAACTATTGCAGAATAATTTTTCTTCCACTGTGTGGGATTAAAAAATGTGTTTGACTGCTACTAACGCAGTGCTCACAAAATACTTCTCTCTGTCTTAGAAAAAAAAAACGCACCTACAGTGCTCTCTTATGCTTCACTTTGTTTTTCTTCTGCCTGCAGGCTTTTTCATTACACAGAAAAATATTACATTACATAAGCCTACGGGCTTTTTTTCTTTTTATATAAGGCATGAGGTTTTTAAAAAAAAAACATAAAACATAATAAAAAAACTTTAATACATTTCCGGAACATAAAAATTTAAACAAAATTTAATAGACCTGTGGGCTCGGACTTCCGGACTTCAAACAAAAATTGAACTGGATTTCAATCTTTTCGCGTAACAAATTGCCCTTGCGTCAGCAAGGCTGAAACCTACGTGAATGGCTTGTGATTGGCCAACTACTGGGGACCACGAAATTCAAATTAAAACTGAATCGGATTCTATGAAAATTTCGCATACCAAAAGGTGAATATGATGTCATGCAGAAAACGAACGCGAAACGACGTGATTGGTCCACGTGGCAATGGGACCACATCGCATCGGTGTTCGGAGGTACAACAGAAAAAATGGTTTGGACCTTTGGACTTGGAGATTGCGATGTGCGATGGATGTGGGGGCCACATCGCATCGGCGCATCGGCGATGGAACGAGAAGAACGATTGCGCGGAAGACTTGCGATGAGCGATTGTGATGGTGGTGGGGACCACATCGCATCGCGGTGAATCATCGGAACATAATATATGGCAGAGGACCTTGGGTGAATGAGATTGTGATATATGATATTTCATCTCGACTTATAATGGTGGTAAACACTTTTCGGATGGGGGCATAATCTTTGATCCTTTGCAATGTGAGATGTGCGATATCGCACCATTGCATCGCATCGGATGCTTCACATCAACAAGACATGGAAATAAAACATTGCAATTGCAATGAAGTGAAGGGACCACTTATGACATGGCCCATTAAAAAAAAACTTGAAAAGGAATTTGACGCGTTGAACAAAAAACTTCTTTGTTTGGTTGTTGAGGGCTTTTACGCCTGAAAATACTTTTTTTTAAGAAACTTTCCTATTGCGTGGTTGAACCATGAAAGTCTTCTATTTCTCTGCAAAAGTCGGCTACGACCCATAACAAAATTTAATTTCATCTCTGTCATGGTGGTTGTGGCCCATAATTAGAAATCCTTCATTACAGCTCCATTTAAACTCTGTTAATTGCACAGAAGTGCGCACTCAATCTCTACTGCCCCTGTTGTACTCTGTTTCTACCTGCACGGGGTACGCAGGTGACTTTAATATTTTCAACACTCCCCCTTAAAGTCAGCTGCCGGGTTATTAGTCATATCCAGGAATTTTCTTAAATATTCAAAACTCTTTTTCCCCAATGGCTTTGTCAGAATGTCTACAAACTGTTCCTTTGTTCTACAATGTTGTAAAACAATTTCTCCATTGTTCACCAATTCACTGATGTAGTGAAACTTGGCATCTATGTGCTTTGTTATTTTATGAAACACATAATTTTTTGAAAATGCAATAGATGAGCTATTGTCACAATAAATCACTATCCCTTTTACCTGTTCTTGACATAAATTCCTCAACATTATTCACATCCACACTGCTTGACACGTTGTTGCTGTAACTGCCACATACTATGCCTCTGTTGTAGATAATGCCACAATTGGATATTTCTTAGAATACCATGAAATGGCTTCTGAACCCATATGAAAAACATAACCAAAAGTACTTTTCCAGTCATCTACACTTCCAGCCCAATCACTGTCAGTATATCCAATTAACTCAGAATTTTCTGAAGTAGTATATAAAATTTCATACCTTTTAGTTCCTTTCACATACCTCAAAATTCTTTTTGCTGCTTGCCAATGTGCTTCTTTTGGCCTTTCCATAAATTTGGAAATCAAACTAATAGCATGCATAATATCAGGCCTAGTTGCAGTTAAATACATAAGGCTGCCAACTATGCTCTTGTACAAACTAGGAACAAAATCCTTGCTGCTGTCATCTTTGCTGAGTTTCAATCCCATTACTGTGGGAGTAATTGCTGCCTTGCACTCCTGCATAATAAATCTTTCCAAAACTTCATTAAAATATTTAGGTTAAGGGATAAAAATCCCATTTTAATTTTTCTCTACTTCTATCCCTAAGAAGTATCTCAACAATCCCATATCAGTCATTTCAAATTCATCTTTCATGACCGTTTTAAAATTTTCAATTAGATAATCATCATTACCTGTGAATATTACATCATCAACATATAAAACAACTATCAGCATCTTACCATCTTTCTCCTTGATGTATAATGTGGGTTCTTCTTCACATATTTCAAACCCATTTTCCAATAGATAGGAATCTATCCTACTGTACCATGCTCTTGGTGCTCGCTTCAACCCATAAAGAGCTTTCTTCAATCTGCAAAATTTGTGCTCTTGGCCCTTTTTCTCATAGCCTAGAGGTTGTTCAACATAAACCTCTTCCATTAAAACTCCATTCAATAATGTTGACTTTACATCCATTTGGTAAAACTTCCATTTGTTTTGTGCTGCTATGGACAACACTGCTCTCACTATTTCCATTCTTGCAACTGGTGCAAAGTTTCCTCATAGTCTCTTCCATGTTGCTGCTTGTAGCCTTTGACAACAAGTCTGGCCTTGTGCCTTTCAATATTACCTTTAGCATTGCTTTTGGTCTTGTAGACCCACTTCACTCCAATGACTTCTTTACCTTCTGGGAGATCAACCAATTCCCATGTTTTATTCTTCTCTATTGCATTTATTTCTTCATCCATGGCTTTTATCCATTTATTATCTTTTATAGCTTTATAAAAATGAATAGGATCATCAACACGACAATATAAAGCAAATAAGGAGTTCATACCTTCATTTGTTGTCTCTTGCTCATAGATTTCATTTAAATTTCTGAATCTTGTTCCTCTTTCATTTGATGTACTTGTGCTTGAAGTGGCACTCAAATCTGCTCCATGTGGTGTGCTTGGAGAAGCACTCTCATTTCTTCTCAAGGGTGTTCTTACTCCTACTTGAGGTGTCCCTTGTAGTCCTTGTGTTGGTGGAGGTAGTGCTACCAATGAGGTGTTCCTTTTAGCCACATCTTTCTCATCATCATCATGAGACAAACAACTTTTGACATTGACTGTTTTCTCAATGCTTCCATCCCATGCTTCTTCTTTTATGAATTGCACATCTCTACTTATAATAAACTTCTTTGTGGATGGGTTATACAATGTATATCCCTTGGAATCTTCACAATATCCAAGGAAGATGCACTTCTCCCCCTTACTGTCCAACGTCTTCCTCAACTCATCTGGAATGTGTGCATAACCCACACACCCAAAAACACTCATGTGGGTGGCTCCCTATTTTCTGCCACTCCACGCTTCTTCTGGAACTCTGTTCATTACTGCTTTTGTTGGGCATATATTTAAAATATACACATCACAATTTGTAGCTTCTGCCCAATACGCATTTGGCAAATGTTTTTCCTTTAGCATACTTCTCACCATTTCCATGATGGTTCTATTCTTCCTTTCAGCAACACCATTTTGCTACGGTGTGTACCTTGTTGTAAATTGCTTGTGTATGTCGTTTTCTCTACAAAAACACAAGAATTCTTTCGAGATATACTCACCTCCTCTATCAGTTCTTAGGACTTTGATATGCTGCCCACTTTGTTTCTCTACAAGAGCTTTAAAGTGGAAAATTTTCTCAAACACTTCACTTTTATATTCCAAGAAATAAACCCATAATTTTGTTGTGAAATCATTAATGAAGGTCAACATGTAATTGCTGCCTGATACTGATAATGTTTGCATCGGCCCACACAAATCTGAATGGATAATTTCTAAGGGTGATTTTGCCGTTATGCTCTTTCCTGATGGAAATTTTTCTCTGTGTCGTTTGCCCAAGATGCAGCCTTCACATAGGCTGTCTGGTTTCTCAATCAATGGTAGTCCTCTTACCATTCCTTTTCTGTGCATCAAATTTAGACCTCCGAAATTGAGATGTCCAAATCTCAAGTGCCATAACCAATTCTCATCTTTCACTTCCTTTTGAAATACCTCTTGAGTTACAGCTAGTACATCTTTTCTCTTTCCCTTCAAGTTTGCATTAAGCTTGAGTGTAAACATTCTATTGTTGGTCATTTGCACTTCAACAATAATCTTCTTGCTTGGAGGTATGTCCATTATTGTGCACACATCATTCTTAAAGAATACATTGTAACCTTTGTTAACGAACCACCCAATGCTCAAAATATTACATTTCAAGGCAGGAAAACAGTATACATCTGGCACAAATTTCTGCTCTCCATTTCTTGCACGGATACTTACTCTCCCTTTTCCTTTAACAGAGATATTAGTATCAGTTCCAGTTGTTACTTCAGATTTAACATCTTCATCAAGATTAGCAAACATTGCTATGTTTCCAGTGATGTGATTATTGCATCCTGAATCTAAGAACCATACATAATCTTGCCTATCTTGTGCTACATTACATGTTAACAACACATTCTTTGGGTTCTTTTCTTCTTTTGCTACATTTTCATTCTGCCTATTATTCACGTCATTTTGCTTTTTCCTGCATTCATTGGCATAGTGCCGATATTTCTTGCAATACTGACATTGGACATTGGATTTTTCATACCTTTGTCCATAAGCATGTTGGTGTCCACCTTGATGGCTGCTGCTTTGGTCTTGGATTTGATTTTGACTGTTGCTCCTTCCATATGTGTGTGAAGAGCTATTTCTTCCTCCTCTGTTTTTGCTTCTGACTCTTCCTCTTCCTCTTCCAAAAGGCATCTGGGTCTTGAAATCATGCTCCAAATATGGGTTTACTAATCTTCCCAATCTCTGTTCATGAGTCATCAGTGATGCATGAAGTTCATCTACTATGAATTTTGAGAGATCCTTTGTCTCTTCAATGGTGGTTACAATAACATCAAACCTTGAGGGTAGGCTCCTAAATAGTTTCTCCACTATCCTTATTTCTTCAAGTGTCTCTCCATGAGACCTTATCTATGTGACCATTCCAATCACATGTGTGAATAATGAGTCTATGTTATCGGACTCTTTCATAGAGAGAGTTTCAAAATCTCTCCCCAGCAATTGTAGTTTTGCTGTCTTCACTTTCTCCATACCTTGATAGGCTATCTTAAGAGTATCCCATGCATCCTTGGATCTCTTAGCTGCTACTATCCTTGGAAAAAAACTCTCATGTACTACTTGATAGAGATAGAAGAGGGCTTTAGAGTCCTTCTTCCTATTGCTCTTCAATAAATCCTTCTCTGCCTGTGTCAAGGCATTAAACTCTTCTTCATCTACTGGTTCTTCAAAACCATCTTCTACAAACTCCTATAAGTCCTTGGAGGCAAACAGGGCTGTCATGGTAATTGCCCAATAATCATAGTTCTTCCCATTAAATTGTGGGAGCTGAGTATTTCCAATACTCATACTAGTACTTGGTCCAGCCATTGCTTATAAATTGAACTCTGAACTAAACTTGACTGTGTTTTTCAAACAAAATGTCTTTCCTTCTTTAACATACAAACTTTATCTCTGAGGACTGCACTCTTTAAACAAAACAACAACTCTTTTTTTCTTTTGAGAAATACCTAGACTTAAACTTTTGTTGGGCTTGCTGGAGTCCTGTTGGTGAACTGCTGCAACAAATCCTTCTTCCTTCAGCTTCTTTGACATGTTCAAAGAACCTGGATTAGCTCTGATACCATGTTGGAGTTTATGAATATTCCGAACACACAGGGAGAATAAAAATTCTCCTCCTTTAACACAAAGAAATGCTCGACAAAGATGGCATAAAAATGCCTCTACTTCATTAACAAAACAAACTGTTACAGAATAATTTTTCTTCCACTGTGTGGGATTACAAAATGTGTCTGACTGCTACAAACACAGTGCTCACAAAATACTTCTTTCTGTCTTAGATAAAAAAATGCACATACAGTGCTTTGTTATGCTTCACTATGTTTTTCCTCTGCTTGCGGGCTTTTTCATTACACAACAAAATATTACATTACATAAGCCTACGGGCTTTTTTTCTTTTTATATGACGCATGATGTTCTTAAAACAAAAACATAAAACATAATAAAAAAACTTTAATACACTGCCGGAACATAAAACTTTAAACAAAATTCAATAGACCTGTGGGCCCGGACTTCCGGACTTCAAACAAAAATTGAACTGGATTTCAATATTTTCGTGTAACAAATTTCCCTTGCATCAGCGAGGTTGGAACCTATGCGAACGACTTGTGAATGGCCAGCTGCTGGGGCATGCGGAATTCAAATTAAAACTAAACCGGATTCTATGAAAAAATCGCGTACCAAAAGTGAAGATGACGTCATGCAGAAGACGAACGCGAAATGACGCGATTGGTCGACGTGGCAGTGTGACCACATCACATCAGCGATCAACGGTACAACGGAACAAATGGTTTGGACCTTTGGAATTGGCAATTGCGATGTGCGATGGATGTGGGGGCCACATCGCATCGGTTCATTGGAGATGGAATGAGCGGAACGGTTGCATGGAAGACTTGTGATTGTGGTGGGGACCACATCGCATCGTGGTGAATCAGCATAACATAACATATGGCGAAGGAACTTGGGTGAATGCAATTGCGATATATGATATCGCATCGCGACTTATAACGGTGGTAAACACTTTTCAGATGAGGGCATAATCTTTTATCCTTTACGATGTGCGATGTGCGATATCACACCATCGCATCGCATCAGATGCTTCACATCAACAATACATGGAAATAAAACATTGGGATTGTGATGAAGTGTGGGGACCACTTATGACGTGGCCCATTAAAAAAAAACTTTAAAAGAACTTTGATGTGTTGAACAAAAAAACTTCTTTGTTTGGTTGTTGAGGGCCTTTACGCCCAAAAAGACTTTTCTTTAAGAAACTTTCCTATTGCGTGGTTGAACCATGAAAGTCTTCTATTTCTCTGCAAAAGTCAGCGACGACCCATAACAAAATTTAATTTCATCTTTGCAATGGTGGTTGTGGCCCATAAACAGAAATCCTTCCTTACAACTCCATTTAAATTCTGTTAAATGCACATAAGTGCGCACTCAACCTCTATTGCCCCTATTGTACTCTGTTTCTACCTACATGGGGTATGCAGGTGACTTTAATATTTTCAATAGAGTTCAAGTGGAAGAATAGGATGAGAAATTACAAACCAATTTACCATATGAACCTACTAAGGATGCTAATATTAGGCAAAAAATTGTAGTGCAGCAGAAGGAGGAGGGTATTGAAGAGATATTGTACGAAGATGTTGAATCTACCACCGCAACAATATTAGATAGAAATCAACCAGGATCCGTGGAGCCGTTAAAATCAAACTTTTTGCTGGAAGAATTAGACAAGTGGAAGTGATTGGAAATCTAATTGAAAAGCGAGGTTATTCCTTTAAGGAGACAGAAGAAGATTTTTGATACTCTTAAGAGAACCTCAAAATAACATGTGATTGTCTAGGAATTTTTAAAAATTAACGAGGAAATGAAACAAGCGATACTAAGGGTAGGCGTACTTAAGAAAAAAGTAAAGAATTAATGCCATTATTGCAAGAAAAAGAGAAAATGCATGAGCTCGCAAAGAATGCATTGATTTGTAGGTCTCCTTCTCCTTCCTACCCCTATAACTACAATAAAAGCTCTTCCTTTTTCAATAAGTAAAAAAGAAGGAACAATGGACTTACACAATAAGGGAAAATGGAGCCTTTCTAGATTTTTTCCATAAAGATAATATTTCTTAGCAACATCTGTTATGAAAATTATATCTACATGATCATGGTTATTTTTCGGCAGGTACAATAAACATTACACCTTACACTGGATATGTTGAACTAAGAGCTTTTATATTAGTCATGCAAAATCAAGTTAGTTGGAAGGTTTCCAATGATAAATGTAACAACATATGAGGGGATATAAAACTACTTATTCAGAATGAGATAGGGCCTACTCAAATTGTTCTTGTGGCTCATCATAAAACTCAGAAATATACAACCACTAGAAAGGTGTTGATGGAAGCCAGGAAAAACATTATGGAATTGTTCTCTAAGACTATTAGAGGGTTGGGAAAATATACATTAGAACGAAGTAAGTTGATATGGGAAGCTTACATGGAGGAACTCAGAAACTAGGATCCCATTTCTTTCAAAATCTTGTGCATGAAATTTCTCGAGTACATCGATATGTCAAATGCATCAAGAGAAGTGGGTATTCCTCGTTTAGCTTTGATTTATATTCCCAATTATTAGACCGTCTAAAAGTATCAACATCCACATGAGGTAAACGACAGATTGTGGGAAATGGAGTTAGTTATATATATAGGCCACAAAGATCCCAACCAAGACACAATGGGGGCTCATGATTGTTAAAATCTCCATTCATAGCATGTCAAAAACCTGTTATAGAGGTTTTCATGAAGGCATGCATATGTTTATGTTGAGGTAAATGTTGAGAGGTAGAATTGGAACCTGTTTTCATCTATTTTTCCTAACTTTTCTTATCATTTTGACTCTAAATCTTTATATTTTCACTATGATAGTCATCATTAGCTAAAGTATGTTCCCTTTATTCCTATCATCCTTCTTGTCTATGTTTGTTCTTAATTTGGAATAGAAGAAAAATAATTTAGATAATTTTATTCATAACTTGACAAAGGTCTATTACAGGGTGTGTGGCTTGGTTAGGTGCTATTATAGGACTATATCTCTAATTTTTTTCTTACTAAGAATGGAAAAGAAACTTACTAATGTTTCTCATACACATGGAAATCATTTTGGGCATGTATTTCTCCTATGTTTAGTAATGAAGACCTACTTAAACACAAATCGTGTTAGATCCATTTTTACCATTAAAGAAGACATTTGTGGGTAGTCTAGCTAGCTTAGTTAGAATAGTTAAGATTCTGAATTGACAAATCATTGTAAAATTAGACTACCTTTTACTACTTGTTTTGAAATAGGAATATTTGTTAAGAGACAATTATTACATCTTCTTGCTTTGCATGACATGAGAATAGAGAGATTCTCATAATGATCTCATCTTTGAAAAATAGGAATGTATTTTGTCATCATAAATGAATGTAAGTTTTGCCAGCGAGGGTTGTGTATAACATAGAAAAGTTAAAATAATACCAACACTAAAACGATGTACTTAAACTTCTTCATTAATACAAATCTGTATCATTAACGGCTTCATATATTTATTTTGATTACCTTATATAAGCTACGTAATTTACTTGCCCCTGTAAGAGAGAAAGTCCCTCCTTCTTAGCAAGGATCATTAGTTAGAGATGCACTATATAAATGTGTTTATTTCATCGCACATATGATTTTTGTGTGATTTACAGTGATTGTACAAATGTGTTAATGGATCACGTAGTTATAAAATTTTAATATCTATTATCGTGTAATGTGTTAATGGATTACGTAGTTATAAAATTTTAATATCTATTATTGTGTGACAACATAGGTTATAGATGAGTCCCTTTATTGTTGTGATGTTTATTTAATTTTTGTTACAACTTTTTTTATTTGTTTATTGAGTTGAATGGGTGTTTTAATAATTGGTTGAGTGTGATGGTTTTCAAGAGTGTCATTTCTTTGAATCATAGTGAGTATGTAAGATAGCAAGTTTTATTTTGAAATGTGTCTCTTTCTTTTTTGAAAGTGTGAGCGAGAGTTGGAGTGTAATAACAAGTGTTCGAGTGACATTATAATTATTGGTTTTGTGGTTTTATTATTACTAATTTCTAATTTCTACCTGTTTTTCCATATAATTTGCATAATATCCTGAAAAGGAATGAAAGGCTACCCAAATTGACAATTAATGTGAGAGTTGGGTTATTTTTCTGAATTATAAATAAAATTATCCTCCCAACAAGGCTATCACTCGTTCTTTTTCTCCTTGGAAAGACCGGGTTGACTCTGCAAACGTCTGTTTTAAGGAATCACATTTTGAAGCTTCGTACACTAAGATGATTGATGCTATACTGACCATTAGGATTCGTCAATCCATTTTGGACAATAATTCATGTCAGATATATTTTAGAATTGATCACAGTAATTCTTATGTATTCCCAAGGGTCACACATTGACCATTTCTATATGACAGGACCGGCTTTTCACAGATAGCTTGTCTTGTGGAAACAACTATGGGTGCTCAATATTCACTTAACCACAATATCTATCACTAGAACATCATCTCAAATATTCTCAATTGCAGTTGGTTATGATTTTCATGCTTTGGTCAAGAGGCTTTGCACTAGATTATATTATGCAAATTTTTTTTTTAAGCCTAGGGTTCTGCCTTTGCATTCTATGGCTCCTGTTTCTCCATCTCTCACTCTCTCTATAATTACGCTGATAGGCATACCCCTTCTTGAAATTTGCTACTTTAATGATTTTCTTAATTAATTTTTTTGATCTCATAGTGTAAACTTCAAGATAAGAGTATATGCTACTCGTTGCCACCACATCAATGGACGAAATTCAGGCCACTAACTTTCTTGCATATCTAAATCATATGTTTAAACCTTAATTAAAATATTTTTTTACAAAACACAATTAAAAATTTATGTTACAAGTTATTTGTCATCACCTATGAAGATTAGAAAAATCGAATTAAAAATATAAATACTAAAACTTACATTATTGAAATGGTGGCTGCATTTAAATATTGGATTCCCATGCGTTACCTTTTTAAAATTAAGATTTGCAAAAATCCTAATGAACCTAATATATGTGCTCTCTATTCATTGGGTTTCATTGATTACATTTTTATCAAACTGCCAAAATATTAACATCATTTTATAAAAGAAAATAACTGTTTAAGTTAATTATGATTTTCAAAAATCCTAATGAATCAAATATATGTCATATATATTCATTGGCTTTCATTGATTGCATTTTTATCAAACTTCCAAAATATTAACATCATTTTATAATTTTATTTTCAATTTTAAATTCTAATATAAATTATATATTTTAGGTTTAAAATTTTAATATAGTTTATATAATATTAAGTTATAATTTTTTTAAAATATTATATTTTATTATATTATATTTTAATATTAAATTTAATATAAACAATCATTATGAAATTTTTTATTAAAAGACTGAAGTGTGTATTATCAAATACTATATGTCAAAATTTAAACAATGTATTTCTCTTTCATCATCTAACCACTGAATTCATTTTCAAAATCTTGGAAGATTAACATTGTATAAACAATAATAGTGAAATTTTTTATAGAAAATATTAAACAATTCCACATTAGATTAACAAACTACTTTTAAATTCTACCAATTTACCATTTGTCAAATTTAATGTCATGAACCAAAAAAAATAAATTGAAACTTAGACACTAAGTAATTTGAGAAAAAAACTTGAACAAGATGAAGTGAAGTTTAAAGCACTGATTCATAAAACTTTAATTAGGAATCTATAGATAAAGGAGGCCATCTTTGTCTCACATTCATTTATAAGTAGACAATTAGTATGGTAAACCATCATATTGTATTTTAAATTGCTTCAATCACTTATATTATAGTAATATTTAAGTTTATATTAATATTATTATATTATAATAATAAATTAGGTTTTAATAATAATTTTTAAATTATATTTTTAAAATTATGTTTTAATATTAATATAGTTTTTTTCTATATGAAATGATTGAATCCTCACATTTTTTATTTTTAAAATAATTTTTTTTTTTTTTCGATTTATTAAATAATGATATACAATAAGACATTCATCAATTTTTACATATCATAAATCTTTATAACAAACAATTTCAATTATATAATAAATATAATTATATAAATAAAAAATAATAGGGTTATTGTTATTTATATAGCTATTAATAATTACAAATATTTGTCTTTCACCAAATACACATGTGACGGTGGTGTATATATGTTTATGGCAAAGACATTGGTAAATGTGGTTGTAGATATATTTTATATAGAATTATTTACTTATATCGATCACATTGATAAAAGTGATTGTGCTAGTTATAATTGACACCTATTTTCAAAGAACACTTTCTCACTTAGCTTCTGATGTCTCATTTCTTCACCTCTAATACATTTTCCAATGCACCATATCACCATCCTGATTCAGAGCATATGATATGAACCCTGTAGGATATTGAAATATTATAAGATACATAATGGGATTTTGATCGAGAGGATGTGCAGTAAACATAAAAAAATTTAGAAGCATTTATTCAGAAACATGCTCAGCCTACTATGGTATCGAAGTTAAGCAATAGAAACAACTCCTTGATCAAGTTGAAGAGACGGATAATCAAATACATTATTTGAAACAATAATACAATTTAAGAAAATTATTTGCAGTTTTGTAAGCTCAATCCTATTGTAGATGCATAGTGGTAGGCTTTGATCACCACACGTCTAGTGAACCTATACGCAAGTAAAACCGAACAGTTTATTGATAAGGCCTCTAGATTAAGTAGTACATGAAAAGCAAAATTGGATACTTATAGTTGTTTCTACTGTAAAGTTTTAGAGTATATTCTCGAGTTAGGTTCTTCATATGAAGGACATACTTCCGCATAGATACAAAAAGGATTAGCATCAATTGACAAATGACAAAAGGGACCAAGAAAAAAGGAAAAATATTGACTCCATAGCAAGTCAATGCATTTTGCTCGAGGTTTATTGACTCCATGGCAAGTCAATGCATTTTGGTCGAGGTTTATTGGGTCCTTCACTTACGTGAACTATTTGAGAAGAAAGTAGTTGCGCAAACCAACATAATGGTTAATTTAGCCATAAAATATTAATAGAAAAGGTGAAAGCCAAAAGAAAAGATCAAGAATTTACGTTAGAATTTTTCAAATAATCGAAGGAAGAAACACACTGCTAAAGTTGAAGAGATTAAACAAATGTGGACCAAGAAGATATGGATCTCATAAGGATGGTTAAAGTGGACTACATCAAGCGAGTGTGTATAAGTTGAAGGGTCCAAAGATTATATATATAGACGCATAGAGCAAGATACTTAAGGAGAGATAAAAAAGAAGGTCATTATGCTACTAGATAAGAACATGTAAATCAAATAAGTGTTTGAATGTGATATTCTCATAATCCTAAGTTTGTAATGAGGGTTTTTAGAGAAGTTCTGAATATATCTTTTTGAGTTATGATGGATTTGTCTATGGAATGTTGAACTAGATTGGGTAAACAAGTAGAGATGGTATCCGTGTTTTAGGAATGAATGAAATTATAAATGTGTGTCTACTTTAAAAATATTTATATCTATGTTTTTATGAATGAATGAGATTATAGATGTGTGTCTACTTTAAAAATATTTAGATATCATGTTAGGTTCTTCCTGTTGCATTTTTTTACTTCTTAAACAATATTTATTAAGAAATGTTAATGGGCTTTATGTATATTTTAATTAAGGAAATGAACTTTGTCATTGGCTAAAACCCCAAATATTGTTTATAAGTCTAAAAAAAAACCTTGAGTGTGACTTTCCTCCCTTGTTCATGACTCAAATGTTGAGGTTATGCTAGACTAAAATGAGATTTCTTTCTACACCCTCCAGTCAAACCCTAGGTCTCTACAATAATAAAACTTTTCCCCAACATGAGGATACTTGAAGCTAGGGTTTTGTTCAATAAAGGAAAATGAAAATTTTGCACACAAGGGTGTATTTATCAAAACACTCACTCAAGTGAGCTTGAGTAATATTCTAAGAAGGGCCTTGAAAAATAAAACTTTCCATAGCTCACAGAACTCAAGTTATACTTGGCTTTATTTTAATGCCCATAGACAAAATTCACATTATGTGTGTGAATGGATTAAGAAAGTGAGATGGAACTAGCCATAAAATGCAATCCATCATCTAATTATTAACATTTGAATTATGTTAGACTCCTAGCAGGAGGTTACAACTAGCTGAACACCCCTCATAGGATTTCATAGGAATAAAAATGATTTCTTGGGGATATGTACAACTACAGTATTGTTTAGCAGAAGCTAATGCAAATTTTATGCTAAGGGGTTGGATTTGTAAAACACTATAAAGAGTATAACTTATATAAATTTCATAGTATAATTTTTATATCCATGAACAAAAGGTTCCAAGGACTGGTGACCAATGTGAGAGGGTGCTTAAGAAACCCACCCAACTACTATACATCCAAGTCAGGTGCCATATCTAAGTCAAGGTGAAAGTGGCTCCAGAGAGATGCTCCATGATGTTACTATATTAGTTGAGTGATATGGTATCATCATTAGATGGGTCATGCAATAAAATGACATATGTGTGAATGGTAGAAGGGACCCTTCTTAGGTAGGCATATGTGAGTATCCAAGCATTAATATATGGTATGGATACCATTATGAAAAAGTGGGAAATTTATTACACACATAATGTAACAACAAAAGGATCCTTCCTCCAAATACATAAAATGGTGTAAATTTTTGTAATTTCTTAATACATGATTTATGGTGGTACATTAATGATCATATTTGAGAAAAAAATATCAAGGAATCAACTATTAGAGGGGAGGGATGACAAGTGTATCGCTCCCCAGTCCCAATCTCGAGGATTTCTCTTGCATGTATAGCTATTGACAAATATAGTTAGTGCATCAAAATAGATTTTTATGATTTGAATAGAAATGAAATGTGAAAAGGTAAATATCTAGTAAAATAATTTAGCAACCCAATATAATGGAGTTTTTGTTAATGTGTCCAAGTGTGGTTCTAAAACTATTAATCAAATAAAAATAATATTAGAGAAATGTGCCACATAACTAGAGGAGAATAATATTACATGAGCACATTATGATAGTAAACCGTGGAAGAGGAATCTTTGGAATTACGTGTTAAAGGGTGCATCATCTTAGAGTAGGGGTGTTTATCCCAATGAGGATCATACATGGAGGGCGTTTCACTTTTATGGAATGATGACCTTATTATGATAGCCCCCATCACCTATTTATATGTAATGGAAAATAGATATATTGTATATACTTTCATCATTATAGTCTATTCATTATATTATCTTAAAGATTTTAGGAAAAAATAGGGTAGGTTCATGAGGAAACCATAATAACATGAAATTAAGATATGTGAGAAAACCCTAGAATAAGAAAACTTGAGAAAGAGATGTCTTGTATATTTCATGGCGATGTTTCCTTTATATGAATTTTAGGTTTGATTATCTGATTCTAGTATTTATTTTATGCATGTAGACCCTAACGATGAACATGGACTTAGTGTGATATACTATTATGCTTGTGGTGGATCATGTTTATGTAACACCCTCCTCCCACATGTGCTCAAGTAACCGGACAACCGAGTTAAACATGTGATGAAGAGTTACTATGTTATGATTCAACTCCATATGTGTTAGTTAAGGAAGTGGAATTGATAGAAAAAAACAAAAAAAAATAACTTTTGCACCTCCTATTAGGAAATCGAGAAGATATCTAAACCTTCCAGGAGGCTAGACCCTCAGACAAAATTACCATTTAGTGCATCAATACCTGAGTCACTCTCTTGATATGGGAAAGAGTGTAACTTGAACTCTCCAGTCACTCGCACAACGTGGGCAAGCATGGGACTAGGGTCGTTTCCAGGAGTTCTGAGCCTACAACTCTAATTTATGTCTCGTTTTTTTAGGCCCACAGCTCAAATCACTGCCCAAAACTCCATGACACTTTCCTAAATGAAATATAACAATGGAATACTGATACAAATGCAATTACTTGAACAAGGCCTTGACTAGACCCCTTCTAGCCATCATAGGAATTTCGTCAAACATGTCACAAGTATGTAATATACATATTGAAACAAAAAATATGAGCATGTGGGTCTCATACTTATCCGAGAATCACTAAGAAGCATTGATTCCTTGTATCATTTCCTTTATTATCACGTGTTAGGTCATATATTTATTTCTCATTCATTTAGAAATAAAAACATGATGAGAAACATACATTTTCACTGTCATAAAACACATTCATAACCAGCATATAAACAAAATAAATATTGAGGATATAAAAACCATAAATTATACATAGAATATAGTACATTTACACATGCAACTCACAGTATTATTATGAATAAAAAAACTAACTCGGTATGGGACTACCACTTTCCACCTCACCATAGATTGGTAGAGATAAATCTCTCTTCAGCCAATCACCCATTTGTCATATTTCAAGCATGAATGTGGGTCTGAAATTGAAAGAACTAACCAGGGCTTCGTGAGGCTAAAACACCTCACCCTTATCAATAATAATTGGCTTTACCACAATCCTCACCAGATCACGAGTCCATAAACAAGCATGGATTCCACTGGATTTATCCACCTACACTATGAGGAATTTTCTTGTCTCCAAGTATGTAGGATTTACCTCAATCCATAGTCTGATCAAAGGATCAGTAGACCATAACTGAGAAACCACCCTCTCGGATTTACCGTATATCCCACCATTCATCGGCAATGATTCATATGCCTAATCAAGGGAAACCACCTCTAGGATCTACCATATGTCTCTCCATTCATTGGCTTAGGATTCCTAGGCCCACGAAGGCACGAAATACCTGGAATTAATTAAACGAACAGTCCGGTTCAGGGGTCACTATGCTAGTGGATTTACTACAATACACATTATGTTCAGGGATTACTAGGCCATGTTTTTTTTCATTCAGAGTTCCATCTCACTCAGTTTCGAATCCATCATTCAATACAAATCAACCGAAACATCAGAAACACATCACACCATTTCTATCCATAAGTGGAAACGCAAGGCCAAATAAAATTGTCACACTTTGAAAAATGCACGCCATGTAAAAAAGAGAACGGAGAAAAAACATTCATAGAGATAGAGAGCTCCAAACTGATCTAGAAAATAGGTACCAACTAATGGTCAAAATACTTTTTAGGAATTAGGCGTCTATTTTCTTGATTTTCCATTATTTTCTTTCATTTATCTCCTCACATGTTACATGTGACATTTCACCATCCTTTTCTCCTAATTTCCATTATTTTCAGGTATAAATTGTCGAAAATTCTATGTTTCCTTTCCAAATTCCTTTTCCATTGTCTTTTCCAATTTCCTTAGCCATAATAAACCGAATGAACACCCACGCTGGGATTCTTTTCCCAACATTCAACTTGGAATAAGATTCCCATAATTGTAGTTATTATTTTTCCTTTATTAACTTTATTTACATGGATTTTTTTCACCAGTCTTGTTAGAGAACCCTTCCCCTCCGGGAAAATTGTCATCGGTGTTCAATGAAACCTAAAACCAACAAGACTATAGAAAGGAAAACATACTACCCATGGATATTTGTAACTTAGCTCATTGCAGTATTTACAATGATCACCCTGCTCATAAGCAAACCAACCTCACAACATAACAACATGAAAATATAAGAAGATGACAACCATAATGATAGACACCATACCTCTTATTGGATCTTTATAACACAAGTCATTTCGGTATTTACATTGACATACATATGGGCATATAAAAAAACATCATACCAAACATAGACCAAAAACATAATATACCAACACATATGTCAAAACATTTTCTCAACCAGTGAATAAGGAAGGGTGCATAGCTTGCATGTCATCCACCATCTCCCATGTAGCTACATCGGACCGAAATATCTTTCATTTCATTTTAACCTGCTTGATTTTCTGGTCCCTAAGCGCGAGCACCTTTCCCTGCAATATACACTGAGGTACCAGCTGGAATTCTACATCTGGCTCCACCTGCAATACAAACCAATCAGTCAGACGATCAACATATTTAACATACATATTAAGCAATGCCACATGGAAAACATCATGGAATTTCACTATCCAAGGTAGTGCAATGTTATAGTCTACTGGCCCAATCCTTTCAAGAATATTGAAAGGTCCACAAAATCGTGATGCTAGCTTGGCACATGATCCAATCCACAAGGAGTTGTTCTTTGGATTGATACGCAAGTACACATGTTCCCAAACCTGAAAATCCTTAAGAAACATGTTTCGATATGCATAAATTTTCTTCTTGTCCTGTGATACCTTTATATTCTTCTTGATCACATGCATTTCCTTTTCCATTGATGCTAACATGCCTGGTCCAATCAATATCTTTTTCACTGGATAAATCCAACTCATGGGAGTACTACAAATCCGCCCATAGAGTGCCTAAAATAGAATCATCTATAGTGACTCATGCTAACCATTATTGTAAGAAAGCTTGACTAACAAAATGTAATCATCCCACTTTCATTGTTGATGCACCACATACATCCTCAACATAACCTCCAATATCCTATTGACCCTCTGAGTTTCTCCATCTATCTACAGATGATAAGTTCTATTGAAAGCCAACTATGTACCTAGACCTGAAATCGACTCCTTCAAAAAATTGGAAGTGAATTTTGCATCCTTGACTAACACATCCTTGATGAACACCTGTGCCACATCACTAAATTAATACATAGTCTTAATTGGAATAAAGTGTGCTACGTTAGTCAACCTTTTAACCACAACCATGATGGAATCATGTTGTCTATATTTCCTTGGAAAACATGTAATGAAATCCATGGAAATGACCTCTCATTTCCACTCTGGAATCACAATCGGTTGTAGCAGTCCACCTGGATACCTAGACTCTCCCTTTAGCTACTGAAAATCCAAACATCTAGCCACAAACTCTTCCACATTCTTCTTCAGGCTCAACCAATAATAGTATTTATTTACTGCGGTCAATGTCTTTTGATAGTCTGGGTGACCTAAATATGGTTTCACATGAAACTCCCTCAAGGTAACCTTCTTCAACTCACTATTGTCTCCCACATATATCTTATCTCCAAACCTGACCAATCCATCTGTTGTAAGACAATAATTCACATGTTGTGCACCTATACATGTACTTCTACCCATACCTATACCACTACATGTACCTATACCTATACCTGTACTACTACTGATACTTGTACCCATACCTGTACCACTACATGTACCTATACCACTACCTATACTTTTAACTATACATGTACCTCTACCTATACCTCTACTTTGTTGTAACCCATGTCTAAGCTCCATGTACTTGACATCCTATTGACCTCCCTACAAAATCTGATCCTATATGTTTGTTCCATAGGAACTCATAGTTTCAATATAATTTAGTTGTATCCACCTTATAAGAGCATCTGCCACCCTATTCTCTTTTCCCTTGATATAAATGATCTCAAAATAAAAATCATTGATCATGAAGAACCATATAGCTTGCCTAGAATTCACATCGGTTGGTCATATAGAGACCTCAAAACACTATTATCACTCATCAGTACAACAAACTCCTACAAAGAATATATTTCCTCCACATATTCAAAGCATGAATGATCGCTTCTAACTCAAGATAATATGTTGGATAGTTTTTTCCGTGCTCATTTAGTTTTCGTGAATCGTACCATACTACCTGTCCCTCCTGCATAAGGGCTCCACCAATCCTTCCCTTGAAAGCATCTTTACGCGCTAAAAAATATTTTTCCTAGTCTATGATATTTAATACTTGAGCATTAGTCACCAACTACTTCAATTGTTCAAAACTTGTTGCACATTCCTTTGTCCATTCAAATTTCTTACCTTTCTTCCACAATGACGTAATATGATATGCAATGTGAGGGATGTTCCAAATGAACCTCCTATAGAAGCCTAATATCGCCATGAATAATCTTACGCTATCCACATTTATAGGACCTGCCCACTCCATGATAGCCCTTATCTTTTCTAGATCTACTGCTATGTCTTCCTTAGTGTCCACATGCCCCAAGTAATGTACCTTTATCTGAAAGAAACTACATTTACTAAGCTTAGCATACAATTGATTCCCTCTCAACAATATCAACACCGTATCTAAGTGCTCGACATGCTCTTCCTCATTCTTAGAATATATCAAGATTTCATCAATGAATACAATCACAAAATTGTCTAGATACGGACGTAACACACTATTCATCAGGCACATAAAAATAGTGGAAACATTAGTCAAACCAAATGGAACTACAACGAACTCATAATGCCCATACTTGGTCCAGAAATTTGTCATGTAAATTTCATCTTCCTTAATGCATACTTGATGATATATGGATCTCAAATCAATCTTTCAGAACACTACTACTCCCTTAAACTGATCAAACAAGTTTCCAATCATCGACAATGGATACATGTTCTTGATGGTCACCTTGTTCAACTATGTGTAAGAAATTCATAACCTAATAGTGTCATCCTTCTTCTTCACAAATAATACATGTGCACCCCAAGGTGATACACTTGGTGTAATGTATCCCTTGTCAATCATTTACTTTAACTGTAACTTCAACACTACCAACTCTGGAGTTCCCATCCTATATGGTTCCTTTGATGTTGATGTTACCCCAAGTACCAACTCAATGGAGAAGTCCACTTCTCTATGAGGTGAAAATTCTGAAATATATGTGGAAACACATCATGAAACTGCTGTAAGATTGGGTATTTGTTCAATATTTTATCATCCTCATCCTCCTTACCTTTATCACTATAAATGTGCACCACAAATAACACACACACTTTTATGTGAGTATATGTTTCCTGCATAGTTTTCACCATCCTAAATAATGTTTATTTCTTCTTACCATCGAAGATTTTATGCTCCCCATTGTCATCCAAGCACTCAATGAATCTTAATTAACAATTCACTCTAGTCCTATGAGGATACAGCTAGTCCATACTCAGAATCATGCATTACGAACCCAACGGAAATACGTTCAAATATTTTGATGTAGACATAAAATTCAACTCAAATGCACAAAATCTTAACCAATGATGAACTCACTTCTTGGTACCTGTAGCCAACTGTACTGACCAAGAATCTACATGCACTTCTTTATTGAAACCACACTTATCCATCAAGTGAGGGTTGACATAACTATAATCAGATACATGGTCAATCAAAATAGAAACAACTTGACTACAAATATTACCGTCCATCTAAACTATTGATTCCTGATCATTTTCTTGCCTATTATCCATCACTGCATATATACGAGGAATCATCTCCCAAACATACCAAATTGTTTGTACCTCCTGTGCACTATAGATCTGAGTCCTACCACCATAATTATGTGGAAAATATATTTTAAGATGCTCCTTACCACATGTCCAACACTCCAACATTCATGTACCATCACCTTTGTTCTGATGTTGTGACCCATTTCCATGTCTAGATCCATTGAACTTCTTATGTGGTGCAACATTTTCTTTCTCTTCTGCATTCTTAGGCCTTGTTCTTTCCTATTGCCATTTACCTTTATCTTTTTCTTTTCCTTCCCATCGTTTGCTAAGCTTCATTCTTATTCTTTGAAAACTTATAACAATGCTTCAGTTTCCCAATAGCTTATTCAAGTGAGTGAGGCTTATCATACTCAATCCAATCTCTAAATTCCAATGACAATCCACTGACAGATATCTAAACTTAAGCCTGCTCATGTTTAAGATATGGTACATACCTAAATATCTCTAAGAACCTAGTCGTGTACTCCTCCTCTATCATCGATCCCATCTTTAGCTCACAAAATTCCTTCGCTTTCTTATCTTAGTACCTTTCTGACACGTACTTCATTTTGAAGAGTCTCTTGAATTGATCCCAACTCAACTAATTTGCCAAGATTTATCTAACCCATTTACATCTTCCCACGATATATTCAATTTCCATTTGAGGCTGAATATAACTATGTTGGCCTTCATATTCTTTGTGTCCTCGTACAGTTCAAATAAATTATTCATGCCATGTAACCAATCCTCAACATACTCAGGCTTCTTCAACTTTCAATCAAATGTAAGTGGCTTCGATTTATTAAGCTCATCCATAAAGTACCCCATATCACTCCTTTTGTAAGGGTGATAACGATGATGATCATAGTGCCTGTCAGAACTAGAATGAGAATAGTATTTTTGTCCATCACCTCTCCTATCTGGAGTATCTAGCAATCTACCATATCTTATCGTATCATATCTATATAACCTATGAACATAATGAAACATACTTCCATATTCCCCATTAGTCCCATCCTCTCATACATAGATGATTTGGATTGGCCCTTGTCTCTACAATTCCAACAAACTGTTAAGAATCACTCCATTAAATTATGTTTGTTTTTCCTGTGCCTACATGATTATGTCATTATTTGCTTTACAACTCCTTATTTATTGTTTCAAACTCCTTAATGTGTCCTCTAAGTCTTAATATTTCCCAACACCATGCTACTCATCTAATTCATAGGGAGAATATTTGTAGTCTACCATCTTGCTAGTCATCTTGATTTATTTCCTAGAAGGCATACTATGTGAGCTAAACCAAATCATAAACAAACCAAAATACCTTAGCATCAGCTGGGAGGATAAATCCTGCAATATTAACCAATCAACATAATACATGTATAGACATAAACATAACAACATGTAATTATATATCATATATATAAAACAACATATAAACATCAATTCATGACCATATCAATCACATACCATAACCTCATGGATGAAAACACAGCCATATAAATTTATACTCACAATATGTAATCTTTACATGCATAAATAATGCATAACCAATCATACACTCATAAATACACATTGCATAACGATCCCATCAACACTCACATGGTGACATCACTGCAACCATGACCAACACCATGCTTAAGCAACAAGCACATAGACCACAAGCATATAGAATACATATGCAACTGACATGAAATGATGACCAACACATCTCCCATACAGTTTAAGGGGTGAACCATGATCTGATACTACTCTGTAATACCGTTCTCCCACATCTACACAAGTAACCAACAAATCACGGTAAACATGTGACAAAGAGTTACTCTGATACGATTCAAATCCCTATGTGTCAATTAAGAAAGTTGAATTGAAGAAACATAACAACATAGACCTTCTACACCTGCTACAGGACACCAAGGAGCCATCCAAACCTTCTAGGAGGTTATTTCCTTAGAAAAACTAACCATTTAGTGCATCAATCCCTGATTTGCTCCATTTATATGGGCTAGAGTTTGACTGGAACCCTCCATTTTTTGGCACAACATTCACATGTGTGCGACTAAAGAATTTTCTAGGTAGTTCTATTCCTATGACATCAAATTTTGTGCTACTTTTTCAGGCCCACGACTAAGGTCACTCCCCATAACTCCATGACATTTTCATAAATGAAATATAACAATGGAATAATGATACAAATGAAATCATTTGAACAAGGACTTGACTGGACTGCTACTAGCCATGATAGGAATTTTTTCAAACATGTCAGAAAATGTAATCTACTGGTTTAAATAACATATTTGAGTATATGGGTCTCACAATTATCTGAGATTCACTAAGCATTGATTAATTATATAATTAAATGCATTATCATCTATTAGCTCATATATTCATTGTCTATTCATTTAAAAATACAAACATGATGATAACCATACATTTTCACTATCATAAAACATATTGATAACCATCATTTACAAAAAAATATTGAGGATATAAAAACCATAAATGCTACATATAATCGAGTACGTTTACACATAAATTAACAAGGAAAATAAATCTTATTAACGAATGAAAAACCCAACCTGGTGTGGGACTACCACGTTCCACCCAACCATAGATTGGCTGAGCCAAATCCCTCTTTAGCCAATCACCCCCTTGGCATATTCCAAGCATGAATAAAGAAACAACCACGGATTCCTGAGGCTAAATGACCTCACCCTCATCAATAATAATTGGATTTACCTCAATCCTTATCGGATGAGTAGGCAATAAACAACCATGGATGCCACCTGATTTTTTCACCTACATTTTGAGGAATTTTGCTGTCTCCTAGTCTCTAGGATTTACCGCAATCGAAAATCTGATCTAGGGATCACTATGCCATAACCAAGACACCACCCTCTAGGGTTTACCATATATCCTTTCATTAACCATGAATGATTCCTAGGCATGATCAAAGGAAACCGCCTATAGGATTTACCATATATCCTTCCATTCACTGGTCGAGGATTTTGAGGCCCACATAGGCACACAACACCTTGCTTTAGCACAAACCATAGTCTAGTTCAAGGGTCACTAGGCCAGTGGATTTATCACAATAGATAATTAAATTCAGGATTACTAGTCCATGTTATCCTTCATTTAGATATCGACCTCACTCAGTTTCGAATCCATCCGAAAATCGAGCTGAATCAAAACTTGGGAATTTCATCACACCATGGCTATTGAAAATTGTAGGGCAAGGCTGAAGAACACTGTCACTCTTGGAAAAACCCATGCCAATGCCAAAAAGAGAACCAAGAACACACATGCATAACCAGCATGCCAAATATAGCAAGGGAATCACACATGCAAATTGATACTTGCAAGTAAACCTGTTGTATTTGTTTGATGCTTCTCTTCCTTGTTGGATCTTTGCTTCCTCATTGCCTTCTTTTCTTTTCTTAATCCAATTTTGAAATTATCCAATAAACTCAAAGTGTCGAAGAGTGTGAGAGAGAGAGAGCTTCAAATTGAAATAACAAAAAGGTACCAAGTGATCCTGAGAAGCATTTTTATGAATTAGGCCTCTATTTTCTTCATTTTCCATTATTTCCCTTCATTTTCTTCCTCACATGCAACTTGTGACCTTTCACCTTGCTTCTCTCCTAATTTCCATTATTTTCATAAATAAATTTCTGAAAATTCCATTTTACCTTTCCAAATTCCTTTTACATTTCCTTTCTCAATTTCCTTAGCCATAATATATCAAATGAACAACCACAATATGATATTTTTTCCCAACATTCAACTTAAAATAAGTGTCCCATAACTGTGGTTATTATTTTTCATTTATTAACTTTATTTACATGGAATGTTTTAATGAGGATTGTTATAATTGTACTACTATATTTTCTAACCTAGTAGAAGACATGGAAAATGGAGCTAACAACTTTAATTAGTTTAAAACCTTGTTCTTATGGGATGTGGTGTTAGGTAAATATCACAGTGAGATGAAATTGATGGGTCTTAAGGAGGGTGTAATGCTTGTTGTAACTCCTAGAGACAGCCCTGAGTTTTATAAATATTAGTGACTAGGACATCTTAAATGCAAGGAGCATATGACTCAACTGATTGTAGTTGAAAATGTTCGGCTCTCATGCTACTATCAACTAATGAATTTCTTTGATAAAGATTGGATCGAGACTCTAAATGTAATCACAACAAAGAAGGAAACTGCAGAGACTGAATATGAAACTCAATAAGTAAATGCATCAGATAGCTTTAAAACTTAATGCTGTAAAGGGGGCCAACTTGTGAAATGAACGTATGGTGGTCAAGTTATAAGTGAGCGAAGAATATGACAGAAAATGAGATAAGATATTAACTATAATTGGGCTTATTCTAGGATAAGAATCCAAATAGTTATTACTAGTAGAACAATAGAAGAGATATGAAAATGAAAAAAGTATCATGCCTGAGCCATATTTAAAGCGCTATAGATGAGTAAATATGAGTATCTGCTATGATAAATTCACATTTAAACATGGGAGCACCCACATTCCAGAACATTTAGATACAAGAAGTGTAGAGAGATACAAAATGAACATTTATATAAAAACATGGTGAAGGGTTACAAACTGTAAATGATATCAAGTGGAATCCCCAATTCCAGCAAAACCTTCTATTACTGAATCCCAATGGGATGTTCAACATCAAATATCGAATTCATACAGAAAATACACATACAGAGTGCTTGAGCTAGTGAGTCCTTCAAAAAATTTGGAACCTACTATAAGTCTTTTCTCTATGCTTTTATAACTTCTGATTTCTATGCGCGGAAAGACATTTTGGGAAAATATATTTTCCACATGCTTGTATGTTGTTCCAAGTCTTAATAAAAAATCAAAACGGATGATCGGCTAGAACGCCTCCCATCATCTTACAAACTGGGCTTGAAGCCATTTCTAACAAAAATACAACAACTTGATAACTGAAAGTAAAATGCAGGAGTGAAATATGAATTTCAATTGAAATTAAAAAGTGAAAAGAAAAATAAGGTAAGAGGCCACGTAGGCCGAATCTTGAGTTATCATCACTTCCGGTGAGACAGAGTCATGACTGTTGCTGGAGAAGGCGGTATTGTAGTCATGGAAGAGCTGGCTTTATTTTTGGAAGACGAAGTTGACAGGGACACAGACGCAGTGACTAGAGCGCTCATATGATTGCTACATCTCTGCCAGATGTCAGCTGCAGGATTAGTCATTGCAAAAAAAGAATCGACCAGGGCATGTACTTATGTCAATTCGACATAGTTCATTTGAGTAGGAAACCGCTGCTTAACTTGATAGAGAAGGGAGAACTCCTTACGAAGTGAGGCAATTATTGTTTCGGCCTTAAGCCGAGTGGTCTTCTAAAACGGTGCATCTATTTGATTCATCACCTCTGTCACTTTGCACTCGTATACTTGTAATGGTTGAAACACATTAGTTGTAGGCTCCCAGCATGATGGCAGGCCTACAAGCATCAGTTCAGTCCACTCCACTTCAAACTGTCCCAAACTCGTCACCATCCATTCCAAACTGCCCAGTGCAAGATTGCGGATGGCTTCATTTTCCATTACCCTTATGCATTCCACTACCTCCTTGAACCTGTCTTTAATTCCCCAGTTGACCAATTCTTCTGAGCTCAAATTATTCAGGAAGCTAATATACCTTCTGGCACTTTCAACCTTAGTTGCAGCGTCAGTATGCCCTTCATGGAGAGTCCTTTTGAATGGACGAGCCACGACCTTATTTTCTTCAATTAAAGTAAGAAAGGCCCAATGCTTCTTTACCTCCATGATGATGTCCATCCAGATTAAGCATGTGGCTTCCAAGAGGGTGATATTTCCCTTCATTTGGCTCGTTAGGTCCCTCATATTCTTTTCCTGTTGTAGCTTCTCTTGTTTTGCCTCTTCTATTTCTTTCTGCAATGCTGCTACCATTTTTTTATTCTCCTTGAGACAGGCCTCGAGCTCATGAAGATTTTGTTGTGCAGTTTGAGCCTACTGCTCTGCCACCTAAAGGTCATCCAGTGTTGTAGTTAGCTGTTCTAGAAGTGAGCTAGATTCTTTACGAAGTGGCATGGAGCATACGTGGGTATCCCAACTTCTTTACAACTCCATCTTCTGATGGAGGGTAGTCATCTTGCTAGTAATCTTAGCTCTCTCCTCTTTCTCTTTAGCGAGGGAGTCTGCTAGGTCAGCCTTTTCTTTTTCCATCTGGGCTAATTCAACAGTTTGCACATGCTAAAACCAGGCATATTCAATTTATTTTTTAAATCCGCAACCTGTTTTTGAAACTTCGAAATAAAATGACCCTCAGGGTAAACTTTACTACTCCCTTTGCCCTTCACAGCTATTTGGAGACTTCATTAATTGTTTGAAAGTGCCTGGGCATTGGTATTCTCTATCCCGAGGTTCTCAACCACTTGGTTATACTTATTTTGTAGCTTCCTCAGGGTGAGCCAGATATTCACGACCTCATCTTTTAGCATGTCACCGAAACACTGAAAAAAAATAAATTTGTCGATTGGGGGAACTTGTGACATGTTCATTGCAACCTCCAGAGCTCTGTAGCTAGTGGTCCTGGCCTCTGGATCTAGAACTGCTTCTGTTATGGCCATCAGCAGCTGCTCCTTATCCATATAGAGCTCTGCAGTAAGCCTAGTATGATATTTGTCTACATATCTAGCTAATTCATACCAGAGCTTCTCCCTAATAGCTCTATTTTTTCCCTTTATTTTGTCTCCCACCTCGTCCCTGTTAATGGAGACGACTTGTGACAGCTCTGAGAAATTATATGAAGATGGAACATCATATCTCACCATAAAACTTGTTTTTCCCTTGTCTAACTCTCCATGCAGTGTCACTTTTTCGAGTGGCGGTCCTTCCTCGACATCTTCCTCATCATTTTTTCTCTGCCTTTTAGGGGGCAGAGAACCTTCTCCTGTGTCCACCTCTACCTGTTCTCCTGTGACCATGGCTTCTTCGACCTGTTTCTTTCTTGCTTCTTGTGTTGAAGCAGTGTCCCCTTTTTCCCCCATCGCTGATGACTTAGTCTCCATCTGTGAAATAAAAGGCTAGGTATCAAGATTAGCTCTCCACTTGATGAAGGCCCTAGTTTCGTGAGCATATGCAGTTGACTTAATATTCCTCCTCTTGTTAGAGATGACCTTTCAGGTCATAAGGCCAAGCTTTCCCTTGCCTTAAATCCATACCCTTAAGCAGGGTTTCCACTATGGGGAGGGAATGCCTTGAGTTAACAATAAAGGGGCCAATGGTGGTAGGAAGTTTAAGAATGAACCCCTTTTTCACCAGGACGAAGTGGAGTTGGTCAGCTTTCAAGGTTTTTCAGAGGTACTCCAAGGCGAAAACTCACATGGCGGGAATAACTGGCAGTCTGTAAGGGGAAACCTCTGCACCATCGACCCTGATCTCAGTGTAATCGTAAAATAGGTACCAGTCTCCTATGGTTTCTTCCTCACTGAACTGTAGCCAGTTCCTCTACTCAGGAAAAATCCTGGGCGGAGGGTCGTCATGAATGATAATATAGGCTATTGTCATGAATTCATTCAAGAAGTTTAAATAACCCACCCCATTAGCCAACCAATGCACTGCGGGGTTCCACTCAAACACAATTCTTGGTTGAGAATTTATCCTAGAAACCTCTTCCAGACACAAACCCTCGAACTTATCAGCCTGTTGGAAGAGGAAGAGGTAGAACACCATGGAGCAGAAACAAAAATGGCCTGTGTCCTGGAGGTCTTGAAACTGAATTTGGATGGCGGAGGCCAAGAAACCAGGGATATCCAATATAACACCTGGTTGTGACATCAACCATAAAAGGGATACACATTCTTTCGAGACTCGCTCGACCCCCTCTATACCTAGTAACCCTGCAATGAGAGAAAGTGTTAGCTGAAGGTTTTCCTTAAATGTATTCAGAGGCACCGAGTCCAAAGATGGGAAAGCAGTAAAGCGGGAGTCAGAAATAGGAGTGATGAAATCACTCTGCTACCTCTAGGTTAACTTGGAAAACTGACGGGATAAAGACATTTCAGTGAAACTGACATAATTTGAACTGGGGGATAGAAGAGGGATTTCTTGATGATTTCAAGAGATATACTAAATATCTTGTTTCCTTCAGTTGATAGGAACATATCTCGGCACTCATCGTAAGCTTCTCTAAGCCAACAAATTAATTCCACAACTAGGTAGACGGGCGGAGAAATTTGGTGGTATAGTCCCGATAAAACAACTCTGAACCTATCCCTGTTTTCCAAATGTTTCCTAAATATGTCAGGCTTGACGCTACTGATGGGGAAAGGGTATTGTAGGTCTCGAATGTGGGCTTGCATATCAGTGAATGGCTCAGGTCTAGGGGTAGCCCTGGACTCGTGAACTTGGGGGGTTTTGGGCTCCAACTTCTTAATCTTGATTCTACCCATGACCATTATGAAAAATGAAAAGTGGAAGGAAACTAGATAGTGAAAGAGGGACAAAATACCTACGTTGTAAAGAAAATGCTCGGGAGAAAACAACGCGGGGAAGTTGAAATTGACTTGGTAGACCTGGTACTGGGAGCTCGCGCTTTGGCTATACGATATCTTGTAAAATAAAGTATTTTACCACAGTGAATATAGAACAAGGTTAAACTTCTTTATATTACCCAAAAAACGAGGCTAGGACAACACTTGTAGGGCTGATGTCATAAGGACGTCGACATTGGGATGTGTGGCATTTGGCTATTGGTTATCAAAGTTTGGTTAGGTGTATACCATGCGTTGGGTTAAATACCGGTACTGGTCGTGTACCGGGTGTCCTAGGACTTACCTAACCCTTGTGTTACTTGCGCCCGCTGTTACTTGAATGGGCCCACTAAGTATTCTGGTGGGGTCTTTGAGTATCTCTAAGCCCATGGCCATCACCCCACGGAATACCTGTCTCGGGTCCCACCATTGCTACATCACCACCATTCTGGGGGTTGAGCTTCCGCCTTCCCCTAGCCATCCTTGATACCCCCGGAAATGCTTAGTGCTGCTTTCTTCTTTTGACTGTTTGGATCTCAGGCAGGTCCCTCTCTTTCCAACTGTCTTTCACATATATACTCCCTTTTTTTGGGTAAGTTTTTACCAGAAAGTTAAAAATATATGTCCCGTCCCCTTTTTATATGCATTTTCATTCACACCAATCTGCTCACTCCTTTAAGTATTTCTCCCCTTTATGCTT